>CM076578.1:144193777-144793777 GCA_034641835.2 Pinus albicaulis | reverse complement strand
TGTAATTCATTGGCAGGAATTACCACTTCTCAAACTCTCAAGATAGAAGGACATATCAAGAAGTAAAATGTAATAGTGTTGATTGATTAAGGTAGTACCCATAATTTTATTCATTATAAGGTAGCCAAGGAATTTAATTGCTTCCTATACCTAGCACCAGAGAGTCAAGTGATGGTTGCAAATGGAGGAACTATAAATTTCTCTAGAAAGTGCCATAATATCAAGCTATCCATGGGGGAATATGTATTTAATTGTCCAATGATTTCCATTCCAATGGGTGGAGCTGATGTTGTACTAGGACTAGAATGGTTACAATATTTGGGGACGGTAGCTTTTAGTTTTCAATAACTTTTCTTGAATTTTTTTCGCAAGGAAAGGAAGTTGAATTATCGGGTATCGTAGGAATGTCGGGAAATATAATAAGTTGTAATGTCATGAAAAATCTTCTAAATAAAGAAAAACAAGGCGTAATTGCGCAAATATGCTCAATAGAAATTCCAACATGAAAATCATCTATTTCTCCAGATCTCCAAAAATTCTTGGAAAATCATTCCAAGGTGTTTGAAACTCCCAAAGGACTCCCACCTATTAGTGATCATGATCATGCTATTCATTTTATTCTAGGAAGTGTTCCTCCAGACATCAGGCGTTACAAATATCCTTATGTCGATAAGGGCGAAATTGAACATTTGATTGCAGAAATGCTAGAGGTTGGTATAATTTAACCTAGTCAAAGTTATTTCTCTGCTCCAGTAGTATTGGTGCGCAAGAAAGATGGATCATGGCACATGCGTTTGGATTATAGGGAGCTCAATAAGCTCACTATTAAATATAAATTTCCCATTCCTGTGATTGATGAATTATTGGATGAATTACATGGAGAAATTTTTTTCACCAAGTTGGATCTCTATTCAAGATATCATCAAATTAGAATGAAGATTGAAGACATTCTGAAAACAACATTTCGAACTCATGAGGGTCATTTTGAATGTCTGGTCATGCCTTTTGGCCTTACCAATGCACCTTCTACATTTCAAGCGATGATGAATTCTGTTTTCAAACCCTTCCTTAGAAATTTTGTGTTATATTTTTTAATGATATACTAACCTACAACAGGTCTTGGAAGGATCATGTTCAACATGTTGACAGGGTGCTCAAACTATTGGAGGAGAAACAATTATATGTAAAAATATCCAAAATTTTCTTTACCGTGCAAGAGTTGGAATATCTGTGTCATATTGTATCTCAGGAGAGTGTTAAGGTAGACCGTAACAAAATTAAAGCCATTAAGGAATGGAAAGTCCCCACAATAATAAATCGGTTGCGAGGATTTACCTAGTTAACTGGGTATTATCGCAAGTTTGTTAAGAATTATGGGATAATGGCAGCACCTCCAACAAGATTATTAGAGAAATATACATTTTCATGGACTCCTGAAGCAACTAATTCCTTTGAAAATCTTAAAGAGGCAATGTGCCAAGCACCGGTATTAGCTACGCTACACTTCCTAAAAACCTTTATTGTGGAATGTGATGCCTTAGGAAATGGAATTGGTGTTTTTTGAATGCAAGAAGGAAGACCCATTTCTTTTGAGATTTTTCCAATCAAAGGAAATTATTTACGTAAAGCTATTTCTGAGAAGGAAATGTTGGAAATACTACATGAACTAAATATATTGCGACCTTATGTAATGGGAAGACACTTTAAGGTAAAAACTTATCATGATAGTCTTAAATAATTTTTGGAACAAATACTGTCTTTGGAAGAGTAGCAAAAATGGGTCACAAAGATGTTGGGTTATGAATTTGAAATCATCTACAAAAAAGGGAAGTTAAATGTTATTGCAGATGCACTCTCAAGAAAGGATGAGGATGTGGAAGCATTTCTTTGTGTCATTTCTATTATCCAACTAGATTGGATAACCGAAGCAAGGGAGGAATGGAAGAATGACGAAGAAGTGTGGAGACTCATTCAAAAGTTGAAGCAAGATCCCAGTACATATGATACATTTAGTTGGAAAAATATTCCTCATGGTACAAATATCACTAATATATTTGTAATAATCCCCAACAAAAACAAAATATTCTTTTGAATTGCACACCTCTCCCTTAAGAGGACACTCATGACTTTTAAAAAATTATCATAGGGTGAAGAAAGAATTTTTTTGGGATGGCCTTAAACCTGATATTTAAAACTTTGTGGCAGAATGTTTGGTTTGCCAAAAAAATAAAGTTGTGAGAATTAAGAACCCGGGTCTACTACAACCTTTATCCATTCCAATTCAATGTTGGGAGGAGGTTTCAATGGATTTTATCACAAATTTACCTAAGTCTGAAGGAAATAGTGTAATCATGGTGGTAGTTGGTAGACTTACCAAGTATGAAAAAAAATTTGCATTATCTCATCCATTTAAAGATATTATTGTTGCTACTGCATTTATGGAAACAATTTGAAAGCTACATGGAAACCCAAATATTATTGTAAGTGATAGAGATCCCATTTTCACTGGAAATTTTTGAACGAAATAATTTTCTTGTTTGGGTACTCAACTAGCCCATAGCTTATCTTATCATCCTCAATTTGATGGGAAAACTTAGATAGCAAACAAATTTTTGGAAGGATATCTTCATTTCTTTGTATCTGATAAAAAAACAAAATGGGTTAAATGGTTACCTCTGGCTGAATGGTGGTATGACACTTCCTTCCACACTACAGCAAAAATTACCCCATTTATGGCACTTTATGGATATCATCCACCATCCATCACATCATATTTAAGAGAAAATTATAGGGTTCAAGCTGTGGAATATCACATCGAGCATCAACAACAAGTTTTTTTACTCTTAAATTATAACCTAAATTTGGTAGAAAATTGAATGAAACAAAATTCAGATCAAAATCGCAACAAGAGAATTTTTTATGTAGGTGACTAGGTATTTTTACGGCTACAACCATATAAACAAATATCCCTCAAGCAAGCTAATAAGGATACTAAATTATCACCAAAGTACTATGGTCATTACAAGGTGTTGGAAAACATTGCTACTATGGCATACAAATTGGAGCTTTTTCCTTCTTCCTAAGTGCACCCAGTTTTCCATGTTTCACGCTTAAAGAAGGTTATAGGTGACAAAATTCCAGTTCAAACAGTATTTCCAGAACTTGATGAGGAAGGAAAAATTACATTGGAACCTAAATCAGTCATAGAAGCAAGAACTCAAAAACTATGAAATCAATCAATTTCAGAGTGTCTCATCAAGTGGAAGAACTTATTGTTGATCAGCGGTTGTCATTGATGTCAACCCAAGCAGCACCAGAGGCTAACCCTATATTGCATGGGAATTTTGACCTACCAAATTAATATATTCTAGATCAATAATGCTTTTGATGGTTTCTACTTGTCAAGATGTTTCCGTTGATATATGGCACGCCATGTAATTCTTCACGGTTTGAGAGATATTCATGTTTGAAGTTTGTACCCCCAGTTAGTGTGCTAAAACCCCATGGGGTTGGGGCATGGGTCACTGAAAAGTCATAATTAATATTTTTTTGGCTCCTAAGATCCCTCCCACATTCACTTGTTGAAGCCCCTCTCAACTTAAGAATTCATATAAATTGTGATCTTCATTTCCTCCTTGTGCATGGGATTCGGCCATCTGAAACAGGTCATCGTGGAATTTTCACTCTAAATTTGTTTCTACAAAGGCTCAGAAGCTGAAATTTTTATGGGGAAAAGCCAAACTCTTGAGGAAGCTGCAGTAAAAATTTCAGATCAAGTTACGCAATATTTTTGGAGATATGATCTGTGAAATTAAGGGTTTTTGCAGGCTCCTGAAATTCATCTCAAAGAAGTGACCTTGGGAAAATCGTCATAACTCTCTCTCTGAGTATTGGATTGGAATTTTGTAAAAATTAGAAGATATTAAATAGTTTTTAGTCTTTTATATATCAATTTTAGAGGGAAATGAAGAATCAGTGACACGTGGCATGCCGTACAAGTGTGCTCTTCTGAAACAGTCCATAATTAGGGAAGTGTGAGAAATTTGGCATAACTCTCTCTTGAAGAATCCAAATTGGGTCAGACCTATGGAATTGGAAATACAACATAGAGGACTACTACAAGACTGAAAATCAGATATTGAGGATCTAAAATAATAGAGATACACCAGATTCAATATCGAGCTCCTAGAAGGCAAGAAAAAGCTAGATCATGTGTTGTCAAGGATTGCAATGGACTAGACTTTCTATGGCAGAAAAGAAAAGCAAGGTGCAGCAGAGGGTAGCATGACAAGAGCAGCAAACAAGGTGCATAACAGCAGCAAGAAGTTCATCATATGAAGTCTTCAAGTGGGCAGCACTACATACAATCATTGTAAAGGTATCATTGTACTTACTCATTGTAAATACATTATTGTACAAATTGTACTAGTGTCTATCTACCAAGGGTTGAAGAGGAAGTGTTGGGAGGTCTAGGATCATCATTAGGTGGTTGTGTCAATGTTGGGGTTATGGTCTATTATATCTTCTTCTTCTACATCATTCTATATCATTGTAAAGTGGACCATTTTCCCTAGTACGAGAGTCCATTCTTCTTTTATTCTTCTATAAGGTGGTAGGGTGGTGCTAGGGTGAGTTGTAGCTCATTGGGTATTGGGGAATCCATTCAGTTACTACTGAAGAATCTCGAGCATTGGAGCATCCATCCAGTGGGAGCTGGAGAAGAATGCTTCTCTAGATTCTAGGAAGTTGGAGCTTTATTTTCAATTGGAGTTGAAAAGAATTATTAGAAAAGCATTATGCGGTTTTTGTCCCGGAGTGGGTTTCCACCTTAAAAACTGTGTGCATTTGTGTTCCTCTTGTTTGCTGCTATCATTGTACAAACACTGATAATAATTGAAGATTAACTATTTCTCTAATTGAAATAAATATTGATTCACCCCCCCCTCTCATTATTTCTAACACTTACCCACTGTAGATTTCACATGCGAGGAAGAGAATTTTATACAAAAGCATCGAGAACTACTCAAGCGTTGAGGGCAACATTTTTTTGAAGGAGAGGGGCATGTTAGGTCCCTATATTACTAGTGTAGTCCCTTATATTTTTTATTGTAGCCCCCTTATTGCTATTTGTGTACCCTTGTTGTCCCCATATTGTTATTATTGTGCCCCATAAAAGCCCACTATTGTTATTTTTGTGCCCTTACATTATTATTGTTAGGTTAGCTAGGTTTATATTGTGACCCATGGACTCCTATATATAGAAAGGAGGTTTTGTCATTTGTATCATCCAAGAATTTTCCATATATCTAATGTAAAGGAGGTTTCCCTCTCGAAGAGGTTGGTTTCTAAGGCGTTGATATCTATATATATATATATATATATATATATATATATATATATATATATATATATATATATATATATATATATATATATATATATATATATATATATATATATTTGTGATATGGTTTCATAACAGTGACAACTTAGCTAGAGTGATCATGATTAATTGTTTGTCCTCGAAGGCATGTCCTGACCATGAAAGTGGGTTGCTTAGGGTGCTTAATATTGCAAACCCATTGCAATGCTTCTAAAGTTTAAGGGAACCTCTTTTAAAAAAATGTTGATATTAATCTATAGTACCTTATGTAATTTTCCAAGTTCAAGTATACTTCCTTAATTAGATTTTATGGGTTGTAATAGTCTCTTTATGAATTCATAGGTTTAAGTTGCCACTAATTTCATTTTGAATGCAGGTTTTAGCTTCATCTATATCAAGCACATAGATAGAAAAGAACCAAAGCATGGAACATGAGGAGGTGAACATGGATCTTATGGTTGTATGAGATACTTGTAGTTTGGTTATCTCATCTCACTTATTTCAGGAGAGGAACTCATTTCTTCATAAATAGACACTGTTAATGGTAAAAAAAAGACGAAGATATCAACATAGATGTTATATTTTGAATAAATTATAAATACTATAGAATCTAAGCACATATCCAATCATTTCATGATTGTATTTTGGTTTTTGTTCCCTTGGTTATTGCTTATCACCACTTGCATATTTTTTAGGTACAATACACATTATTGCAAAAAAATGAAAGAAGAACTTAAAAAAATATGAAAGATCAGTATATAGTATTTATATCACCTAGCAAAAGAGCTCTATATTACATCTTTCAATATTTCTTACAGTCCAACAAAAATCCATAGAAGTTTGTAACTGTAGAGACAAAACTTTCATCCCTACATTCATCGAGTCATAACACCTTGTGCCAAATATTTTCTTCCTTTAATAGAGTAATTTCTTCTGAATTCAATTCCCTATAAGTATGCATAAAATAAATAGTGTCAGAGGAGAATTCCACCATTTTTATCTAGTTAGCTAAATCCCTAAGATAAATATCATAAACTCGCAGTTTCCTGGAATCCAAATAATCGCTAGTGAGAAACCACTATAAATATGTACAAAGCACAGATTAAGAGGATTTTTGAGGTCGTACACTTCATGTAACTATTAGATAAAACTCATAGTTGTTGGAAATACTGAGAGGGGGGTGAATCAGTATTTCTTATCAATTAAAACTCTTAAATATTTTCATAGCATTAGTTTATATTCAATTATTCTTAATGTTTATCTAGTAAAAAAACTAAAAAATAGAACACAATAGGCACACAAATTTTAGGTAGAAAACCCCCTCCGGATCAAAAACCACCAAAATCTTTTCTTATAGATTCTTTAATCTTCAGCCGCAACTGAAATGAAAGGTAGAACTTCCTAGAATTCCAAAAAAAAAATTCTTCTCCATCTCCCACTAGAAGGATGATGCAACACCCTGGTTTCTTCATTAGTCCACTGAATGGATGCCCCAATATCCTAGACCAACCTACCACCCTGAAGTGTTCACATGATCCAACATGTAGGTGACACCATGCACCATCCTAGCACGTCCCTGCCACCCTATAATGATAATAAATAAGAAAAGATTATGGAACCTCATACCAGGGACAATGATCCCCAATTCAATATGATTCACAATGATTTTCTTGAACTAGACCAACACCAAATCACACTGTGACCTGCAATCCAAACATAACATTATCCAACAATGACACTTATAACTCCCAACAATGCCTCTCAAACTCTAGGAAAATCAATTCTTTTACAATAATGACTTTTTTACAATGATTATATTTTACAATACTAACTTTTGACACGACCTGATACTTTACTTGACACTGCTTCTTTGAACACTAGCAGTTGTTGAGGTATTTTCGTGCTTGCTTCAAGTAAACATACTTTGGCATTGCATTTTCCTTCTAGTACATGTCTAATTTGTCCTATTATTTCCTCCTTCATGTACATGCATTAATGGACAAGACCCAAACCAATATACAAACAAAATACTTACACTATCCTGCAAACCATATGTCAGAGAAATATTCAAAATTCAAATGTAAATACGTTCAACATTTATGAAAAAAACTAAATCAAAAATACATAAAAAAATACTTACATTGTCCTGCAAAAACACATGTCAAAGAGGATATTCAAATTAAAATTCAAACGCTAATCATACATACCTTGTTGTAGTAGACCTACCCTTGACTGTTGATGTGTTGTCCTTACTGCAGTGATCCTTGAATGCATACTTTTTCTTGCCTTCTAGAAGCTCAATTTTGAATCTGTTGTATATATGTAATTTCAGATCTCCAAGGTCTAAAATTGTGCCCTGTGGTATCCCTCTAAGTCCTCTTTTCAACCCCACAGCTCTGATTGATATTGGATTCTTCAAGAAATAGGTATGCCAAATCTCCTACGATGAATTGATTATAGACTCATTCAGTAGAGTGAATTAATATGAAGTGTCGTCTGTCACTATTTCAACCTTTGGTCCTTAAAATGATATCCAAAATACTACAGTCAGTCTTATTTCTGTCACTTCTTACAAAATTCGAATCCAATGGTCAGAGAGAAATTTATGATGATTTTCCCAAGGTCACCTATTTGACATGAAATTCGGGAGCCTGAAAAACCCTAACTTCCTCAAATCATATCTCTGAAAATATACTGCACCAATATATGAAAAGTGGACACGTGCTTCATTAGGATTTAGGCTCAAATGGGTTTTTTTTTTCAGCATCTGAAGCTTCGCAGAAAATAAGTTATAGCGAAACTGCCACGATGGCATGTTTTAACTAGAAAAATCCTTACATGAGGAGGATATGAGGGTCACAATTTATATAAATGCTTAAGTTGAGAGGGTCTTCAACAAGTGAAAATTGGAGGGATTTTCGGAGCTTAAAAAAATATTAATTATTGACTATTCAATGACCACAACCAATGATTAGTGTCATGCCACAACCCCACGGGGTTTTAGCCCACTAACTGGGGTTACTAACTTCAAAAACTAATATCTCTCAAACCATGAAGAATTACTTGGAATGCCATATATCAACTGAAAAATATCGATAAGTAGAAACCATTCAAAATATCCTTGACTCAGAATAGAGTAATTTTTTAAGTCAAAATTCCCATGCAAGATCGGGGTAGCCCCTAGTGTTGCTTGGGTTGACAACAATGACAACCACAGATCAAAAATCTCCCCCTTTGGTATTAATGGAAACAAAAGTACTCCCCTTCAATCATGACACCTATTCCTAAAACATTCTCTCCCCCTTTTGTCATCAATGGCAAAGGATAACTCACCCTCACAAACATCATCCTGTAGACATGTACACACCTAAACTCCCCCCTTTTTTTACTTAGTTAGAGAAGAGAAAGATTCTAATGAGAAATTGGGATAATCCCAAGTTTTAGGGGAAGATACTCAAATTCTTCACAAGGTAATGGTTTGGTAAAGATGTCAACAGTTTTTTCCTTTGTGCCAACATATTCAAGCTTCATATTCTTTTCGGTGACCTACTCTCTAGCGAAATGATATTTTATTGGAATGTGCTTTGTTTTGGAATGCATCACAATATTATTGGAGATACTGATGGCACTGGTGTTATCGCAAAATATGGGAATAGGCTCATCAAAATTTACTTGAAGACCTTGCAAATATTGGTTCATCCAGATAACTTGAGTACAACAAGTTGTTGTCATGATATATTCTTCTTCTGTTGTGGATAAGGAGATTGAAGAATAATTTTTACTTAACCATGAAACAAGGCAACCACCTAGATATAATGTTGCTCCATTGGTACTCTTTTGATCATCAACACTTCTTTCCCAATCTGCATATTTATAAGCTTGTATAACTAGATTATTTCCTTTGGGATACCATAAACTATATTCAATTGTGTCATTAAGATATCAAAGAATTAGTTTGATGGAAATAATATGAGTATCTTTTGGTGTTGCTTGGAATCTTGCTACTTTTCCAACTGGCTGCATTACATCTCACCGAGAAGATGTCACATATAGAATACTGCCAATCATATACTTATGCAACCTCTGGTCCACTTCCTTTGATTAATCATCTAAACTTAACTTGAAACCTATTACCATTGGGGTAAGGATAGGCTTTCAATCTTCCATCTTGAATTTCTTGAGCATTTCCTTGATGTAATTGGTTTGATATATAAATATTCCTTTATCCTACTAAGATATCTAAAGCCCTAAAAATTATGTCATCTTTCCAAGTAGAGACATTTCAAACTCACTTTCCATCTTTGTGGAAAATTCTTTACTTAATTTGTCATCATTTCTACCAAAAATTATATCATCTACATATACCTAGATAATTGTTAGGTTATCTTGATCCACTTTCACATAGATATTTTTGCCAGTGATTCCTTTATTGAATCCTTGTTGATGTAGATATCCATCAAGACAAGCATACCAAGCTCTAGGAGCTTGCTTAAGACCATATAGTGTCTTCTTTAATTTGTAGACATAGTCTTCCTTTTCTGAAAGAATAAAACCTTCAGGTTGTTCAATGTAAACTTCTTCTTCCAATTCACCATTTAGAAAGGCTGACTTAACAACCATTTGGTAGACCTTGATTTTTCTCAAGAATGCATAAGTGAGAAACATTTTGATCGCTTCCATTCTAGCAATGGAAGAAAATATTTCTTCAAAATCAATTCCTTAAACTTTTGCATATCCTTTGTAGACTAATCTTGCCTTATTCCTAGTAACATGTCCATCCTTATTCAATTTGTTTATGAAAGCCCATTTAGTTCCAATAACATTTTTATCCTTTGTTCATGGAACCAATTTCCAAGTATGTTTCTTCTCAATTTGATCGAATTCTTCATTCATAGCTGCTACCCAATGTTCATCTTGACTAGCTTCCTCAAAACAGCTAGTCTCAAAAGTTGTTGAAAAAGAAAGGTGGGCTTGTTGTGATGAAAAACGTTGTCGACTTCTTCTTGTTCCAATTCCTTCGTTTATGTTGCTGATGATTTGATTTGATGGATGATTCTTTTGACACCATTATTTTAAAGCTTTTGGTGAATTTTCTTGTACATCGTGCTGATCATTTCTTATTTCCTCTTGGTTGAATATTGTTTCCTTGTTTGATTGGTCTTATTCTAGAGCTTCTTCTTCATCCTTCACAGATTCTCCCTCAAATCCCTCAAATTTTCTTGAAGGGGGAATCTCATCATCATCCTTTGTAACACAATATTCATCAATAGTGACATTTATGCTTTCCACTATTTTTTTTAGCCTCATAATGTAGCATCTATAAGCCTTCATTTTGCGTGAATAACCAACAAAAATACCTTCATCGACACGGGAAACAAACTTGCCAAATTTTTATCTTCTCTTTTTATGTAACACTTTCTTCAAAATATTTTGAAGTATTTGACATTAGCTGGTCTTCCTTTCCATAATCAGTATGGAGTCACATTACAATTGTTCCATAGAAAACCTTTATTTATAATGAATACAGTTGTATCGATTGCTTGAAACCAATATTTATCATCTAATTTTTAGTCATTTAACATTGTTTTGGCCATATCCTATACGATTCTGTTTTTTCTTTCAGAAAATCCATTTTTCTGCAGTTTTCTGGTTGTTGAGAATTTCCTTTTTATTCCATTTTCATCACAGTATTGTTGAAATACCTTGGAAGTGAATTTTCCACCATTATTTGATCTCTAATATTTGATCTTCAAATTAGTTTCATTTTCAACCAATTCCTTTTAGATTCCAAAACACTCGAATGCCTTAGACTTTTTATTTAAGAAGATGACTGTGTTCATTCTGGTGTAATCATCTATCACTAGCATAAAATATAATTCACCATCTAAACCTTTTGTTCTCATAGGACCACATAGATCAGTATGTATGAATTCCATTGGACGTGATGCAAAGTGTTTGTTAGGTCCCTATATTACTAGTATAGTCCCTTATTGTTGTTGGTGTAACCCCCTTATTGTTATTATTGTACCCTTGTAACCACCATATTGTTATTATTGTGCCCTTAAATTATTATTGTTAGCTCGGCTAGGATTACATTGTGGCCCCATTAGGATTAAATTATGGCCCCATGGACTCCTATATATAAAAAGGAGGTTTTGTAAATTGTTTCATCCAAGAATTGTTCATTTATGTAATGTATTGGAGGTTTCCCCCTTGAAGTGTCTTATTTATAAGGCGTTGATATCTCTTTTCTTCTATTTTTGGAGCTGGTTACACAACATTTGGTATCATAGCTTTCGATTCTAGGGTTTCGCTGCTCCGAAAAGGTGATCGTGGAATTTTCGCTATAACTATTTTTCTACAAAGTTTCAGAAGCTGAAATTCTTAGAGTGTGAATTTAAAATCCTGAGGAAGATTTTCTAAAAATTTCAGATCTTGGTTCGCAATATTTTTAGAGATATGATCTGTGGAAGTTAGGTCTTTTTTCAAGCTCCTAAACAGGTCATCGTGGAATTTGCGCTATAACTTGTTTTCTACGAAGGTGAATCTGAAATTTTTAGGGTGCGAAACTGAAATCCTGAGGAAAATCTTCAATAAATTGTAAATCTTGGTTCGCAATATTTTCGGAGATATGATCTGTGGAAGGTAGTGCTTTGTCAGGCTCCCAAATTTGATCTTAAAGAGGTGATCGTAGGAAAAGATTCATAAATCTCTCTATGAGCATCGGATTGGAGTCCCGTAAAAATTGGTCGCAAGTACACAGACTGTATTTTCTTGGATATCGATTTTAGAGTCGAAGGATGAAACCGTGACACATGGAAACTCGTACAAGTTCGCTCTACTGAACCAGTCCATAATTAGGTCATTGTGGGAGATTGGACACAACTTTGTCTTGGAGAATCAAAATTAGGTCAGACCTGTGGCATTCGAAAGAGAACTCAGAGGGCTACGTTGGTACTGAAATTAAAATATTAAAGTGTTGCAATCACATAGATAATCCAATTTCAATATAGAGCTCCTCAAAAGCAAGAAAAAGGTGTGTATTTTTTTTTTTCCGAATTACATAAGTCTTGTTTGAAGAATCAATTTGAATTGATTCCAAGGGAATATTGTAGAATAGATATCAATATTGGGTTCTAAAATATGCCCCATAAAAATAACTCAACACCCATTAAGCCTTCAGAAGGCTCTACTATGACTCATGAAGATGAAGAATTACAACATGATCTATCTAAATTACAAGAGAAAGTGCACCAAATTTCGCTCTCGCAAAGAGCAACAAAAAATGAAATGGAAGTTCTGAAGAAAGGCATGGACGCTAAGATGGATGGCATGGAAGCTAAGATGGAAAACATGAAGAATGATCTAAAAGCAGACATGGAAGGTTTGACAAAGTTGATACAAGAAATATTTCATAATGGTGAAAAGATAGTAGAAGAAACTCATGATGAGAACAAAATAAATGTTAATCGTGATTTCACAAACTCTAATGTTGGCGGGAAGAACCACCATATTCCAAAAATGGATATGAGGAAGTTTGATGGAAAGGATCCTGTAACATGGATACTACAGATGGAGCAATATTTTGATCTCCATAACGTGCAAAACACACAAAGGTACGCATTGCAACTTTACATTTAGAACAAAATAAATTTGTATGGTATCGATGGCTTTGCTCCCGTAAAAAAATTGTCACTTGGTCAATTTTTATGGAGGAAATGATAGCACATTATGAGGATACAAAGAGCAACACCTTCTTTAGCCAATTGATAAATCTCAAACAAAAGGTCTTAGTGGGGGAGCACATTGAGGACTTCCAAAAATTGAATATAAGGGTAACTGATATTCCAGAGGAACATAGGATTGATCTCTTCATAAGCGCTTTAAAGGTTAACATCCAACATGAAGTTCGCGTTTTGGAACCTGATTCATTAGAGAAGGCATTCAGGATGGCAAGAAAAATTGAATGTAAAATTATGGCGACAAGGAAGCCTACCACTCATTTCTATAAAGAAGGAAGTGTTGCTACTTCTAGATTTCCACAACCTACAAGGTTGACACCACAACAATTGGAAGAAAAAAGAGCAAAAGGGCTTTGCTATAGCTGTGATAGCAAATACACTAAAGGTCATAAGTGTGTTGAGAAGAAATTATTTTACATAGATTGTGAAGAGGAAGAAGAAAATGAACAAGAAGAGGATATACACCAGGAACCAGCCATAAAAGGGGAAGAAATGAATCCGACCATATCGTGTAATGCACTGGCAGGAATTACCACTCCTCAAACTCTCAAGATAGAAGGACATATTAAGAAGAAAAAGGTAATAGTGTTGATTGATTCAGGTAGCACCCATAATTTTATTCATTGTAAGGTAGCCAAGGAATTAAATTGTTTCCTATACCCAGCACCAGAATGTCAAGTCATGGTTGCAAATGGAGGAACTATAAATTGCTCTGGAAAATGCCATAACATCAAGCTAACCATGGGGGAATATGTGTTGACTAGTCCAATGCTTTCCATTCCTATGGGAGGTGCCGATGTTGTACTAGGAGTACAATGGTTACAATCTTTGGGGACGGTAGCTTTTAATTTTCAAGAACTTTTCTTGAATTTTTTTTCAGAAGGAAAGGAAGTCGAATTACGGGGTATTGCAGGGAAGTCGGGAAAGATAATAAGCTCTAATGTCATGACAAAGCTTCTAAAGAAATAACAACGAGGCGTAATTGCACAATTATGCTCACTAGAAGTTCCCACATCAAAATCATCTATTTCTGCAGATCTCCAACAAGTCTTGGACAATCATTCCAAGGTGTTTGAAACTCCCAAAGGACTCCCACCTATTCGTGATCATGATCATGCTATTCATTTGATTCCAGGAAGTGTTCCTCCAAACATCAGGCCTTATAGATATCCCTATGTCCAAAAGAGCGAAATTGAACGTATGATTGCAGAAATGTTAGAGGTGGGTATAATTCAACCTAGTCAAAGTTCTTTCTCTGCTCCCGTAGTATTGGTACACAAGAAGGATGGATCATGGCGAATGTGTCCGGATTATAGGGAGCTCAATAAGCTCACCATTAAAGATAAATTTCCATTCCTGTGATTGATGAATTATTGGATGAATTACATGGAGCAATTTATTTTACCAAGTTGGATCTTCATTCAGGATATCATCAAATTAGAATGAAGACTGAAGATATTCTGAAAACAACATTTCAAACTCATGAAGGTCATTATGAATTTTTGGTCATGCCTTTTGGCCTTACCAATGCACCTTCTACATTTCAAGGGTTGATGAATTCCATTTTCAAACCCTTCCTTAGAAAATTTGTGCTAGTATTTTTCGATGATATACTAATCTACAGTAGGTCTTGGAAGGATCATGTTGAACATGTTGACAGGGTGCTCAAACTATTGCAGGAGAAACAATTATATGCAAAAAAATCCAAATGTTTCTTTGGAGTACAAGAGGTGGAATATCCGGGTCATATTGTATCTCACGAGGGTGTTAAAGTAGACCCTAACAAAATTAAAGCCATTAAGGAATGGAAAGTTCCCACAACCATAAAGCATTTGCGAGGATTTCTCGGGTTAACAGGGTATTATCGCAAGTTTGTTAAGAATTATGGGAGAATAGCAGCACCTCTAACAACATTATTGAAGAAAGATGCATTTTCATGGACTCCTGAAGCAACTAAGGCCTTTGAACATCTTAAAGAGGCAATGTGTCAAGCACCAGTCTTAACTACGCCAGACTTCACAAAAACCTTTATTGTGGAATGTGATGCCTCAGGAAATGGAATTGGTGCTGTTTTAATGCAGGAAGGAAGACCCATTGCTTTTGAAAGTCGTCCAATCAAAAGAAAGTATTTACAGAAACCTATTTATGAGAAGGAAATATTAGCAATACTGCATGCACTAAAGAAATGGCGAACTTACCTAATGGGAAGACACTTCAAGGTAAAAACTGATCATGATAGTCTTAAACACTTTTTGGAACAAAGACTATCTTCAGAAGAGCAGCAAAAATGGGTCACAAAAATTTTGGGTTATGACTTTGAAATAATCTACAAAAAAGGCAAGCTTAATGTTGTTGCAGATGCACTCTCAAGAAAGAATGAAGAGGTGGAAGCATTGCTTTGTGCCATTTCTATTATCCAACCAAATTGGATAACCGAAGAAAAAAATGAATGGAAGAAGGACAAAGATGTATGGACACTCATTCAAAATTTGCAGCAAGATCCTAGTACATTTGATACATTTAGCTGGAAAAATGATTCCTTATGGTACAAAGATCGCTTATATATTTGTAGGAACTCCCAACTAAAACAAAAGATTCTTTTGGAACTACACACTTCTCCTTTAGGAGGACACTCAGGATTTTTAAAAACTTACCACAGGGTGAAGAAAGAATTTTTTTGGGATGGCCTTAAATCTGATATTCAAAAGTTTGTGGTGGAATGTTTGGTTTTCCAGCAGAATAAATTTGAGACAATTAAGACCCCTGGACTTCTACAACCTTTATCCATTCCAAGTCAACGTTGGGAGGATATTTCAATGGATTTTATCACAGGTTTACCTAAGTCTGAAGGAAAGAGTGTCATCATGGTGGTAGTTGATAGACTTACCAAGTATGCACACTTTTGTGCATTATCTCATCCATTTAAAGAAAGTACAGTTGCTACTATATTTATGGACAGAATTCAAAAGCTACATGGAAGCCCAAGGGTTATTGTGAGCGACAGAGATCCCATTTTTACTGGAAATTTTTGGACGGAGTTATTTTCTTGTTTGGGTACTCAATTAGCTCATAGGTCATCTTATCATCCTCAATCTGATGGTCAAACTGAGATAGTAAATAAATGTTTGGAAGGATATCTTCGTTGTTTTGTATCTGATAAACAAACACAATGGGTCAAGTGGTTACCTCTTGCCGAATGGTGGTATAACACTTCCTTCCATACTGCAGCAAAAATGACCCCATTTATGGCACTTTATGGATATCATCCACCATCCATTACATCATATTTAAGAGAAAATTCGAAGGTTCAAGCAGTGGAAGATCACATCGAGCATCAGCAAGAAGTTCTCCAACTCTTAAAGGATAACCTGAATTTGGCACAAAACCGAATGAAACAACAGGCAGATCAACATCGCAGCGAGAGAAGTTTTGATGTAGGAGATTGGGTATTTTTACGGCTACAACCATACAAAAAAATGTCCCTCAAGCAAGCTAAGAAGGATAATAAATTATCACAAAAGTACTATGGTCCTTACAAGGTGTTGCAAAAGATTGGTACTATGGCATACAAATTGGAGCTTCCTGCTTCTTCGCGAGTACATCCAGTTTTCCATGTTTCATGCTTAAAGAAGGTTATAGGTGAAAATCTTCCAGTTCAAACAGTATTGCCAGAACTTGATAGGGAAGGGAAAATCATATTGGAACCTGAAGCAGTCATGGAAAAAAGAACTCGACAACTACGGAATCGATCAATTTCAGAGTATCTCATCAAGTGGAAGAACTTACCCACTGAAGATTCTACATGGGAGGATGAGAATTTTATACAGAAGCATCCAGATCTACTCAAGCATTGAGGACAACACTTTTTTGAAGGAGAGGGGCATGTTAGTTCCCTATATTACTAGTATAGTCCCTTATTGTTGCTAGTGTAACCCCCTTATTGTTATTATTGTACCCTTGTAACCCCCATATTGTTATTATTGTGCCCTTAAATTATTATTGTTAGGTCGGCTAGGATTACATTGTGGCCCCACTAGGATTACATTGTGGCCCCATGGACTCCTATATATAGATAGGAGGTTTTGTCATTTGTATCATCCAAGAATTGTTCATTCATGTAATGTATTGGAGGTTGCCCCCTCGAAGTGGCTTATTTCTAAGGCATTGATATCTCTTTTCTTCTATTTTTGGAGCTAGTTACACAACAGTGTTCTTTTGTCTTGAACTCAAATTTTTTCTGCTTGTCGTGCCGACAAGATTCACATATCGTATTGGTAAGTTTTGAAATTTTATAATTTCTCTTACTGCTTCCTTCTTTTTTATCCTGACCAAATTTTCGAAATCTATATGTCCCATTCATTTGTTCCATAACCAATTTTCATATTATTTCATCAAAAATCACCCTTTAGGTGCCTCATCCAAAATATATATGTCATTTGGAGCTCTTCTTGTTGTAGCCACAATTTTACCAAACTTGCCTTTCCTGATTTCACATTTCTTACAGTTAATTAACATCGTGCGTCCTTGATCACACATTTGTCCAACACAACAGATTGTGATTCATATTTCCAACCAACAACACATCTTTTGCTAACACATTCTTGCTTCCAAGTGTAATTGTACCTACTCCTATGACATTTGAAGATACGTCATTTCCAAAAGACATTGTTCCATCCTTATTTTACTTCAAGGATATGAACTTATTCCTATCTCCATTCATATGAGTTGAGAAACCACTATCAACATACCAAACGTTTATGTTTGTTTGAGCCTTGAGAGAGATAGCACATGTTTCAGTCTTTTTTTTCCATATTTGTTCATTCTGATTTTGCGAGAATTCCTCTGAACAAATTCCAAGTCTATAATCTTTAGCCAGGTGTCCAAAATTTTTACATTTGTAACATTCAACGTCATCTATCAAATTATCAAATCTGTTAATATTCTGCTGAGTTCCAGAATATCCATTTCTGAAAGATCTCCCAAAATTGTATGTATTCCAAACATACGTGCGACATTCTATAGCTCTATGTCCAAACCTTCCTCATGAATAACAATGAACATAGATGTAGGTTGATACCTCGGAGGAAATATTCTCCGAGGAATTGTCATCCATGGTTCTTCCTGTGAGTCATGAACTCTTGATTTGGCTGGAAGGTCTACCTGCTTGTTAGATTTTGCATATTCATCTTCTTTTGTTATCATAGAAGGACTTGGCTCCATTTCAGATTTTTCTTTGTAACCAAGACTAGTCTTGTCAGTATTTGATCGTTTATTGTTGATGATTTCTTCCAATGCCTTGGAGTTGTTGGTGTAGTTTTGAAGATTTTTTCCATTTTTTACTTGCTTTTGAAGAGAAACTATTTTAGATTCAAATGTTTGTCTTTCCTTGTTTCTTTCCTTTAATTCTTCCATGAGTGATTATTCAACTTGTTTGTATTCTTTAACCTTGATTTTAAGATTTAGGACTTGTTCCCTTTCTATCTTTAATTTGTCATCAATCTAGTGTTGACATACTTATTCTCAACCTTGAGCTCTTTGGTAAACATGATCACTTCATTTTGAAATTCAATATCAGTCATATTTTCTTCATCTTCTTTGTCGTCGGACACTTTTTTATTATTATGCTTGGCTATAAACAATACTCTTCCATTGATTTCTTATTCGTTATCACTATCTTCATCGGATGAGGAGCTATCTTCTTTGGAGAAGAAATTGTTCTTAAACCATTTCTCCTTTCCTTTCTTGTTGAACTTCCTCAGACCTTTCATTCCTTTCATAACAACCTCTTTTTTGTGAGGACACTTGGTTGCAAAATTCCCAACCTCACCACAATCGAAAAATATAAATGTAATTTTACCTTTGAATTTCCCCATACTTGTTCTCATTTTTTGTGTGAAGTAGGAAAATTATTTATCTAAAAATTTGTCTGCATCTTCTTCCTTTTCTTCTTCTTTACAACTACAAGTTTTCGCTTTTGAAGTATGCTTGTCCTTACTAGTTTTCTTGGATGTGGCGAATTTTGTTTCTAGGTGAGATGTGCCTTCCTCTTATTCAATCCTCATTTCATATGCCGTAAGAACTACATGCAGTTCATATTTTATGAGATCGGCTAGATTCGAACTATATTGCAAGACAGATACCTTTGGGTTGAATCTTGCCATCAAGGTTCTAAGGATCTTTTGGATAATAATTTTCATGTCGACAAGTTCTCCCAGACCTTCCAATGCATTTTTTATTTCATCAACACACTGTAAGTATGCATTGATATTTTCATCTTCCTTCATTTTGAGTTGCTCAATTTTTTCCTTGTAAATTTGAAGCTTTGCTTCTTTCACGTTTGAGTCACCTGAATATATATTCTCAAGCTTTCCCCATAATTATTTAGTAGTTTTTCAACTTAGTACCTTAAGATAAATAGATTCGATAAGCCCACTGATAATGAGATCTTTAGCCTCTGCATCATATACCATATTTTTCTTTCCTTGTTCATCCTGGGTAGCTATAAATCATTTTTCAATGTTTTCCCATACTTCATATCCTTGTGCCAAAAAATGAACCTAAATTCTTCCACTCCAAAGTGCATAGTTATTTCCATTGAAGAGAGGAACTCTATTATTAGTATACTCCATGACATCCTTCTAGTTGTTAGACTGTTATTAAAGGAATCAATATCTGATACTAATTGTTGGAAATACTGAGAGGGGGGTGAATCAGTATTTTTTATCAACTAGAACTTTTAAATATGTTTAGAGCATTAGTTAATCTTCAATTATTCTTGATTTTTATCGATTACCAACAATAAAAAATGGAACACAATAGGAATGCAAATTTTAGGTGGAAAACCCCCTCTGGGTCAAAAACCATCGAACGCTTTTCTAATAAATTATTTAATCCTCAGGGCCAACTGAAATAAAAGGTAAAACTTCCTATAATTCTACACAATAATTCTTCTCCAGCTCTCACTGGAAGGACACCCCAACACCATGGATTCTTCAATAGTCAACTAAATGGATGTCGCAACATCCTAGACCAACCTACCACCCTGAAGTGTTCATAGGCTTCAACCTGTAGATGTCTTCATGCACCAACCTAGCACCTCCCTACCACCCTATAATGATCATAAATAATACAAGAGTGTGGACTCTTTTACTAGGGACAATGATCAATGATACAATATGATCCACAATGTTTTTCTTGAACTATACCAATCACCCAATCACATTATTACCTACAACCCAACCATAACATTATCCAACAATGACACTTATAACTCCCAACAATGCCTCTCCAACTCTAGGAAAATTGAATCTTTCACAATAATGATTATTTTACAATTCTACAATGGTGATTTTTATTTTGACACGACTTGATACTTGACATGACACTACTTCTTTGAACACTAGTAGTTGTTGAGGTATTATTGTGCTTGCTTCAAGTAATGGTACTTTGGCATTGAATTTTCCTTATAGTATGTGTCTAAGTTTTCCTATTATGTCCTCGTTCCTGCACATGCATTAATGAACAAGACCCAAACCAATATTTAAAAAAATACTTACATTTTCCTGCAAACCATATGTCAGAGAAATATTAAAAATTCAAATGTAAATACATTCAAAATTTATGAACAAAACCCAATCAAACATACACACAAAATACTTACACTGTCCTGCAAAAAAATATGTCAAAGATGATATTAAAATTAAAATTCAAACACTAATCATATATACCTTGTTGTAGAATACCTACCCTTGACTTTTGATGTGTTTTCCTTACTGCAATGATCCTTGAATGCATAATTTTTCTTTCCTTATAGAAGATCGATGTTGAATCTAGTGTATATATGTAATTTCATATCTCCAAGGTATGCAATTACACCTTTTGGTAGCCCTATGAGTCTTCTTTCAAACCCCGCGGGTCTGATCAATATTGGATTCTTCAAGGAATATTTATGCCCAATCTCCTATAATGAGCTGATTATAGACTAGTTCAATAGACTGAACTTGTATGAAGTGTTGCATGTCACTGTTTCAACCTTTGGTCCTGAAAACGATATCCAAAAAACTAAATTCCATCCTATTTCTGTCACTTTTTTATGAAATTTGAATCCAATGCTCAGAAAGAAATTTATGATGATTTTCCCAAGGTCACATGTTTGACATGAAATTCGGGAGCCTACAAAAACCCTAACATCCTAAAATCATATCTCCTAAAATATAGCGAATCAATATCTGAAATTTAAACAGGCACTTCATCAGGATTTTGTCTCAAATGGGTTTTTGTTTCAACATATGAGGCTTCACAGAAAAAAAATTTATAGTGCAAATGCCACAATCACCTAGTTTAAGTAGCGAAATCCTTACATGAGGAGGATATGATGGTGACAATTTATATAAATTCTTAGGTTGAGAGGGTCTTCAACAAGTGAACATTGGAGGGATTTTAGGAGTTTAAAAAAAAATTAATTATTGACCATTCAATGACCACAACCAATGATTAGATTCATGCCATAACCCAATGGGGTTTTAGCCCACTAACTGGGGTTACTAAATTCAAACACGAATATCTCTCAAACTGTGAAGAATTACATGGAATGCCATATATCAACAAAAAAATATCAACAAGTAGAAACCATCCAAAATATCCTTGACTTGGAATAGAGAAATTTTTCAAGTCAAAATTCCCATGCAATATCAGGGTAGCCCGTGGTGCTGCTTGGGTTGACATCAATGACAACCACATATCAAAAATAGCCTCAATTTGAAACAAAATGTGTGCACATTTGAAATATGGAGGAGACCACCAACACCACTAAAGTTCTTATGAACTTGCCTGGATCTATCTGAAAAACCCCAAATTTGTGATTGATCAATTAATGAAATATCTCAATTGATGAGGCACTCCATTTGTGATAATGATTTTCAATGCTTTAACGAAGACTTGAATTGAGAAAAAAATTGAAAATAAGTGATGAACTTATCCTCAAATGTTTTGGAATTTTTTGGAAGCAGAAATCTTGATAGAAACAAACATGGAAATGCCCTAAATTACTTTAACTTCTTATTGAATTGATGCCTTAAGTACTCCACGAAGCCACCATTTCACAAATTAGCACTACCTATGATATTTTTAGCGTCTTTTTAGATTTTTTGATTTCATGTACAATTGATCATTAAGTAAGAAATGATTTCATATTCCTTTTTACATAATAAAGATAACCTATGTTCATGCCTTTTTCTCATTTGTTGTTATTCTCATGTTAGGGCCTTATTTTTAAGAGCTAGGTAGAGAAATATTTGTCGTTGTTCCTATGTTAGGGCTTTATTTTTAAGAGCTAGGTAGAGTCTTATTTGGTGCTCTCAATTTCTAGATAAGTATCCACCACTAAATTTGTAGATGCAGTGATGAAAAAGGAGTCATGACTTGCAAGAGACATTGCACCACTAGTAGAATCACCAAGAAAATTTGTTAAATTTTGGTGTATAAAATTTTTCCAACCATCCGATATAAAGGATACCCCATAATTCTCCCACTTATTTTTAAACCATGTGAAATATCTATGAAACTATGTTTTTTTTTGTAATAACACAGTTTTAAATTTCTCATAGTTGGGGCTATTGTATCCTTCACAATCATGCCAGTAGGTAGCAAAGCATGTTGAATGGTATATCACAAGCATAAAGAAATCAGACCACTTTTGCATCCACATCATCCCTCCCACCAATATTCAGAAAATCTTCTATTGTTATTCTGAATTTATAGGTTCTCAAAGTACCAAGAGGATACGAGGTGTGGCCACCAAATATTGAGGTTTCACTTGCATCAGATTGAAGTTTTTATTTCTTACTTTTTTATTTTTTTGTGACCACCTTTATTTTGATGTAATTTTACCTTTTCTCCATTGAAACCTTAGTCCAAATTGAAATACCTATGGCACCATTATTTTCATCACTGTCATTACTCCAAAAATATGCTTCCTCACATGGGTATATGAACCGCTATAATTTTTTCCTCCATGAAAATCATTAGGGCATATAAACTTGAAGGTTCCACCATGTCCTCCTCCCCCCGACTTTTGTCACAAATTTTCACAAGGGTCTCATTACAATGTTTCTCCCTTGAATTTCAGTTCCATCTTCATCCCCTTCCCCTTCAAAACCTGCCTTCTTATCATACATTGGGTCAGTATGAGTGTGACCACTATCCTCTTCTTTCATTATTTACCTTATATGCCTACCCCCCACCAACACTGTGAAAACCAAAAATGGAATGATAATCCAAAATAAAACAATTTCACATGGACAACCAGCAATAAAATTAGCATGAATAAATAATGGGAAAGAGTAGGAGAGGAGGAGAAAAAAATTCAAGAAATGATGATAAAACAATGAGGGACTTGATCAGGGTTTGCACTTAACTCTTAGCTCTTGAGAATTTATGAACTTGAGGTAGATGGCAACCCTCCTTCACTCTCCAAGATCTCATTTCGTCTCTCCTCCAACCCCTCACAAAAATTATCTCAAACGCTTGTTATTTCCTCTATTCTCCAAGATCAATCCAAAGAGGTAAGAATGTGGAAAAAATAGGGGGAATAATACTTTTAAGCTCATCCTCCCTTACCTTAAACTCGCCCTTAAATCACTTCAAGCCCCATAGAAACCACAATTTAGCAAAATTAAAAAACAAAATCCTCCTTGTGTAGCTTTTTATGTGCCATTTGGAAACATGCAGGAATCATCCTAGAACCATGATGGAATTTCATTTTGGCCTATGAAGCTGCAAACAAAAACATCATGGTTCCCATAGGTCCAATAATTGCGCCTATTCAAGGGAAGTGTGGATTTTTTATTTTTTATTTTCAGGTTTTGGGTTTGTCAGTGGTTCGAGCAAGGATCCAAATGTTTTGCAGTGTTTTCCTATGAGCCATGGGGGAGGGGGGATGGTTCGCACAACACTAGTCTTTACCTTTCACCACAACCTAATACGGGGTCTATACAAAAACTATCGTCATTACACCATTGCTAACCATCCAAGCCAACGTTTAGATGTCACATCAAAACCCTTAATGAATTCTATCTAATGGATTGAAACATTTGTTATGCTTCTTCATTGACTTCTAATTTATTTTATCATAGAGCCTAACTTTGTATCTTTTTATTCTATAATTTTCCTCCACAAGCCTTCTTTAAACATTCCATTCCGCAAACTTTAAGCTTCAAATGCTTTACTAAACAAATGGATGTCTTTTAAACCCCAACGAAGCTCCTTCTTTGGCCTTGCTATAGCCTTTCTATAATATTCCAAACTTTACCAAAGAAAGGCCTTCAATTTCCTTCCTCCTTGACATAGTTTTTTTTTTCTAATTTAGTTTAAATCGATTAAAGAGGAAGAATAATTTACATCGTGGCTGAAGCCTTGGCTTTGCCCAGAAGTGTGGCATGTTCAGAAAAAGAAACAAAAAATTGACTGCCCACTAGGGGAAACCAATCCATTCCATACATTGTGTTACTGTGCTGCCCACGCAAGGGTATCAGCCTTGGATTCCACTGTACTTTGCATATATGATAGACTGTTAGACAAAAACTACTAGATAACATAGCTAAAAATTCAAGTTC
The DNA here is from genome assembly GCA_034641835.2 of Pinus albicaulis. Taxonomy (NCBI): domain Eukaryota; kingdom Viridiplantae; phylum Streptophyta; class Pinopsida; order Pinales; family Pinaceae; genus Pinus; species Pinus albicaulis. The sequence goes on along the minus strand of CM076578.1, from coordinate 144,769,040 downwards.
AATCCCATCAAGTTGGGAATCGTAAAACAAAAACCAAACACAATTGGAATGATTAAACATCACGATGAGGAGGAGGTTCTTCAATTATGAGGCGCCTGTAGGCCTCCATGTCGTCATCCTCCCTTGGCTTGTCCGCACATGAGGCAGCGCTTTGCTTGGAATGCTCACGCCCGCAACGAACCTTCTCCTCATCACTTGGAGCTTTTCCTTTGTCCTTGTCCACCGGCCGCTGCTGCTCTTCCATGTCCTGAGCCATCGCTGAGGTTGTCCCTCCTTGATGCACACTGGTGTCAACTAACAGGGGTTCCTCCTTGAATACCACTGAAATGGAAGCAATGATACGGGGTCGATTCAGGGAGCAGTTGAAGAAGAATTGAGCTGTCTGGGGAATATTTGAAGCTAAAGTAATAGGGTTGGAAGGTACAGGAGAACCCATTCTGAGGCTAGTAGCCTGGAATCTACCCCTCCCACTACGAGTGTTCGGGTATCTACCAATAAAGTAGTCATAGGAGGGAGAAGAGGACTCAGACTTGGAGGTGGAGGGGGTGCGCTGGGGACGGCTTCTAGTGCTACCCCTTCGACATCTCATGCGGTGTTGCAGCCGCGGCATGGTTATGGGCTTAGAGGATGGCGAAAGAGGAGTTGGGGGAATAGAGCTGGGAGTGAGCGGAGTGAAAAGGAGGTCCAAAGTGACAGTGGTTAAATTGCAGAGGCCAATTCGAGAAAGGTTTAGCCCATCTCCTAACTCAATGCAGCAGCTAATATGGCTCCTTCTACCAGTGGTAGTGCGGTAGCAGGGTCGCACAACAGAAGGTGAGCAGGGCTTTGCAGCAGAGAAGGAGTGACTGAGTTCCCTCTACCATCCTCCATCTTAAAACCCAGGGCAGAGTTGCCTCGATGCTCACCTTGCATTAATATCTCATTAATGTGATCAGAAGGTGGGTGTAGAGAAATCCATACGGAGGCTCGAGCGATTATAATGGTCGGATCTCAGCCTTCGCTTAGTTTAAATGCTGCTTTGATGAGAGCATTTTGTAGCAGACGATCTCGTATGGCAATGGCATGGGTGGCCAAGTGTCCCCGCCACTTGCCAAACCCAAGTCCCATCAGCACATTAATCCAGCTATACACCCACATCCAGGAAAAAGGTAGTGGGCTTGGCCCAGTTTAGACTAACTACTCGCACGACGAGCTACGACCTTGCTCGGGATCGAACACAAGACCGGTCCATCATTACGAGGCCAACTTTACCACTACGCCGCCTCCACGACCTTCCTCCTTGACCATAGTTATTTAAAACATAGTTTCCCAATTTCCTCAAGGACTCCTTTTGAAATACATGCCAAGGAATGTGGAATAATTGGATATAGTCCAACTCAAGGTTGTCTAAGGTCAACCTTGGTACAACTGTTTGTTACACTAAATGTTTTTTTTGTCCTCTATTGTGTTTTACCAACCAACTCCAATAATTATTTCCATACCCATAAGTCTTGCCGCTATAGCAAAAACCCAAGGTATTTGAACCTATCTCGAAAGTTTAGAATATTGATAAAAAAAAATATTCACCAACTATACTCTATAGCTTGCTCCAAACCATCGAAGAAAATTGAATATTTCTGCACATTTACTTCCATGCTTGTTGCATGGTCATACTTTTCCTAACTGATGTTTTTTATGCTTTTTGGGGAGTATTCAGTTAAAAATATCCTAAAACCTTTCTAGAATTTTTTTAACTTCTATCAACCAAGCTTATTCTAATAGTTCAGAAAAACCTATAAAAATCTGTATTGTCTGACGATTTGCACCAAGTCCCTTATCTTTGTTAAAATATGCTAATATTTCTTTCCACTCCTCCTTTATGACTTCTTCATAATTTTTTAGCATCTTCCTTAGATGCAAGGCTATGAAAGTAGGTTTTCATTTGTAGATTTGAAGCAATATTTTATCTATCTATTTCTTTGTATATTTCTTGGAAGTAAGACATTTATAAATCCAGGAAGTTCTTTTATGATCTACATGCTACATTTTTCATTTTCCAGATTGTATTTTATTATTTTCCTATGGTTTTCAATGGGCATAATGGTGAAAAATCTTGGTTTTTTCATCCACATTTTATCTCTTCTTCATTCTGTTGAAGCCTAGAAAATCTCTGCTTCAAACATCGGGGAAAACCACCCGGTCGGGACGTTAAGGCAGCTACTTTTCCGTTTGGTGTGGTGGCTCCGACTGGATTTAAAGGACCAGTTTCCTTGTAACTAAATGGATTGTATTGGATGGGTGGAAATGGGACTAAACTAACTGAAATAAAACTATCTAATTTAAGCTAAATACTGATAAAGAAATTCTAACACTAACCCGAGTAATTATATGTGAATACAATTTAAGATTGTTTCAATTCAACAATAACCATGAAAATGTATTATTAATTAAATTGAAATATGCAGAAACAAATAAAGATAACTCTATTTAAGAAATTAAACAGAGTTATATAAGTATATTGCATTCATCATTGTATACCATTTACATGTAACTATGAAAAATAATGTTTCAATTATACTCAGAAATGATATATAAAAGAAAGCGTTGTGAAAACCAATATACATATAAATGATAGCAATTTTAAACCGAATATCATAAGACAAAAGAGATCAACAGTGAACAGATAGAAATACCTTGTTCATCTTGAAGAGTTTCAAATGTAATTTGATACTCTATCCAGTAACTATGATGCAAAACCAAATTCCAAGGTACAAAAATGCAACACTTCAAAGATAATTCCGCATGAAAATCACCAGATGTGATCCTTTTCAAAAAACATATAAGACAATGGAGTAAAAAAATGCAATCTCCAAGTCCAAAAATATTAAGATCCAAGACCCCCCTCTAAATGCATGAGAGGGGTTTAAATACTACTTAACTAACTCTAAAAATAGTTTATTACAAAAATTAAGGATTCGGTTCAATGACCGTCCTCTTCCTAGGCTAAAATACAGTGAAATTAAAACTAAATATATCTATCTATTAACTTGATCTTTAAGCTTGCAGGCATCTAGCATAGTTTTGAGAAGATGCGGTTGACCGACTTCATAATTCAACTGTCCTGAAAAGACAGAGTCGGCAAGCATAGGAGCAATCTTCTCTGTAGCATTGATGATACAATTGAGCACACTGTGCTGACTGTGTGGCTTTACCAAGTACATCCAGTATGAGTCCCAATTCAATCTTGTCAGCCCTTGGGTGGATTTTGCTCTTTCTTCTGCCTTTTGCCTCCATTCTGTTTGCAGTTGATTTGTCTGTGGGAGATATCCTGGAATAGTTTCAGAAATCAAGTTAGCTTTGTGTAAATTGTCATTTACACAATCAGTGAGAGTGTTTGCCGCTGTAGATGCCTCCTCTGCTGCCCTTTCTGCCCTTCTGATTTGTGCATCCCAATTATTAAACAGTATTTCTTTACGGTTCTCGTTAATGATGGGTGCACCAGCTTTTCTGCCTTCTTCTGTCTTTTGCCATGCTAGATAATCATTGATCTTTTCATTAATCAAATCATAATCATTTCGTAAATCTACGACATGATTTGTGATTTTATCACTCTCTTGGCACAAAGAATTCCATTGCAATATTTTTTGGCAGAAAACTTCCTCTTGTTGCAGTAGTTGATTGTTCAAAGAGATGGTTTCTGAAATGAATTATGGAAGCTTAGGATCATCCTTATGTTGTTCTTGGATAATCTGTATTTGTTTGTCTTTATCAGCCAGACTTTTTTGATGTCCTGTTTGCATTTCTTGAAGTTGTTGTTGTAACTCTTCAAGTTTTAATTGTGCTTCCTTATTGGCCTGTACCTGTTGCAATTGTTGTTGCAGAGCTTTTATATATTCTTCTTTTTCATCCAACAAAAGTTGTATCTCAACTGCTTTATCAATTGTTGCGGAAGCATAAGCTCTTGTTATTTGAGATAACTTAGTGAGATTATGAGTAGGCTCTGTGGCAGGATCTTTCCACAAAACATCTACTTGTTCTGCTTCAGTAGCAATTGCACTTTCTATTTTTCTCTTTTTTCTTTGTCTCTTTACTACTGCTTTGTATTTTGGGCTATAAAATACATCCAGAGGAGGAATGTCCTCTACATTAAGTACAATTTCAGAGGAGGGTGTGATTGGTATGTGCTCTGTTACTGCGGCTGTGCTGCTTGTTCCTGTGCTCAAAACTTTGGTTGTCTGGACAAGGGTCTATACATTCTTTCCTTCTACATTAATCAATTGATTAAAGGTTTCCCATTCTTTATCTAACTCAATGGTGACTAGCTGTTTCTGTACATTGGGTGGAGGAGGATTTGTTTGTTGAGAAGTCAAAATTTGTTGTTGAGTAAGCTCTTTAGATTGTGCAGAATATTTAATGGATTCTTCCATTTTATCTTCCTTTTCTTTAGACTTATTGGAGTGTTCAGAATCTCTGTCAGATTTTGATTTGGATTTACTTGTACTTGAACTGCCGTTAAGACTAACACTAGGAGTTTGCTCCCTTGCAGGCTCTAAGCGTAGATTATCCAAAGGAATAGGAATTAGTCTCCTTTCTCTGTAAAGCTTGAATTCATGGAATTCCTCTGGAGATAACTGAGCTTGAGCTAAATTCAAAACTTCTTTGAATGAATTTCTTGCTTGGAACATATCATCAAAAAGATCATGTTCCCCGGAAAATTCCCTTACTTTAATTGCATTGGTAAAATTCTTAAAAATATCATTTGGGTCAAATAACCTTCTTGAGAATTTGAACAGTTGTAGGCATGTAACGTTGCCTATCTCTTGAAATGCATGACCAATATCAAACAGTGAAAATGTTCCACATTTTATAGGAAATTGTGGCCAAATGCCCTTTTTCTTGTCTTTTAAATCTTTTGTTATACCTCCCTGGCCACAGGTCTGATAAGCAATTTCCCGAGCTACAAGTCTATCTGGAACATATAAGGGTAAAACATGGGGAGAAGCATAACTTCCAAAAACCCTAATATAGGTGAACAATTCTTCTCCAAACCATCTCGCGACGGGGGGAATATCAACTTCTGTTTCTGAGGATAACCTTGGGGCATCCTTATTATACAATGTTCTGTACAATGGCAGCATTATTCCATGACAAATTTGATAAAAATGGGGGACAAACTTAGACTCCCATAGTTCTTTATGGTACACATGAATGGGCAAGCGATCGTGGATAGTCCATTTCCAGCCCATCACAGGGAATTTGGAGACATAGCAGATGGCGTCCATGACATAAGCAGGTAAATAAAAAGGCGGATAAACCCGCTGGGAAACATTTCGTTTAGACCGGTAGTGAAAAATAGCAGTGGTGAGATTATTAGATAGGATTTTGACCCAATCTACAATTGTATAATTAACAGTCGCATTCAACAAAGTAAGCCATTCGGGTAAGATCATATTTATGTCAGGCTTTCCAAAAAGCCTGCATAACATGGCAGCAGTAAAACAATAAGGAGAGGTAAGTGAACCCGTGTTGTACATACCTTGTTTGTTTTTCTTCAATGGTTCACTTCTCTTAGTCCACTCCTTTGTGCATTCTGCCAAATTTGAGTGTTCTTTGGCAAACTCCTCCATAAATTGCTTGTTGAAAGTCGCCTGAGGTTCTGGCAGCTTATACATTAATCTCAGATCTTCTATGGTGAATGACCTGATTAGCTCTTCCGATGGAGTTCTGAATTGTCTGTCTGAAATATCTGTGCTATCCAGCACCCATCTCACCATGTCTGTATATGGGAGAATCCTTGGCCTTGCTGCTATTCTATGCAGAAATGAGCAAGCCAAGTCTCTAAGGGTTGCTTGAGACGTATTCTTTGAACCTGATGTAGCTGCAACTTTTATCACCACAGGGTTTTCATCTTCTAACAGATTATACATTCCCTCCCAAGTGGATATACCGGCGTCCTTGTTACAGGCGGTGTCTGCGTATAGCGAAGCCATTTCTTTGTTCTCAGAATTTGAGCTCTTCTCCTTCTTACCCATAGTGTTTAGCGGAAGCTTTGTATAGTCATTTGCTCCTTCGTGCCTGCGTTTTACGAATAAATGAGAGTAATGATATAAGAAAGGTGATGAGACTGTTTTGAATGTGAAAGCGGATGAAATATAATATTTTAATTGTGAAACGACTTTCAATCTAAACACAATCTCATTTCACATTAATAATCAATCCAATCATTTAATATAATCATTAAAGCGCATAACGGATTTGAAATATGGGAAGATTTCCTTGGGATAGCGCGCCTATATGAATCTGCGACATTGCGATCTGCGATTTGCTGCGCAATATCGCAATATCACAATGTCACAATATCGCAAAATGAAGTCATCGCAGTCATAAAAAGAGCGCAAAAAGCGGAAATTGCGCAATAGCGCAAAAGTGCAAAATCGCAAAAGCACACAATCGCAAAATGAAATCATCGCAAAAGCGCAAAATCGCAAAAGCGCAAAATTGATAAGAGCGCAAAAGATATTCATTAATCATTTATGTTTTATGCGCTATGCGATCTGCGATCAATGTGTTTTATATATACTATTTTTGTTATGGATGCGCTATCTTGTTTAAAGAGCAATTTTATTATAATCTATCATAAACTTAAGTGTTTCTAAATATTCTTTCTAAGGGATTTCTATAAGTTTATGATAGAAAGTTTTATTTGAAAGGCAAACAAATCCTAATTGATTTTTGGATTTTTTAACTAAGGGTCCTCATTTATTTAGTATTATTACTAATAATAAATAAAAGGGGGGTTGTTGCTGGTCACAAAAATTGGCGATTCACTGAAAGAAACAGTTATCTCTGAAAAAATAAAATCAACATTCTATCTTTAGTAAGTAAAGGTTTTTAAAGATAATGAAAACTATCTTAAGATAATTCAAATAAAATGTCACTATGAAAACGAAATAAAAATCATCTCATAATTTCTTTCTAGTTCTTTAAGAAATAAAAAAATTTTGGGTTATATAATGAAGTAAGTGGATCTCTCCAAGTTTTGGTTTTATAATATACTCTATTGCCATAGGTATTGCCTCTGCTGCCAGCAAACGTTCATAGTCTCGACAGGGTTACCTTTAAACCATTAACCATTCATTGTCCCATCCAACTAAAATTATGATCTTTTTAAAAGATAAATTCATAAGACCTATTATCTCATGTTTTTTGTCTTTTATTTATTTTTATCTTAAGAGCCATTGTTCTAGTTTGGTAGCCAGTTAATAACAATGCCATTCACTAGTTATAATTAAATTGAACAAGTTGGCTCGTGATGAGACCCCTTGTCTTATATTTATAAGCCATTACCCTGTTTTGGTATGCAGTATTGGTAATGTCAGTTTTATTACTCCTCATGAACATGGTAAGTCGGCTCATAATGAGACCTCTTATCTCTTAAAATTTTGTATAATTTCTTAGAATTACATTCTAAAAAATCACAATTTAAATGGATGGGGTGAAATAGTTTTATCCTTAAGAATCAATGGATGACAATTTTCAGAGTTTTTTGAATTCCAAAACTTTGAAAAAATCTATACTTTGATAGACAACCTTTTTCTGCTTAATAAACTTTATAATGATTTACATTTTCCTCAAGTTTTCAAAAGATCATGTAAATGATTGAAATAATCTTTTCAAAGTTTAACATCTTATTTTAAACTATTCAAAAACTGTAATCATTACTTTAAAAATTCTTAGTTACACAAAATAAATATTTATAATATTTTTCCGAAGAAATTTTCTCAAATAGTAAATAGTCAATCAGAGACTCATAATCAACCTCTATTTGCAAAAACAAAAACAATCAAAAACTTTGCAGAAAGAAATATATACAGTTTAAGAAGGGGTTACCTCCTTATGAAAAGAATTTCTTCAAGATAAGCCCATTTACAGGAAGATACTCTCTCTTACCTGTTAGATCTTGGAGTATGAATGTATTTGAGCTTATCTTCTCAACGATCTGAAATGGTCCAAGCCACATTTTCTGAAACTTGGTATGTTTACCTTTTTCTTCGTGTGCTTTATCCCATTTCAAAACGAGATCACCAATTGACAAAATTTTTGAGCCGGTAGAACTTGTATCAAAAGAAGATTTTACAAGCTGTTGATGTTTTTTATGAGTAATTTTTTCTTTATCTCTATCTTCTTCTAATTTAAGGATTTGATCATATCTCAATTGAATGGATGAGGAAGGATTTTCTTCAATAAATTGCACTAGGGCTAATGATGAAAGTTTTAAGTTTGATGGTATCACAACTTCTTTTCCATAAACCAGATTGAAAGGTGAAGTCCCTATTGAAGCTTTTTCAGTGATACGATCAGCCCATAACGCAAAGATTAAATATTTGTGCCAATTCTTTTGATTTTGATCAACGGTCCTTTTAATGATTTTGATAAGGTTTTTATTAGTGGATTCGGCCAAACCATTACCTTGTGGATAATAATTTGCTGAATATTTTAATTTAAAACCTCTTTTGACTGCAAATTCAATTAAACTATTTCCAGAGAAGTAAGATGCATTATCAAAGACAAGAGCTTGAGGTACACCAAACCTGGTTATGATGAATTGATCTATGAAATTAATAATTGCATCAGAATTGGCTACCTTCAAAGGAATTTCCTCTACCCACTTTGTAAAGTAATCAGTTGCAGTAAGGATGTACTTGTGCTGTTTGGAAGAATGAGGTACTATCTCACCAATAATGTTAAGCCCCCATTGTTCGAATGGTTGCTCAATAGTTACTGGTTGCAAAGGAAAAGCTGGTTTCCTTTGTCTTCCACTTGCAGTTTGACAAATTTGGCACTTCCTAACGTAATCATGCGTATCTTTAAAAAGGGTAGGCCAGTAATAACCAGCGCGAATTATTTTGTGAGTTGTGGTATCACCTCCAAAATGACCTCCTGCTGGTCCATCATGCAATTCCTGCAAAACCTTTTCAGCTTTAGTCTTTTCTAAACATCTTAATAAAATTGAATCATAATTTTTTCTAAACAAAACATTATCAATGATCTGGTATTTAATAGCCTTTAACCTTAAAGCGTGTTTACTCTTATAGCTGAGATTAGAAGGAGCATACCCATTTTTCAAGTAATAGATAAGATCAGCATACTGAGATCCGGAATTTGTAACATTTATCTGACTTACTTGAATATCTTGATTTGAATCTTGATTTTCTGGTATATTATGAGCTCCTGCCAATAATCTGCAAAAACCTTGTCCTCTAACAATCTTAGCCGGTTTAATATCAATATCATATTCTTGTAAGGCTGTTACCCAGTTAGCTCTCTTTTCTCCTACTTCTTTTTTAATTAATAATTGCCTCACTGTAGAGAATGGGACAATGATTTTTGTATGTGTCTTCAAGAGAAAAGGTCTGAAATGTTTAATTGATTTAAACACAGCAAAGGCTTGTTTTTCAACATCATAATAATTAAGCTCAGCTCCTTGCAGATTCGAGCTAAAGAAAGAAATAGGTGCTTAGATTTCTTGATCATTGAGTTGTGTTAAAACGGTTGCATAGGATGTTTCAGTGGCCAAAGTATACAAAGTAAAATCTTTAGAAAAATCTGGGGTATTCAATGTTGGTGCATTAATGATTGCTCGTTTGATTGAATCAAAAGCTTCTTTTTCTTTATGCATCCATTTGAATATTGAATTCTTCTTGATCATATTTTGCATAGGTAAAACAATTAAAGAAAAATCAGGAATAAATCTTTTAACAAAATTGATCTGTCCAAGAAATGATTGCATGTATTTTTTGTTATGTGGTAAATAAATATCGGAAATTTCTTTCACTCTATCTGGATCAATATATATACCACCTTTTGACACAACAAATCCTAAGAGTTTTCCTTCATCTAAAGCAAAGAAAGATTTCTTGGGATTTAAGGAGATACCAAACTTTCTACATCTTTCAAATATTTGTTTTAAATCATGTAGATGATTGGCTCTCTTTTTTGAAAATACTGTTATGTCATGAAGATAAACAACAACTGATTTATTGATAAGACCTTTGAATGCTATGTCCATGGCTCTTTTAAAAGTTGCTTCTGCATTTATTAGACCAAAAGGCATTTTCTGATAAGCATAAGTTCCCCATTTTGTTCTGAAAGTTGTTTTCAATCTGTCATCTGGGTGAACTAAAACTTGATTATAGCCCGAAAATCCATCGAGAAAAGACATAAGTTCAGAACCAACTACCTTTTGAAGTATCTGTTCCATGGTTGGCAATGGGAAATTGTCTTTTAAACATGCCTTGTTTAAATTTCTGAAATCAATACAGATTCTTATATCACCATTCTTCTTCCTTACAGGTACCATATTGGAAACCCAATTGGAGTGCTTGACTGGAAAAATGATTTTGGCTTTTAAAAGTTTATTAAGTTCTAATTTGATTTGACTTTCGAGATTTGGATGGATCTTTCTCAACTTCTGTTGAACAGGTTTAATATCAGGAAGCATTGGAATTGTATGTTGAATAATCGAAGTATCATATGTTTTTAGATCATCGTAATTCCAAGCAAAAACTTTTTTATACTTGTTCAGCAGTTTAATGAATGCATTCCTTTCCTCCGGTGTTAAATTGAGTCCTAAGTTAACATTTTGAGGTTTAGAATCAGAACCAAGATTTACTAATTCAAACTTCAAAGTTGAGCTTTGAAGTTTTGTATTAGTAACTTTCTTGAATCTGTATCTAATGTCATATAAATCCTCTAATTTAACAACAGATTTTGGAATGGGGTTTTCATTACCTTTTGAAGCAATTTGTAAATCATGATCATCTTCGTCAATAATTTGCTCATCATATGATTTCTCTAAAGTCATGAAATTTAGAATATCTTGATCATGATAGAATACTCTCCAATTTGTAACATTATCCGGGACAGATGGACGAAAAATCAATTCTACAGAAAACCTATCAGGACTGCAATCTTCAGCAGGTAAGAGTTTAGATGCAACATTAGCTAACAAGTCAGCTGATGTATTATGATTCCTAGGAATAGGAGAAATATTGAATGCTAAAAAATGAGTGGTGAGGTCTTGTACTAGGGTTTGATAGTGTTTAAGATGTCCTGAAAGGCAATGAATAGTATTCCTAACTTGTTTAATGACAATTTCGGAATCACCAAAAACTTTCAAGTATTTAACATCTAACCCTATAGCTTTATAAAGTCCTTGAACCAAGGCTTCATATTCTGCGGTATTGCTAGTACACTCAAATTCTAATCTACATGACAGCATGGTTTTCTCCCCATTTGGATCAATTAGGATGCATCCAGCTCCAGCTCCATCACTAGATTTCGATCCATCAAAATATAATGACCAAAATAAAGACTTATCTATTGGCTTATCTACAATTACATTAGAAATATTTACAATTCTGGAAGTATCAGATTGTGAAAAAATTTCTATCTGAGAAACAAAAGTATTTACAGAAAAAGGTGATTGAGGAGCTTTGAAATTTCCAAGGAATGATTCAGCAGAATAACCTCCAAGAATATTGTTGTTGAATGCTACATGTTCATTAGGTTGTTCAAATTCAGTGACAGTGTGCATCATATGTTTTTCTCGTTCAATTTTGATTTGATTTGGTTTCCCTTTGTAGGGAAGCCACATGTGTGAATAATCGGTTGAGATATAACCATTAAGTTTTGCAGACCAGTCCCTGCTCAAGATTAATCCATAGAATTCAGGAATATCAGCAATCAGAATATCAATTCTTTAGAAAATCCTAGGATCTAAGGCTAATCTGATAGTAACTGAATTGATTTCTCCTACCACTTGGACTTTAGAGCGATCCAACTGAACGATATGAACTGCTGATTTCTATGGTTCAATATTTAATTTAGCACAGACAGAAGTAGGCATTATATTGGAGGAAGCTCCAGAATCAATCAAACAATTGTGCAGATTTTTATTGTACATCTCATAAGTCAAAAGAAAAGGAAGAGTTTGAGAATTTGACTTTTTCCCAATGAGCACAGTATCAGTAGCATCTACCTTATCTGGTGGCTTACCAATTCCTCTTGCTGCTTTTGCAACTACACCGCTTGGTAAAGGAGCAATTGGTGTAGTGTTTAATTCTTTCAATAGCAACTTTTGCTGGTGTTTCAGTTTGCTGAGTTCATGTAAGGAAATGTTGGCTTTAATCTTTTTCATGTCTTCAACAATATTGTATTCCATAGGATCTGACACTACTAAAGTTTTCGCTGTTGATGTGAGAGGATTAGAAGAAGATGGCTGATTTTGAGTAGGTAATGGAGAAGTTTTCTTTACAGTGGGTTTTTATTTGGTACTTGGAATTGTAATTCTCTTTTTAGGAACTGTTTGCACTGGTTCTGCTGTAGATTTACTCCTATTACTTACAGGCATAGCTTCTTCACTATCAGAATTAGGGAGAATAAAATCCCACATTCCATTTAATTCAGCTATTTCTTCATTTTCGTCTTCTTGATCTGATACTATAGATGTATCTTCTTCTTCTTCTTCTTCTTCTGACTCTGCATTAGAGATTACATTAGGAGGTTTAGATTCAACTTAGTTTCTTCTGAAATTTCAGAATGGTTTCTTGGTAGAAGTTTCAGCCACTTGTTTTTTAATTTCAACCATTTCCTTTGACATGGTTTTAAGAACTTTCTGTAAACCTTCCATGTCATATGGATCTTTGGCATTTTTCTTTGAATCATCTCTAAAGCTGACTTTCTTTGATTTCCTTTCTTCAATAGCATTTTTCTTTTCCAGAGAAGTAATACGTTTTTCTACTGCAATAGATTCTTTCATATTCTCAGCTAATGTAGGCTTTGCAGCTCTGTCTACAAAAATTGCTATGTTTGAGGGTAAGGCAGGTATATACCATTTGATTCTGACTTGCTCACTAGGTTGTGAATTTGTATGAATTTTGTTCAAGAGTTTGTTGAATCTAGCATTGAATTCTTTTATAGGTTCCTTGGGTTCTATATTCAAATTTGAGAGATCATTGAGTAAAGTTGCAATTGATCGGTCATCTCCAAATTTGGTCAAAAAATGATCTGCAAAAATGTCCCAACTCGTTATGGATCCTGATGGTAATGAAAAATACCATGATCCTGCTACTCCCTGAAGAGTATATGGGAATAATCTAACTACAACATCTTCGTGTATGACTCCATTCAAATTAATAGCCAGCATAAAATTATTGATATGTTCTTCAACTTGAATGTTAAGATCTGGGCTAAACTTTGGAAGCCATTTTCCAGGATTGTCTGGTAAATCATGTAAAGGTGCAGCCATGTTGACTGCTCTTGGAGTAGACCATGGTCTCTGTGCCATTATTGGGACGACTATTGGAGGAATACCAGAAACTGGTGGAATTTGAATTGAAGTGGTTGGAATAGATGATGTTGAGATTGATGAGAATTGAGAAGAAGATGTTTGTGGAGATGATGATTGAAGAGATGATGATGAAACAACTGCACTTTGTTGAGTTGTGCTTTTGGAAACAGGTGATTGAATATGAGATGATGAACTTGTATCACTTTCTGTTTCTGATTGAATTCTTTTTGTTTTTCCCTTACTAGGTAAAGGAAATTCTTTCGGAGGAATACCAAGTTTTTCACTTTGCAACCTAGTAAGAGGTTTCGAAGGAATAAATTTTGAAGTTACACTACCTTCAGATATTTCAGACTCTTCAAGAGATAATGAGAATGCTTTCAATTTATGAATTAGATCTTGAACTTCAGGAGACTCAGGATGTTGTTTGTCTGAATGTTTTGAGATTTTGGTAGTGGGTGTCTGAATATTTTCTGCAATTTCTTCTCTTGGATTCTGAATTTCAGAAGAAATTGAAGAAGTTAATGAGGGTGTTTTGCTCTCAGAATGGCTTGTGGATAAATATTTACCTGCCATTCATAGCTCAGGCCCTCCTTCTAGCGCCAAAAATGTTGAAGCCTAGAAAATATCTGCTTCAAACATCGGGGAAAACCACCCAGTCGAGACCTTAAGGCAGCTCCTTTTCCATTTGGTGTGGTAGCTCCGACTGGATTTAAAGGACCAGTTTCCTTGTAACTAAATGGATTGGACTGGATGGGTGGAAATGGGACTAAACTAACTGAAATAAAACTGTCTAATTTAAGCTAAATACTGATAAAGAAATTCTAACACTAACCCAGGTAATTATATGTGAATACAACTTAAGATTGTTTCAATTCAACAATAACCATGAAAATGTATTATTAATTAAATTGAAATGTGCAGAAACAAATAAAGATAACTCTGTTTAAGAAATTAAACAGAGTTATATAAGCATATTGCATTCATCATTGTATACCACTTACATGTAACTATGAAAAATAACGTTTCAATTATACTCAGAAATGATATATAAAAGAAAGCGTTGTGAAAACCAATATACATATAAATGATAGCAATTTTAAACTGAATATCATAAGACAAAAGAGATCAACAGTGAATAGATAGAAATACCTTGTTCATCCTGAAGAGTTTCAAATGCAATCTGATACTCTATCCAGTAACTATGATGCAAAACCAAATTCCAAGGTACAGAAATGCAACACTTCAAAGATAATTCCGCATGAAAATCACCAGATGTGATCCTTTTCAAAAATATATAAGACAATGGAGTACAGAAATGCAATCTCCAAGTCCAAAAATATTAAGATCCAGGACCCCTCTCTAAATGCATGAGAGGGGTTTAAATACTACTTAACTAATTCTAAAAATAGTTTATTACAAAAATTAAGGATTCGGTTCAATGACCGTCCTTTTCCTAGGCTAAAATACAGTGAAATTAAAACTAAATCTATCTATCTATTAACTTGATCTTTAAGCTTGCAAGCATCTAGCATAGTTTTGAGAAGATGTGGTTGATCGACTTCAGAATTCAACTGTCCTGAAAATACAGAGTCGGCAAGCGTAGGAGCAATCTTCTCTATAGCATTGATGATACAATTGAGCGCACTGTGCTGACTATGTGGCTTTACCAAGTACATCCAGTATGAGTCCCGATTCAATCTTGTCAGCCCTTGGATGGATTTTTCTCTTTCTTATGCCTTTTGCCTCCATTCTGTTTGCAGTTGATTTGCCTGTGGGAGATATCCTGGAACAGTTTCAGAAATCAAGTTAGCTTTGTGTAAATTGTCATTTACACAATCAGTGAGAGTGTTTGCCGCTGTAGATGCCTCCTCTACTGCCTTTTCTGCCCTTCTGATTTGTGCATCCCAATTATTAAACAGTATTTCTTTATGGTTCTCGTTAATGATGGGTGCACCAGCTTTTCTGCCTTCTTCTGTCTTTTGCCATGCTAGATAATCATTGATCTTTTCATTAATAAAATCATAATCATTTCATAAATATACGACATGATTTGTGATTTTATCGCTTTCTTGGCACAAAGAATTCCATTGCAATATTTTTTGGCAGAAAACTTCCTCTTGTTGCAGTAGTTGATTGTTCAAAGAGATGGTTTCTGAAATGAATTCTGGAAGCTTAGGATCATCCTTATGCTGTTCTTGGATAATCTGTATATGTTTTTATTTATCAGCCAGACTTTTTTGATGTCCTGTTTCCATTTCTTGAAGTTGTTGTTGTAACTCTTCAAGTTTTAATTGTGCTTCCTTATTGGCATGTACCTGTTGCAATTGTTGTTGCAGAGCTTTTATCTGTTCTTCTTTTTCATCCAACAAAAGTTGTATCTCAACTGCTTTATCAATTGTTGCAGAATTAGAAGCTCCTGTTATTTGAGATAACTTAGTGAGATTATGAGTAGGCTCCGTGGCAGGATCTTTCCACAAAACATCTACTTGTTCTGCTTCAGTAGCAATTGCACTTTCTATTTTTCTCTTTTTCCTTTGTCTCTTTACTACTGCTTTGTATTTTGGGCTATAAAATACATCCAGAGGAGGAATGTCCTCTACATTAAGTACAATTTCAGAGGAGGGTGTGATTGGTATGTGCTCTGTTACTGCGGCTGTGCTGGTTGTTCCTGTGCTCAAAACTTTGGTTGTCTGGATAGGGGTCTGTACATTCTGTCCTTCTACATTAATCAATTGATTAAAGGTTTCCCATTCTTTATCTAACTCAATGGTGACTGGATGTTGTTGTACATTGGGTGGAGGAGGATTTTTTTGTTGAGAAGTGAAAATTTGCTGTTGAGTAAGCTCTTTAGATTATGCAGAATCTTTAATGGATTCTTCCATTTTATCTTCCTTTTCTTTAGACTTATTGGAGTGTTCAGAATCTTTGTCAGATTTTGATTTGGATTTACCTGTACTTGAATTTCCGTTAAGACTAACATTAGGAGTTTGCTCCCTTGCAGGCTCTAAGCGTAGATTATCCAAAGGAATAGGAATTAGTCTCCTTTCTCTGTAAAGCTTGAATTCATGGAATTCCTCTGGAGATAACTAAGCTTGAGCTGAATTCAAAACTTCTTTGAATGAATTTCTTTCTTGGAACATATCATCAAAAAGATCCTGTTCCCCGGAAAATTCCCTTACTTTGATTGCATTAGTAAAATTCTTAACAATATCATTTGGGTCAAATAACCTTCTTGAGAATTTGAACAGTTGTAGGCAAGTAACGTTGCCTATCTCTTGAAATGCATGACCAATATCAAACAGTGAAAATGTTCCACATTTTATGGGAAATTGTGGCCAAATGCACTTTTTCTTGTCTTTTAAATTTTTTGTTATACCTCCCTGGCCACAGGTCTGATAAGCAATTTCCCGAGCTACAAGTCTATCTAGAACATATAAGGGTAAAACATGGGGAGAAGCATAACTTCCAAAAACCCTAATATAGGTGAAAAATTCTTCTCCAAACCATCTCCCGGCGGGGAAAATATCAACTTCTTTTTCTGAGGATAACCTCGGGGCATCCTTATTATACAATGTTCTGTACAATGGCAGCATTATTCCATGACAAATTTGATAAAAATGGGGGACAAACTTAGACTCCCATAGTTCTTTATGGTACACATGAATGGGTAAGGGATCGTGGATAGTCCATTTCCAGCCCATCACAGGGAATTTGGAGACATAGCAGATGGCATCCATGACATAAGCAGATAAATAAAAAGGCGGATAAACCCGCTGGGAAACATTTCGTTTAGACCAATAGTGAAAAATAGCAGTGGTGAGATTATCAGATAATATTTTGGCCCAATCTACAATTGTAGAATTAACAGCCGCATTCAACAAAGGAAGCCATTAGGGTAAGATCATATTTATGTCAGGCTTTCCAAAAAGCCTGCATAACATGGCAGCAGTAAAACAATAAGGAGAGGTAAGTGAACCCCTGCTGTACATACCTTTTTTGTTTTTCTTCAATGGTTCACTTCTCTTAGTCCACTCCTTTGTGCATTCTGCCAAATTTGAGTGTTCTTTGGCAAACTCCTCCATAAATTTCTTGTTGAAAGTCGCCTGAGGTTCTGGAAGCTTATACATTAATCTCAGATCTTCTATGGTGAATGACCCGATTAGCTCTTCCGATGGAGTTCTGAATTGTCTGTCTGAAATATCTGTGCTATCCAGCACCCATCTCACCATGTCTATATATGGGAGAATCCTTGGCCTTGCTGCTATTCTATGCAGAAATGAGCAAGCCAAGTCTCTAAGGGTTGCTTCAGACGTATTCTTTGAACCCGCTGTAGCGGCAACTTTTATCACCACAAGGTTTTCTTCTTCTAACAGATTATACATTCCCTCCCAAGTGGATATACCGGCATCCTTGTTACATGCGGTGTCTGCATATAGCGAAGCCATTTCTTTGTTCTCAGAATTTGAGCTCTTCTCCTTCTTACCCATAGTGTTTAGCGGAAGCTTTGTATAGCGGTTTGCTCCTTCGTGCCTGCGTTTTACGAATAAATGAGAGTAATGATATAAGAAAGGTGATGAGACTGTTTTGAATATGAAAGCGGATGAAATATAATATTTTAATTGTGAAACGAATTTCAATCTAAACACAATCTCATTTCACATTAATAATCAATCCAATCATTTAATATAATCATTAAAGCGCATAACGGATTTGACATATGGGAAGATTGCCTTGGGATAGCGCGCCTACATGAATCTGCGACATTGCGATCTGCGATTTTCTGCGCAATATCGCAATATCGCAATGTCGCAATATGAAGTCATCGCAGTCATAAAAATAGTGCAAAAGTGGAAATTGCACAATAGCGCAAAAGCGCATATCGCAAACGCGCAATAGCGCAGAATCACAAAAAGCGCACAATCACAAAAGCGCAGAATCGCAAAAGCACAGAATTGATAAGAGCGCAAAAGATATTTATTAATCATTTCTGTTTTTTGCGCTATGCGATCTGCGATCAATGCGTTTTATATATACTATTTTTGTTATGGATGCGCTATCTTGTTTAAAGAACAATTTTATTATAATCTATCATAAACTTAAGTGTTTCTAAATATTCTTTCTAAGGGATTTCTATAAGTTTATGATAGAAAGTTTTATTTGAAAGGCAAACAAATCCTAATTGATTTTTGGATTTTTTAACTAAGGGTCCTCATTTATTTAGTAGTATTACTAATAATAAATAAAAGGGGGGTTGTTGCTGGTCACAACACATTCCAACATTCTCCTCTTTCTGTTTCTCAACTCATAAACCCTTTTTACTTACCTCCTTAAGGATCCTTTCAAACTTCAACATTCTTCTCATGAATATCAATTTTTTTTATTTTTTTATTTAAATACAATACAAGAAACCACTTCCCTTTTTAGCTTCTTCAGAGCTGACACAGATTGGAAACTAGATTTATCTTTAGACTTGTCATCATATCTAACCCACTCTCTATCAATCAACACTGACACTCTTCCTATTCCAGTGACATAGGGTTGAATTTTAAAGGATTGGTAGGTTGACAATCTTGTTTTTCAATTTTTAGAAGTATGGTGGTGGTAAGGCCTATGTGGTAGCCATGCTCTGCATACTATTTCAGAGAAAGCGAGTCACTAGCAGGACATCGAAACACCAGTTATCCTAGACTTGGGCAATTTCTGTGCTTTGAGCTCCTACTACCTCAACCCATGACCTTATTCTATCCGAGTAATTTAGAATAATCTATGAAGCCAATAATTTTTCTTGTTGTTAGTCTTTCTTCCATGTCGAAACAAGGTTGACACAATCCACATCTCTTAAATCCTTCATATTCTATTTTATGCTTTAAATAGTTAGTTATTCTGTTTTTTAAACCACATCCTCAAACCTTTAGTATGCTCAAGGTTAAATTAATATTACCCAAAATTCTAATCACCTCCTTGAGACACCGCAAAAATAAAAAATCATCTCAAAACACTTGTTTTTCATCATGCATACCATATAAAATTTAATAGTTTAAATAATTTTAATTGATTGATTTCCACATCACGTGTAGAATTTATCTATCAAGGGTTTTATTTTGGGATGGTGGATAACAATTTTATATAAACTAAGGAGGCATCGAGTCCTTTAAATGATCCTAAATGAGATCCTTTATAATATTGATTCCAATATAGTTTCCAAAATGTTAATTCTTTTACAAAATGCCTGAATCCAAGACTTTTCCTACAAATTCTTCTTAAAAGTGTATAATAACCAAGAGATTTTTCAAAGTGATTTATGCTAGAGATTATTGGCTGCTACATCGACGCAATTTATCTAGGAAGATCCACCCAAAGGGATAACTTCTCGTCGGCTCATTAGCAGATCCTAAACCCATGAGTTTCAAGGATAATTCACCTTACGACCTCCCATTTTCAAGGTTCTTTAACGACTGGATCTTGATCAATTGAGCTAACTATTGGGGCCAAAAAACCAAGAGTTGCATACTCATTCGCATAAATATTCCATCAAATAATTTTGGGGTTAATTATATTTATAATGAGAAGTTGGAATTGTTCTTTGTTTTGTAGCTTACCTTAAAGTCATTAAATGTATGAGATGATGTTGTGGGGATTGAAACTCTGAATCGTAGCTTTGCATTTTTCCAAGAGAACAAGGGATGAAAATATGTAATGTTGGTTATTTATGTTTTCCACTTATTTATTATACCATATAATATTGGAGAGGCACAATTCTGATTTGGTCATTAATACCACATCAAAAGAAAATTGTAATCTCTATAAACAATTGTACAGATACAACATGGGAGGCAAGAATAGTTGGTGAAAGTGGGATGTTGTTACAGGTAGTGTCCAATATCTTTGGATTTAGGCTTGTGGCAAGTTGGTTAGATGGGACTCCTCTTAGCCTTTGGGTCTCTAAGAGGTCAGGAGTTCAAGAATAAGTGTTTATTGAGCCAATTATAAATTCCAATTGCATATGATGTCATTTGAGCTTAACAAAGATTATGGCCTTGCTTGTGAGAAAAGCATAATGGCCATAATGTTTTTACGGGCTATGCCAGGAAAATAATTTGATTTGGAAACTCTCCTGCCAAGGAAACTACTGTCTTACCTTAGGATTGTTGATGTTTGCTACGATAGTGTACTAAAGAATCATTATACTAAAAAACATTAGGATAAAATCAATAAATTTTGCTAGGACCTCCTTTGAGTTTTGTAATATATGGTATATTTTGAGATTAATTGGTGTTTCATAGACATTTGGACCTACTAAATTGTTCAACACCTATATTAAAAATGCATTCACGTGTCCTCAACTTGTTCAAAAACCACATTGCAACACATATTTTTTGGATGTGTATTATACTATGGTGCATTAATTCCTCTATTGGATGGAAGAGAGGTTCCACTTGATATGATTTCACAACATGTTGGAAAATTTTCTCCAATATAAATTTCCTAATTTACCATTTAAATTTTTTTTCCAATATTTTATCTTTGTTTTTAGTTAATCCACTTTTTAGTAATTTTTTGCAGTGTTTTTATATAATATATATCCTTTCTAGGTGGCTATTTTATAATTTACAAAGAAGAGAGAGTAACATTTTGATGTGTGTTTGAGTTGTTTTCATGTACTCTATCCTTTGTAGATGTCTATTTTATAATTACATTCAAGATAAAGAATCATTTTTCTCATAATTTCAGTGACAAGGTATATTCACGTTATATTTTCATGTTAATAGAATACTTTATATTTCCATGTTAATATGCTTTATATTTTCATATTAATAAAATTTGTATTTTCGTGTTAATACAATGTCAACCATTGGGATTTTTGGAGAACGGATTTGCTTCTTTTTCATAAAGGCACAGAGCTTTGTTTTCTTGAACAATTGTTCCATATTTTCACTTTATTTCTTTCATCTCATGATATGTTTTAGGACCATGCAGATTGATAGCTATAACACAATTGGTTCACCATGGAATTCTTTATGTACTAGTGGGATACACCTTTGGGTATGGAATGTTTAAGATGAAACAAGTGAAAGGCGAAATTCCATATGGTTATGGAACATTTTCCTATATGTATGTAAAATAAATATTAAAATGTTTTGTTTAAAATAAATATCATTTTTATTTTTATTTTTATCATATATTTTAAATGTCATATATTAAGTTCATGAAACAGATCCTTTATGTTTAAAGTACATTTTAACATAATAATCATGACTAACACTTAACAGTGTTGCTTGTGTACTTGGAAGGAATGATGGGAGTCAAAGTTTGGTTCACTTGAACTTCACTGGGATACACCTTTGGGTCTAGAATTTTTGAGATGGAAAGAGTGAAAAGTGACCAATAGTGGCTAATTTAGATCATTTTGAAGAAGTCTACAAATTTCAACATACTTTTTTTCACATTTACATCTTCCCTCACATTTGTTGGTTCCTTAAGCTAGACCACTTTCATAAAAAAATCAATCAAATTCAAGCAGCAAAAATGGTCTACTCTCTTTTCATTTGTTGATATTAGAATGATTTTTTATCAGAGGCATCGTTTCTTTGTTTGTTTTGGTTAGAATATTGGTTTCTCTTGGTTTTACGTGACTTTAAATTTATCATATCTACTGTTGGTCATCAGCAATTTTTTTCTTTCTATAGATGACTAAATGTTTATCCCAGATTTCTAGAAACAAAATTCATAAATGTTGTGAGTTATAGAAATCTCACTGCCTTCATTATCCTTAGCATAATTTTTTCACTATTCTACTACTCTTTCAATTCATAGCCATCCTATCACTCCCAAAAGACCAAATCATGGACTTATGCCATTCATTCTTGCTATGTTTACCCTCTCTAATCTTACCACTCTGTTTCTATTTAGCTTAACCCTTCTGTTTACACCTTGGATCGCCAAGTAGCCTAACATTTTCCCCTATTCACGAAGTGCCTCAAGCAGTGGTGGTTTTAAAATGCCTTTCTAAACTCTTCAGATAAACCAAAGTCATCATTTTTTCAGGTACATAATGCATAAGGGTTGGTCAAACTCTGTTTTACACCTCCAAACCCTGATTCAGTTTTCAGCCAAAGCACCAAGTCCAAAAGGCATCTCAATAGGTCATGTAGGGTCTCCTAGGTTATTCATTGTTTTTTTTTTCTAAACTCAATGTTATACCTATGCCCAAAGATGAAATCATATGAAAATAGCCATAACCCAAAGCAAGGGTGAGCTTATGATTGTCCAAAAGGTATCAAAAACCTCCAAAAGGACCTCCTTGATCAAAGCATTGAGTATGCAAAAGGACAGTAACCTATCTTAAAACATTTCTACAGGAATGGTTTATGAGGGTTATCAGCAGAAGAGAGGCAAGGTGAGAATCCAAACTCATCAAGGACATGCACAACAGAAGATAAGAAACATGCCTAAGTTCACAAAGAGAATCATGGTTTCATGACTAAAAGGCTATAATGTGTTGCCCGGAAAAGAGCCCATACAAAGGATCATGAAGACAGAGGTACATAAGCACAACTCTGCATAAATTAAAAATTCATTGAAGCAAGAAATCAAAGTGAGAGACCTCCTTGATGACAGCAGGTAGAGGTTAAAGAAATGATGTCAGGAAATGACATATAAGTCTTATTAAGGCACACTATTTCACTGCAACAAAATGACAGATTGAAAAAAGTATCAATGTGAAGGAGACAAAAATCTCAAGTACAGTAAATATCCATCAAAATGGTCAAAGGAAATATATCATAAGTTCAAATTGTCAAAATGGAAAAACCAATAAAATCATGAGTTTGTTGAGTAAGTGACTAAAGCTGCCAAAATTCCAAAGAATGATAAAGAAAACAAAACATTGTATTATGGCACCTGCAATAAACAAAAGTGGCCAAAGGAAAAAAGGTGCTTTTGGAAACATCCAACAATGGTCACTTTTTTGCTTAAATCACCTCCTGCCAAGAGAAAAATAAATATCAGTGAAGGTAAAAAGACCAAAAGGAAAACATTAGTAAAGGGGTTTTGTTTTTTCACTACAGCAAAGGAACAAATTGTAAAGAGTATCAATGAGAAGTCCACTTAAACTTTCAAAGGTACAATCACCAGTCTACGAAGTGACCAAAGGGAGAATAAAATCACTTTTTTAAGATCACCCACAAAAGACCATTTTTATGCTTGAAACAGCACCTGCCAAAGAAAAGGAAAATATCAGCAAAATAGATGAAGGGTCAAAACTAAACATTAGTCAAGGTGGGCTTTTGTTTTTAATTTTTCAAGTGTATAAAAGCATCACAAGTATCATCACTCAACACCATTTCTTCATATGCAAAAAGAGTGGAAGGATTTTAAGGTTTTCAAAGTTTTTTGGCAGATATTTGGGAAAAAAACTTTGCGATAAACTTTGAAAGGCTACGCTATGCACCTGTGCATGCTGCCTGTGTATTTTTCAAAGTGACGTTGTGCGCCTGTGTAATAGTGTTGCGCACAGGGCCATAGCCCGACCCGACCGCATGCACGACTGCCCGACGCTGCACTCAGAGGAGTGGACACCCCACTGTGCTACGTGCCCAGGCATGCAGAGGTTTCTCGGCACCTCGTGCAGAGGACACCCGACACTCCACCACACTATGCACAGGCATCTCTCAAAGCTCGACCCGACACCTCATGAAGAGGTCACCCGACCCGATAGTCTGCTCTACACTCCTGTCTGTTCAGGACTTCCTAGGAGGAATCTAATAAATATTTAGGCCTTGCCCATGCTAGCTCCTGCATTGTGCTCAGGGCAAACCCGACAGGTCCTACAAAAGCCACCCAACTGGCCCATGTTGCATTCCTGTGTATTGTGGCTTCAACTGTGAGATTTTTTAGAGGTATTTAGACATTTTCTACCTTTTCCTATTATCTAAAGGTAAAATTATAAATAAATTTGAAGGGTGAACTTAAAGAAAGAGGAAAATGAAAGTGAATAAATTGATTATGATGAGGAAGAAGACAAAGAAGAAAGTGTTGAAGAGGAAGAAAGCAGTGACAAAGAGGAAATCACAGTCAAAATAAGGAAGACAGTGATAAGGAAGAGGGAAGTAACAAAGATAGTGAGCCTAATGATGAAGAAGAAACCAATGACAATCCAGGGACAGAGGCAGATTTTGATGAAAAAAATAGTGAAGGTAACGAAGAAAACAGTGAGCCCAATAGTAGTGATAAAAGGAGCAGTGACAAAGATGGAAATAGCAGTCAAGAAGAGACAGAGTTTGAAGGAAATTGCTATGGACAAAACAGTGAATACAGTGAGCCAGACAGTGGAGAAAAAGACAAAGAAATTGTTGATAAGGAAGAGGGCAATGACAAAGGTAGTGAGCCAAATATTGAGGGAGAAACATATGAAGAACAAACCAAGACAAGTGACAATCATGAAGACAAAAATGACAGTCAAAATGAAGGTAAAACTAATGAAGATGCCTCTGACAGTGACGCCACAAAAAATGTAAGAAATGATACAGAGATTAAGGCATATTATGAAGACAAAGATAGTATTGAAGAAAAGGCAGATGAAAGCAATGATAATGAGGAGTCAAATTATGAAAACAATGAAGATGCAAAGACAGAGGCAAAGTTTGAAAGTGAAGACAGTGGTCCAAATAATGAAAACATTGGGCCAAACAGTGAAGGGGCTAATGACGGTCATAATGAAGAAAACCTAATGACTAATAGCCCTAACAAAAGTGACAGTAGTGATCCCATGAACTCAAAGGGAAGCTAAGAGGAGAGAGTCATTTTTTTGTTGCCTCCAAAGGGAAAGGGGCATGCCATCCTCCTCAACTCAGAAGATTAAAAAAGGTAAGAAAAAAGTGGAAGAAGAAGAGGAATACCATGAAGAAGAAAGAGATTTTGAACTTATTCACATAGACAGTGATGATGAGAATGAAACAAGAATTTAAAACTCCCTCCTCCAAGATAGGAATGCACAAATGAAGGACTTGAAAGTTGAATTAGAAAGAGAAAAATATTTCATTCACTTCTATCAGATGCAAAACAAGCAAATGAGTGCTCAACAGGCCATCCATGAAATAAGAACACTCAGGTACCAGAAAGAGTCCCAAAGGGAACAGGTGAAGTTGGAAGAGTTCATGGGCACTTATGAAGAGAGTGAGGATGAAAAAGGTCAAACTAGAAGGAGACCTATAACTATGGGTCTAAGGAAAGCATTGGCAAAGCAGAGGGAAGAAGAATCAGCCCAAGCAGAACAACTTTCTCTCCATGAACTCCTTGCAATAGAAATTGAACATGATATGGAATCATGGCTTGAGAGTGCCAACACACACCTTGAGGCCAAGTTGGAGAAGGCTAACAAAGACTTGGATTTACAAAGAAGAATGACCAAGCATTATGCCCAAAGAAACCAATTTGCAAGGGAAAAACTCAAAAAGGACCAAATTGAGATCCAAGCACTAAAAAGGAAAAGAGCCAAGATAACCTTCGTATTTTGGCTCAAGCTTCTTTATAGGTCTCCCAAGAACCATTAGGCATACTTCCACCAAATTTGGGGAAATTTTGACAAGTTTTTTCTTTTTGCAAATTTTGAGGCTAGGAGCGCAGCACACCTGGTGCTACGCTCTTTTTTAGAGCATCTTCAGGAGGAAAGGCTTGCATTTTTGGGCTCCTCATCACTCATGTAACATGCTCAAAAAATTTCAGATCAATTGGAGTTGTTTTGGTCCCCCATAAGGGTCAAAACCACCCACTTTTTCATCATTTTTCCTACCTATCAGGACATGTGCTGCGCTCCTATAATTTTTGGAATTTTCACTTTTTGTACAGGTTTTAGAGTTCATATTGAAAACCAAGGGTAGATCTAAAAATTATACTTCAAGGGCTTTCCAACGAGCCATCACGGAGCCTTTTCCGACATCGAGAGGGCCTTCAAAAAACTGATGTAAGAAGACCCATTTTTCCTATTCCTATGCTACGATCCTGGCATAACATTTCATTTCAAAACACAGTGCTACGCTCCTATGGTTGAAAATTAAAAATGTGAGTTTGGAAAGTTTTATGAGGCATTTCAGGGCCTAAAGGTCAATTTATTTGCTACAAATGGCCAAAAAGATATTTATTTTATATATTTTGTGCCTTGGTCCTTGCAAGGCCTCAAGGACAATAGAGATACTTTTGATTAGCCAATAGACTTCTAGATACTCTTTTAGGTTTTCCTCCTCCTTTATTTTTATATAGAGCATGAGGATTCATTGTAAGTGGGGGATTTTGATTAGTTTTAGAGCAATACATGGTTCTTGGAGTTTGAAGAGCAATTTGGTGTTGTGGAGCTTGTGGATGATTTGCCATGATTGATGATGATGAAGGCTTGCTTGCAGGATCCCTGAGTTTAGTTAATGGTGATGTATCTCTAGATTTTTTCATGTTTCCTTGTTTATCATTTTTTCCATCTTTCTATGTTGCAATAGCTCAGAAAAGTATAGGTTGAGAAATGTTGTTTGAGGCACCTCAGTCCTCCTGTTTGCTATTGTCTTTATGTTTTCTTTTGCTAGGTTAGCTTAAGGAATTCTTAGTTTCTCCTTAGGCCCACCTAAGCTTGTCTATTTCATTATTGGATTAATATGCTAGATTAAAAATATGATTCATGGTAATCCATGCTTGTTTGATGTTATCTAAACTCTATCTTGAAATCTCTCTTTGATGCATTGATTGTTATGTTAAGCCAAAGAGGTCTTGTTTCAATCTTCCCATTTGTACATGCTTATTAGTTTGCCTCAAAGTTATTTATAGTTTGATAGATGATGTCTAGGAGTTACCTCCTCATTTATTAAAGCTATTTTTCTTCTTATATGTTTTCAAATCTTGAAAGTAGGATCATTGGAGTTAGATAAGTTTTATTTCTTCCTTTTTTCCACTGGATTGTTTATCTTGAACGTTTATTAGTTTAAAAGTATTTTCATTGAGTAAATAGTGTACCCTATCTCATGATAAGTATATTTTACTTATTAGTGTTTAAGACCTTATTTTTCATAGGTATTTGACAAAGGATCCTTAACTGCACTTTGTCCTACCTCGTTTCACAAACTTAATGTCCATTTCACCTCACACATAAACTTTAAAGATCCATTGACTACACTAGATTTGCCGTGTGATGTACCCTAATTCACTATTGAGATATCAATGACTTCATAGACTCCATAGCCCAATGTTTGATAACCTCTCATTCCACCTATCCTACTCAATCATATTACCCAACCAAACAAACAAACAAACCCTACACTTAACAACTAGCCTAAAATCAACCATCTAAAGCGAACAAGTTCACATCCTTTGCACATAATAGAGAGATCCCTCTCTGAGTCTGGGAAGGCTAGGTCCTAGGACTCCAAAGATTGGTCTGATGTTATCCTATGCATTTGGTCTACTAATTTTCTAAATCATGAGACCCTAACATCTAGCATGTTCAGAAATGGGAAAGAATAATGTGTGACATTTATATTGTAGAAATTTATGTTGAATGAAAGGATACAAAGTTTAACCAAACTACAATTCGCTTTGGTAAAGGCAGAGGAGCATCTTAAAAATATGCCTAAGAATAAACCATATACAAATTTTGAACATAAGTAATATTTGGATTTTCTTTTCCAGATATATTCTTTTTTCTACCCAAAGTATAATAGCAAGAAAAATATTGATATTGTAGGTTGCTTTTTCTGATGTCCTACTTGAATGATGCCTTCACATATGTCTCGAAGGCTTTAATATGAGTTAATATGTTCCTGAAACAAACAAAATTCAAATTTTATAGATATAAAAGATAAAAATAGATGTCAATGCCTTAGTTTGATTGTTACTTGACTCCGTTGTGGGAAGGTTACAGGAAATGTGATTGGAAAAAGGATGGGGTGACAATGTAGAGAATTTCTTGGATATCATTAATTTTTTGTTAGAGATCCTTCAAGCACCTGAGCCATCGAATTTGAAAATGTTTCTAGTAGGGATTCCTATAGTTTTTAATTTTGTGATTCTTTCACCTCATGGTTATTTTGGGCAAGAAAATTTGTTAGGGATGCCAAACAAGACATTGGTGGATAGGTAAACATTTTTTTATAATTGTGATGTCCCTTCCATGATATCCTCTCTTCTATAGTGAAATTTTATTTTCTCTGTTTATACAAGTCATTTGGCCAGATTACAGCGGCCACTATCACCCAAATGAAGAAAATTGTTTCGTGTTCCTTTCTTGTACAGGGAAAAATGGCTTTGACATTGTTGATGTTGAGGTATATCTCATATAAACTCTTTGAAGTGTACTTTAGCTTATATTATAATGTTCATTGTCTTTCATATATTACACTATACATTGTATATTCTTTTTTTTTCAGAAAAATAACTCATTATTAATGGAAAGGAGCATAAATTAAAGAAAGAGGAGAGCAACAACACTAGAGCGACAAAAGATTTATCCTGGAACGGCGGTCGAAAATGGTGTTCGCTAGGGTTTCATCATTTCTCTGTGCGAAGCTTGGTGAGGTCGCCTCGCTTTTTCACATGCTGGATACTCATGGGATTCCATGGCCTGCGAACTCTGTGATGGATATTACTCCTGGTGGTGGATGCGGCCAAGATTGGGCGCTCCTGGCAGTGCTGCGACCAGATCGGCATGACAGAAGGTCCCAAGCACGGGACGGCTCACCGGATCTCTGCTATGTGAAGGTCCCTTTGAACTGGTACAACCAAAAATCACATTCCCATCCCGGAAATGATGCTCCTTGTGTAGTTGTCGCTTGCTCTGCTACAACAGGAATAACTTCGATCTGTATGGAAGGAGATGAGCCAGTAATCTCATACCCTTGCTTTTTCAATATTTGTCTTTCTTGGACAGTCACGGCCGCCATAACTATATGGCCGTCTAACTTTGTGGAGACACGTCTGGCTTTCACCTTTTTCAACCGCAGGATAGTTTTTTTCTATGCCTATGCTCGCAGATCCCTTCCCTTAGCTACCACTGCATTGTGCTTCCACATGCAGAGGCAGTATCGCAGGAATCTGGGGATAGCTCTGAAGCCCTGCAAATTCACTGAATCCAATTCGATTCCTAACTCTGGCAGCCGGGATCCTTCTCATCTCCGGCAAACGACTTTTCAGATCCAAATAATTCTTCTGACGGGCAAAACCCTGCTCCTTGGGGTCCAGCCCTCTCTTACAGTGCGCCAGCTCTCAGGGATCCTCGAACAAAGGCTGGGGATACCCTCCCCACTCTTGCGGCTCCTCTTCGCAGGCAAGCAGCTTGATAATGATCTGCCTCTTTCTTCTTACAATATTGAAATAAATGCCACAGTAATCCTTTCACTTCGGCTAAGAGGAGGTGCCGTAGGGCAATCCTCTGCCCCCAAGGGTTTTTCCTATAAAGATGCGGTTCATGCACAGCCTGCCAAGAAGGATGCCCATCCAGCTGAGGCTCCCAAACCTTTCTTGGTGGACAAAATGGAGGAAATCCCTGCCATTGAAATCACTCACCCTTCTCTGGATGATCAATCCCAGGTTTTTGCAGAAAAAGCCATCATTTGCAGATTTAATGGACTATGGCCTCGTACAGCCGATCTATACCAGTGGATACACTCCAATTGGACCAACAACAACAAAGTCTTCTTATGCTCAAAAGGCTTCTTTATTGTCATCTTTGTCTTCCCTGAAGATTACCAGAAAGCAGGGATAATTTTAAGAACCCCCCTAAATTTTTATATATAAAAAATAGGCGAATCCCCATGATACATAGGAAAAATGGAAGGCGATTTTATTAATAATATAATATGTATATATAATTTTTTGGCGAATCTCTCACGAGATTATATTATCCTGTAAAATCATGGCGAATCACCAGTACAAATGGAGAATCACTACTACAAAATGGTGAATCGTTGTCTAGTGGAGTTCGGAGTGTTGGTTCCAATGAAGATATGGTAATTGAACCAGGAGTAGAAGGAAGAGAACCACCAAGACCAAGCATGGCACATGGTGACTCGTGAGGGAAGTAGTTCTCGTGTAGTTTGGAAAACACGTTCTTCTAGTTCTGCTAAGCGTAGTGTTGTTTGTCATGTTACTACTAGCACTGATATTGAGGTTGGAGAGGAGTTTGAGGAAAGGTAGCAGTGGTGGAGAATTACAAAGAGTGCCCCATGATGGGCTCCATTTTTCCCTTTGGTATTTGCGCCTGCAAGACCTTCTATCCATTGAACCAACAATTAGTCATTCAACCAACAATCAACTTGACTGAGTTGATTAGGTATGAGTCAACTTAGACTAATCTTCAAAACTATGCTTTGCACTATCCCATATTTATCACACTAATGCTACACAACATTGTGCATTTGCACCTAACTCTCAATAATTCTTTTCCAAGAAAAATCTATAATAAGAAAAATATTTTACTATATTGTAAAAGGTGAAGATGTCGAAATCATGCCACAAAGTGAAAGGAAATAAAATATCTTTCCTCAAACCACCAAATATATAAAGAAAACAATAATGATTATAATAATAGAAATGGATCTATCGATCTATCGATATATGCATGATATGAGAACCATAAGCATTCAAGAGACTAATTTCAAACTCAACAAAATCCTCTAAACAAGCAACAAACAAACCACTAAAATTTTCAAAGATATCAAGGCTAGACATTAACACAATTTCATGTACTTGAATAAGCCCATTGTTGCTTAGCGTTAGACTTCTTAAATTATTTCTTTATCATTTAATACTATGACACTATCTACGTGAAAAAAAATAGGTCCCAACTTCATCAAATCTGATTTCATTTCCAATCAAAGATCAAAACTAGCTTTGTTTCCAATACCAATATAAAATCACACATTTTCCAAATATCAATAATTATTTTCTAAGGAATATTTGGTTACCAAGGGAGGAGGAGGAGCGAACATGGATTCCGCTAGGGTTCCAGACCAGGCCGCCGCCGTCAAAGTTCTTTGCCCTCCTTCAGACCTGCTCGACTCGGCCTCTGCAGCCATCTTCACCGCGGGCATTGCTCTTACCCTTGCCGCCGCTCCATACGGTCTCCATTGCCCGAGCAGTAGACTGTCCAGGAGCGTTTGTCAAACTTACGCAGGGGCTGACTTCCCAGCATTCTCTGTGCTATTCACAGTGGATGCATCAGGCGATTTTCAATGCCCTAGCCGCAGTTCTCTTTGGGAGGTTCTCGCCAGTCATGCTGATCTTCTCTGCATGCGATTTCCAGTCCCTGCTGCCTCCTTTCTCCGATATCTTGATAGACAAGGGGACAGAAGCGATGGAATCAATACTGTTGCAGGCCCCAACAACTTCGCCGCTGCACCCAAAGAAGAGCAGTTGCATTGCCTTCGTCTCCACCTCTCGAAGAAGCAGGGTAATCTGGATAAGAGGTTGCATGAGGAGGGTTTTGAATTCGAATTCCAGCCGGATGCTCTGTCGGCCAAAAGCCCTCCAAATTTGGGATCACGATACCAGATCCAGATCTCTCTTCCTTTTGGTGGAACGAAGCTGTTTTGGGTGCATGCCATGGATCTAGTGCAGGACCTTATACGGGAACTTGACCACAGATTGGAGATCCCCTCAAGACTTCTGAGACTGCTTTACAAAGGTAAACAACTTGAAGACCATTTGCCCCTGTTTCACTACAATATTGAGAAAGATGCTTTAGTTGTGCTTTCCTTTCGCTTGAGAGGGGGAGCTTCTGGGCAAACCTCCTCGGCCCCTGCCTTCTCCTATAAGGATGCAATTCATGCACACGCAACCAAGAAGGCAGCTCAACCACCTGAGGCTCCCAAGCCTTTTCTGGTGGACAAAATGGAGGAAATACCCTCCATCGAAATCTCCTATCCATCGCTGGATGACCAAACCCAGGCATTTGTAGAAACAACCCTCATTTGCAGGTTCAATGGCCTATGGCCTCGAACAGTGGATCTATACCAGTGGATCCATTCCAACTGGACTAACAACTGCAAAGTCTTCTTCTGCTCAAAAGGCTTTTTAATTGTGGTATTTGTATCCAACAAAGACTATCAGAAAGCCTTACAGGAAGGACCCTGGTTTTGGGGATCGGCGGGGCTTTTTCTTACGCCGTGGTTTCCAGACTTCGATCCCTCTACGGCGGTTATTACCAAGCTCCCCATTTGGGTCAGATTACCAAATCTCCCAGCGCATCTCTGGCACTTCTCTGTTTTCCAAGGGATTGGGGATACCTTAGGCAGTTTTTTGGCAACGGATACCTCTCGGGGGGAGAAAGGATTATACACCTATGGCAGAATATGCGTGGAAATAGACATCAGCAAAGGGCTTCCTGATCAGATAAATCTCAAAGTTGGGGACTTCCACTGGACCCAACCCCTGGACTATGAAAATACTGCTTTCCGGTGCCGTCACTGCCATCAGACGGGGCACCTCCAGAACTCATGTGCTACGTTCCTTGGAAAAAAGAAGAACAACAAGGGTAAATCCAAATCGAAGAGCTGGAAGCCTTGTGATCGTCCCCCCATGGATGATCCTGACTCCTTCAGCTCTGATGAGGAGGAAATAGACGCAGAAGACGCAACCACAGAGATCACGAAGGAATCCCCCATGGCCAGCCCTGAGGATCCATCTGCTCCTCCGATCCCGCAGAAACGCTCGCATGAGACCTCTTCCTCAGATTCAGATAAGGAGTCGCCTCCTTCAGCGTAGAACATTCTACAATTAGTCCCTGTTCTCCCCAGTCATAATGACTGGATCAAAGTCAGTAAGAAGAAAGTGAAAAAATGTCGTTTGGAAGTTTCTACCCACTCTGGGTAGATCTCCTTGTATCTTGCTCTCTTTTTTTTTCCTTGCTTTCTTTTGCTTTGTCCTAGCTTGCTTTTGAGACCAAGGTTGATACTTCATCATTTCCGGCCCCTTGCTTCTGTGCTTTGCTTTTGCAAAGCTTTGATTGTACCATATGTTTTTACTTAATAGAATAATCTGACTTAGAAAAAAAAAAAAATTTATTTTCCAAGAAAATATAAAACTTGAAACTCAGCAAAATTCCCCAAACACAAGCAACATATATACCATTAAAATTTTCTAATATGTCAAAGCTAGACATCAAGGTAGTTTCATGTACTTGAATGAGCCCATTGATGCTTTGCATTAGTCTTGTTAAATTAGTTATTTATCATTTAATACTAGTCAAAAACTATCTATGTGAAAATAGGTCCCAAAATCATCAAATCCAGCTTCATTCCTGTCACAAATAAGAAGCAAACAATGTAAGGATTAAATATGAAACATCAATCTTAAAATAACACACATGAAAGAAATGTAGCTGCAATGTTACAATAAAAAATACAAAATATAGAACCCATTTTTACCTGAATTTGACATGTAGTAATCTTGCATGATCAACGGAACATGTATACAAAAATAAGAGTCCTAGGGTATTTCAATTTCCCAATTCTCATCTTGGTCATCATTTTCTACATTGTGAACATGATCTTCTCCAGATGTACTGTCATTATGAGCCTCCAAAACATTATGTTCTGTATCAAGTTCATTAGATAAATTTGTTATATTGTTTTCTCCCCTTCTATCACAATCTGATCGCCAAAGCGCTAGTGCTCTTTCATATGGAAAATTGTCAACGTCATACTTTGTTACATATAATCTTAAACATGTATCCACATGTTTATCAAGCTTTTTCCTCAACTTTGACTTCAAAAATGATAGTGCACTAAACATTCTCTCATCCTCCACTGATCCCAAAATCATAGTTTGACACAAATCTGCTAATTTAAAATATTCTGATATGTTTTCTTGCAGGTATTGGCTAGCACTTAAATTATTCCATAATCTTGTTATAGCACCGTTTTCATTAGGATTCTCCAAAAAAGGATATTGCTTCCACATTTTTTCAGCAAAGCGTCCACCCTGTTGATACAATTTTGATGAATCTAAAATACCTTCAATCTGTTCTCCATGTATCAAGACTTTCTTGCAAAAGTGGTCTACTAAACATTTTAATCTCTTTTGAAAATCGGCTTTTAAATTTCTTGAACATTGAGAATTGTTCCAATATTGAGGGTATACCACACACATGGCCTCCAACAATTCATCTCGAGGAAATCGTTCTCTTATCTCTGATG
Organism: Pinus albicaulis; assembly: GCA_034641835.2. Classification (NCBI taxonomy): domain Eukaryota; kingdom Viridiplantae; phylum Streptophyta; class Pinopsida; order Pinales; family Pinaceae; genus Pinus; species Pinus albicaulis. The sequence goes on along the minus strand of CM076578.1, from coordinate 144,734,540 downwards.
ATAGTGATTTTGCAATTTCTATCAAATTTTGTCTCACTGAGATAACAATATCATCAAATTGGGCTCTTGACACGGGGCAATCTTTGGTGATTCGTCCTGTCTTACTAATATAATGAAAGGGGACCATATACCCATGCACTGTGATACATAGTATCCCTTTTTCATCAAACGTCAAAAATTTTTCAGTATTTTCTATATTGATGATCTTAGTCCAACTTGTAAACTCTGGACCAGTAAAAGAGTCCGGCATCATATACAAATTATCCCATGCAAGGCATGCTGACTTTCTCGCATTTGTGTATTCGGCAATATACATTGTGCGATTCTGAGACATTTTCACGAGGACATTCATTTCATGTAGCATAGGAAGAATTCCAGCCAATGTCAATAATGTTTCTATATCAGTTAGTCGAAAAAGAAGATCTTAAGCTTTGTCTACATTGTAGCGATTTTCATACATCATCCCTACCAAAGATTTGAACTCACTAAATAGTCTTTGAGCTGGTCCATTTAATGAGATCCATCTTGTATCAACATCTTTCAGTAGTTTTTTTCCATCCGTAACACCATATGCAAATTGTTTAAACTCTAAATATCGTTTGGGACTACGAGAAAAGTATGCATGAGTCTCACGTACAAGATCTTCAACTTTTGAAACTAATGGAAACTTGCTTACTATTTTAAATGCAAGATTCATCCTATGAGCCATACAATGAATATTAATCATATATGGTGAAGTTGATAGTTGTAGTCGAACACAAAGACCATTCCTTTGTCCTTGCATTACCGATGCTCCATCTACTCCAACACATACCAACTTTTTTGCAATCGTTAAATGATCCATACCACTTTCCTTCAAAGTATTAAGAACAAGTTCATAAATATTTTCAGCTGTAGAAGTCTCTCTCATCTTTTTAATCCCAATTAGATAGGAATGCCTAATATGGTCATTAACCATATAAATTCTCATGCAAATCCATGAAGTATTATCAATAGCTGTAACCTCATCCAAAGACAATGCAAAAAACCTAGCATTTGCAATCTCCTGTTTCAAATCATCAATTTCTACTTGAGCTAGATATCTTGCCCATTCCCAACCACTAGTTATGGACCAATGAGAAGATGGAAAGTTTTGCACGTGAAGAAAATATAGAAATTTCATCTGATCTGGATAATCTGTCATAGGACGACCTTTACTTAAGATGTGAAATACAGTGCTCAATTGTATCGTCTTGGATAACAAACTTCTTTCCATCGTCTTTTCAAATTGAGATATGATGGTTCCTCCACTTGCCTCAAGTTTCTTCTTATTTATTAAATATTTTTTGTATTCTTCCACACATTGGCTATGTCGACATTCCTCCAAAGATTTCCATCTGACAATAGATTTCTCTTTACCATCTACAATTTTCTTTTCATAAACCTTTCCTGCATGCTTTTGTACTGTATCTAGCTTCATCTGAAATTTCACTACCTTGCAACTTTTCCAACTACACGCAAGACATTTAACTTCTCATAAATCCTCATTTGTAGAAGGTATTTCTTCAATAAATGGAAAACTTGAGAGCCAATCCTCTTGGAATTTTCTCCCTATGGTCCACTGGCCTTTTTTCCTTTTCTATGAATGGTTTGTGTCACCTTCCAAGGAAATATCTTTAACATTTTCATCATTAATTTCTGTTGAAACTGCATTTATCTCACCCTGATCACTTGCAGAACCTATTATTTCATCCATCATATGGATATCAGATACATTTTCACAAGAGTTAACATCTCTCTCAGTAATAGATTGTTCAAAGGAGCTTGAAGCATGAAGAGAATGTGTATTCTTGGATTGAGACTTTTTAAAGTATGATAATACATCAATTTGCCTTGATAGTTTCTTCCCGGGATTAGATTTTGACATCTCACTGAATATTCCAGAAGTAAAATTTCAAATCGATCTAGAAACCTGCATCAATAGTTTCCAAGAGTTGAGAATTACTAGATTTGTAAGTATCTTTCAAAGTAAAATAAGTGTAATGTTCACAAAAACCATTATGCAATTTTTTATTAAAATGTTGTGCCAAGGCCCAAGCCCAAAAGCAAAAATAAATAATTATACACAAAACAATAACATCATGAGTCATCATCTATAAAACAAAGAACATCATTCAAATATAAAATATAAAAAAAAATTCCACTAAATTAAATCATATCTCCAAATCACCTAATGAACACTTGAAAGCTTTAAACAAAACAACAAAATATTACAATAACTTTAATCATCCTTTCCAAAACACCTCTCCCTTAAGTTGTAAAGAATTGGTTATAAGAAGGTGAAACATATCCTCTATCATTTTCCATGATAAAAGTGAGGAAGGAAACTAGTCAGTTACTAGTGATTCTTTTACTTATCAATGGAAAGAAATCCCTTAAGACATTGTCCTCCTGTTGACCATAATTTCCTTTCCATAGTGAAACACGTCCAGTATGGCCATGAAATAACCTAAAAAGACTCAAATGTTTTCCATGATTTATAAACACACGGGTGCCATGTAAAGTTTCAGGCCCAAAAAAGCACGTATGGGATCCTATAAAGCAAAATTAATTATTGTATCAAACATTTAAAACTACTAATTAGCACTTAGTGTTTGTTATTTAACCAAGTTCCATTGAAATAACAGTCATGGGATGTTACCAAAGAGTTAACCAATAGATAAATTCACACCACAAATCATACATTCACTGGAACTTCCCCTCCCATGAATGACCATCTAAGGGAAAGGGGAAAAAAAGAAGAAAAGAAGTCAACGAATCACCACAGTCAGCCAATGATTCTTAGTGTCAAATCATTGGAAACTACAAATCAAGTGCAAATTTAACCCATGCATCCATGGGTTGACAAAAAGAGTTTATAGCAGCCACAAGCTAATCATTCTACGAGTCTACCCAAATCTGACACAAACTCCTAAAACTTGTTGATTAGAAATTCCCCAAGAAATTTCACTTGGTTCATGAGAGAATGAAAGACAAGTGAAAATAAACTTCCATGAAAGACGAGTGTAAATATCCTTCCATGAATGGATATCACTCTCCAAAATCATTTTGGGCATATTCCAATATGTAGGAGCCAGGGAAACATGGTGCATAACAGTAGTCTATTATGCCTGAATTTAAACTGCATCAAGGGAACATTTGCACTCTTCACACATTGAACATTGAAGACAATTAATTAATGCCTGACATGACCATAGCAAAAAAAGCATCAAGCAGAGACTATAACAAGATTATGTGAAAGTGAGAAAGAACACCCATCATGAAGCATCAAGTAATATCATCCACAACATCAACATCACTGTTGGGCAGATTTTGATCGCCTTCGCCTACTAGAAGTAACTTCTAGTGGTAAAGGTGGTTTTAAAGCTAATCTACGCGAACGACGGGGGGTAGGATTATGTTCTTCCATGATTACTGATTAATTTTAACCAAAAATAAATAAACAAAAAGAGGGTAATGCTAGGCAAAAGGGTTTACCAGTAAACTGTGAACTGCAGAATACCTCCTGGCAAGCCAAGAAGTATGGGCAGGAAATCTCCCCGAATGCTGTGTTCGGTGTATCACAATTTAAAGGCGGCCGACTCGGTTCACTATGGATGGATAGCACCTAAAAGTTGTCCTCCCAAATATACCCGAAGGTACGTGGAGGCCCAAGTCCGTAATAGCGCTGTCTAATGCGAAACCGCACAGTGAGAGCACCACCTATATACTTATCGTGTTGTAACGCTGCCCCAAGGGACGTGCTACGATATTCTTACATACGTGGGGTGAGATATCACACTCGGAATGTATCGCAGACAAGTTAACGACAGCTGCTATGTTTTACGACGCCGGAACACGTCTCTAGCCTAGACCTTCTAAATGTTATTGTTATGGTTCCAATGCATTTTTAGATAAATTGAGATTAATTTTATGTTGATCTTGCTTAACAATTTTCCTTTCAATGGTACCGCGATGATGTATGTAGAAATTCCTAAATGCAAACTAAGAATGATAAGAAAACTTTTCACTTTTAGTTTTTCAATGAAAGACCTAGCTACAAAGGGAAGAGAGCAAATAATTTTGTGAGCAAGCAAATCAATGAACAAAAGAAAACATTGAGCACAAAACTAAATGCAGATTTCCTAATGTTCCTTTTTTGCAAAAAAAACACAATCCTAAATGCAAATGCAAGTTTTTCTTTTCAGTTCCTTTAATGTTATGAATGCAAAAAAGAAACTAAGTGTATCAAACAAATGCTTTTTACTTTTTGAGAAATGAAGAATATGAACGACAATTGTATAACTGCCATCATTGCCGGCGTATACATGCCATTTACAAAATGTCAAGGAACTAGATTAAGAAGAGATATCTCAAAGATCGAATTAAAAAGGAAAATAAAACAATCATCATGATACAAGAAACAAAAATATCAGATGTCTTAAATATCAGATTTTCTCTAACTGACAACAATTTGCTTTCTGTCTGCTCAATATTAGTTCTTATTTTTTTGTTATCCATTCTCATTTATTTAAAATTCTCATAAAATTTACATAAAAGGTCCTACAATTCCCTAATTTATTCTTCATTTTGAGGTTTTATTTGAATTCATCACATTTACTTTTCATTTATAAGGTCTACTTCCTTTTCTTCGTAATTGAATATTTCTCTAAGGAACATGTCCAAAGAAATTATAGCTTATTTTTCCAACGAATTTCCATAATCAGAATCAAGCTTAAAAAAACATCTATGAACCAGGTTCACTTATGAGAATTAACTACATTCTATTTTTTAATAAGAAAAAGGAGGCTTGTATCAAGATAAGACAATCTCTCCATGCAAGGAACAATTTCCAAAGTATAATATTAAATGAATTCCTCAATGTAAGCTATTAACTTCTCTATGGTAGTATCAAACTGGTGTTTCAAGTCAGGATGAAATCATGAGGAGGCTTTCATTGATATTTAATTTTCTGAAAGATATTTTCTAAAGGAATCTACCTCCAAATGTAAGGAATCTCTGTCATTTGCATTTTGAGCGGCTTGAAAATCCATTTCATGTGGCCCAAACATATCCTACCACCTGGAATCCATAATGTTTTACCTACCACTCAACATCTAGATCCCAATTTTTTCTCTATGCCTTAATGCCTTCTCTAGAGAATGACCAATACAGTAAATTTTTGCACAACTCATCAACCCAACCTTCATTGTTTTCCTTGAGTTCTCTTACCTCTATCAAAACTTTTATAAGACTTTTGTTGCCTCATCAAGACATGCTGCATGCTCTGAAATAGATTGACTATTCTTTCTACCATTTTCCACAAACAAATTACTTTAAATCTTCTCATCATCATGAACTTGAGGATTTGAATTATTGTTCCCATTGTTATTCTGCTCCACAATTGATACATATACACAACATCTGGCATGATGTCCTTTCCGATGGTTTCCTGCCACATGATGCCACTCTGCATGTTTCAGTAGACCACCAAATTTGCCCCCTTTGAATTCAACCTGAGTGGTCTCTTCATTTTCTGTCCGTGTCTAAAAAGAATCAAACCCTCAAGCTCTTTCCCCAAATTACCCTGGATCTATTTATTAATAAACAAAGATGTTGAAAAAGTGGCATCCATCATGTGCTTTATAATTAAACTCCACGTGTAGGGATAGAAGGCCCTTGCAATAACTTGCACTGGCTGTAACTGTACAGGAGATAAGTGACATCCCATTTAAATATTAGTGGTGTATGAAATTGTGGCACTGGAATGAATATCAAATGTTCTATTTACTTATGCAAATTTCATAATTGAAAAATAGCATCCATCTGCGGCTTTGGTCACTTGTGTTATAATCTGTAGCTTCCAAGTTTGAAGGCATCTAAAAAAAGACCTAAGTAGACTCCCACTTTCTAGAAGTTTTCTGTAACTAGAGACTGTAGCTTGGCTATGGGTATGGGGTTTCTATACACAACAATGCCAATTCCCTCAATTGCAGCAAATACAATACCAGCTACTAAAACATCCCAATCACCTGTTTTCCCAATGATTGTAGCTAATGAATTTGTTGTATAATAAGTTAATAACCTAGAGCAGGAGGAAATTTTTCACTGGAAAATTGCTTCAAGCTCCATTAATTTTCTCTGAGAGTTGACTTGCACTTGCACGAACTACTCTACCCAAGAAAATGTTACCAAGCCTTGATGTCCTGGTATCTCTTCATTGAAAGTGCCACCACTTTAGCACTTATTGTTTTCACTTTGTTTCTCGCTCTCAGTATTATTTTCTCTCCTCTTATGTTTGAAAACCAAAAAAAATATAGAAATCTCCATTATGCTCAGTGTTTTTGCTGAAGCAATGCCCAACACCTCATCGTACTCCTACTAATTGGCAAGATTACAATGAGCCCGACTAACAACCTAGATTCCCATTTCAAATTCTAAAAAAAAAAACTCCTTTCTAGAATTTACATGGCTCCCTTAAGGTGATGCTCGAAAGAAAAAATAGAAAACCAGAAACAACATTGTGTCACATTGCTTCTTGTCATTAAATCTTCCAACTGCAGTGACAAAATACAGTGAAAGAAAAAATAATGAATGCAATCCAGCATCCCGCAAAACTGATGATATTGAGCTTTGGTTAACGATATGCACATTTCCAAAATCCAGTTTCACCTTTTTAGTAGACAAGTCCCTAAGAGTGGGAGTGTCACCAGGGTGGCATAGTGAGAGGATTTATTCACCCTATAATCTTCCATAATTAACCTTATCCTTGTAGAATTTGACCACTGAAAAGGAAAAGGCACTCAGCGTCACTGTAGCAGAGAAAATAAGCAGAAGCCTCATACTCCAAGGAATCACACTAGAAAACTGCCAAAACCAAGATGTAAATATCTAGCAACTAAAATCATGAAGCCTCCCAATGAAAGCAACACACATTATAGATGGAAATATTTTTTTAGTAAAGAGAATGGGCAATACCAACTACATAGAATAAGAATAATATTTTTCATTTGTATTCTTATGCAACATTTATGTTTGTGATTCAGGAAAACAAAATGAGGGTTTCAACCATTTAAGGATTTGGGGCTACTATTTTATCAAAATTGCATGAATATCAACTAAAAACACAAGTCCAAAGCCCATTGATGTCCACTCATTATGAAAACTTAAGACTTGGTTCATATGGAAAAATGGATAAGATTGATCAGAGTCATAAAATGAAGGAATACACCAGAGAAACCGTCTCATTTAAGTCCCTGTACAGTTCTTTATCTACATATCCATTGACTTGTTATGACACAGGTGATGAAGAAGGTCCAGAATCCAATCAAGTAGCAACATAACCCAAATCATGCATGCCACCATATCCTCTAATATCCTTCGAGCTCTTCCTGAAGAACTGCTGATCCATTGACATGAATTGTTGCTCTTCATGATTATTAACACCCAACTGCAAAATCTAAGGACTTTATAGCTCAACAATGTAGCTATACTAGACTCAAAATTAACATTTTTTGAGTTCAATGATAGATCCATCTCTTGCTTCTGAAAAACCTATGGACCAATTTCATCTTTGGGCCAAATGTATACAGCCAAATGCTGAAAACCACCAATCATCATACTAAGTATGGTCCTCTGTTTTTTCTGTCAAATATGGGAACCCAACTCAAGATCTGTGACAATTTCCCTGGGGGATCCATTAAAACTTATGTGGTTACTCTTGATTTCCCAAGCAAAGAAAAACAACAATCTTTCTCAGTATTCAGATCTCAATTCTCTTGTCAGATTTCAATCCAAAAGGTTTAATGGTTTTCATATGGGATCAAGTAATTTAGAACCTTGCAACATATATTGTCAAAAATAATTTCACCATGAAGCACAAGTTAGAAAAGAAGCCCCAAAACCTTTACTCTTACATAATTTCTGAAAAAAAACATGTAGCAATAGAGTCTATGGTAGTTTCAAGTAGCATAAATATCCTTGTATATGCACAATTCAGTCCTTTTATTGACTCATGGTCCTATGTTAAAACAAGCTCACTGCTTGACATACTCAATATAGATTGTTAACAAAAACATCCAAACACATTTTACTATGATACCCCTATACTCAACTGTGTATCGACATATATAATGCATTAAAAAACCCTTCTCTTCCAATACCAATCTTGATGAGAGAAATTCCAACCATATACAGAAGAAGAATTTGGAATCATGAATGCAATCAGCCACTTTAGGAAGCCTAGTAAATCAGTTTATGGTTCCGTTAGCAATTCAACTTTCATATAACTGGGGAAACAAGCTTTGATACTACATTCCATCTAATATCTCAAGACCTTTGGAAAATTTGTGCAAGAATTTGTATTCATATCGAATCTACAATTCCTATATGAAAATTATTACTTTCTTTCTTGTAGTGTAGCCTGTGTTTTCTTGTTGGGTTGTTTGAATTCCAAATGATCATAACATAGTTATTATTCTTGAATTTGGTTTTGTTGATAATATAAAATTTTGTTGTGTGTATTCTGTGGCATATATGTTATTATCTTTCTGTATTTTTTCTATAGAAGAAAGGACGGAGGATTGGAGCTATGTTTTCCAACTGTTAAAAAGACACTTAATGGAGCAGGAAGCCTATCGCCACAACTTCTCAAGAGTGCCATTGAACTTTTTCCACGAGCTCAATTTTTTTCAGCTTATGGTTAGTATACCATCTTAGTTACTGTTGTCAAAGAAACAAATTAAAATGATTTCCAACCTTTCTCTCGCAATCATTCTAGTGCCATCATCCATTTCTACATAATATTGCAATCTTGCCGTCTGATCTCATTTCCCTTCTGGTAACTTGTTGATGACTATAAAGGTATGACAGAGGCTTGCTCTTCAATGACTTTTATGGTTTCCTATGATCCAATGATCGGAGAAGACACGGCTAGAAACACACAGAAATTAACCATGGCATTACACAATCCAGATGTTTCCAGAGATCACAGTGTAGGAGTTTGTGTGGGAAAGCCAGCCCCTCATGTGGAAATTCATATTGAACCAAGCAATACATTTTTATATGAGAATGAGGGATATAATGTGGGAAATATATTAACAAAGGGTCCTCATGTGATGCAAAAGTATTGGGGCCAAGAGGAAGCCACTGCAGTTGCATTTAGAGAAAATCGATGGCTGAATACAGGGGATGCTGGTTGGATTGACAAAGAGGGGAGTTTACAATTCTGTCACAGGAGCACTGTCATCATAATGAGAATTATGTCACTGATATCAAGGAGTTGAGATTAACAACAAGTCCTTATAGACTAGAGTTATTTCCTTCATTAAAATGCAACAAGATCATCCTCAAAATTTTTTTATCATATCAGAGATCATATTCTGTGTAACTTTTCAGTGATCTTAATACAAATCATAGAGGACAAGCTACTATAGGTTGGCTGGTATTTCTAGAAAGGCGATGCCCAAGGGTATATGAAACCATAATAGGCATTAAGAACTAAACAAGTCGCCAAACTACTTAAAGTGAGCAAGACACTGTTCATTGAGCCATCCATCCACGTGACAACAAATTGTGTCATATAATTTGACTGAACCATGGAGACAGTGCGAGTCTTCAGAGAGTGGATGTGAATCTCAAGATGAGGAACCAACAAGTGGATTAGAGTACAACCTTTAGATCTCATAAAGAAAACGAAATGATGCATATAGCGGAGAACTGTGCCTTTGTCTTACCGTTAAATCAGAATGTGTAACATACATAGAGATTCTAAAAGGAGGCCTTTTACTATCCCAGAGATGCAACATTTGAAGACCCAACAATGATGCACATCCAATCATTAAAAGACCCAATCCATTGAGCAACGAGAGTTCTGAGGCTATAAGAAATGAGTATGCTTGTGCCAAAAGCGCTGTGACAAATACAATAAATATTTCAACCACCTTTAGAGAAGGTTGTAGAATAAACTGGATAGAGAACTGCACATTTATTTCCGAGAGAATCGCATAACATGATGCAGGCTTTTAGGGGTTTATGTTCAGCACCTCTGAAATCCATCAGGGTTAATGAATTGGATTAGCCCCGAGACCTCCATGATGTTGCTTGAGGAGAATTACGCCCTTTTTCCCACTCAGACAGCAAGCTGGATAGTTTCCTAAAGAAATCATCTATGGAGAAGTGACGTTCTGTTTTCATGCATGCATTAGATCTGACTATTTCTATTTTTGAAACAAGAAAATAGATCTGGAATGCAATGGCCTTTCAAAACTGATCAGGGGGCATGCTTATAACCTTCTCATTTTTGTCATCTTTTGTAACATCAATATAAATTAATAGCATTGCACCTGCCATAAAAAACACTTATAGGATTACTTAAGTCAAAACTGAAGTGATAATGTCAATTTCCCAGTTGCACTGTAACATACATAGAGATTCTAAAATGAGGCCTTCTACTATCCCAGAGATGCAACATTTGAAGACCCAACAATGATTCACATCCAATCATTAAAAGACCCAATCCATTGAGCAACGAGAGTTCTGAGGCTATAAGAAATGAGTATGCTTGTGCCAAAAGCGCTGTGACAAATACAATAAATATTTCAACCACCTTTAGAGAAGGTTGTAGAATAAACTGGATAGAGAACTGCACAGTTATTTCCGAGAGAATCGCATAACATGATGCAGGCTTTTAGGGGTTTATGTTCAGCACCTCTGAAATCCATCAGGGTTAATGAATTGGATTAGCCCCGAGACCTCCATGATGTTGCTTGAGGAGAATTACGCCCTTTTTCCCACTCAGACAGCAAGCTGGATAGTTTCCTAAAGAAATCATCTATGGAGAAGTGACGTTCTGTTTTCATGCATGCATTAGATCTGACTATTTCTATTTTTGAAACAAGAAACTAGATATGGAATGCAATGGCCTTTCAAAACTGATCAGGGGGCATGCTTATAACCTTCTCATTTTTGTCATCTTTTGTAACATCAATATAAATTAATAGCATTTCACCTGCCATAAAAAAAACTTATAGGATTACTTAAGTCAAAACTGAAGTGATAATGTCAATTTCCCAGTTGCACTGTAACATACATAGAGATTCTAAAATGAGGCCTTTTACTATCCCAGAGATGCAACATTTGAAGACCCAACAATGATGCACATCCAATCATTAAAAGACCCAATCCATTGAGCAACGAGAGTTCTGAGGCTATAAGAAATGAGTATGCTTGTGCCAAAAGCGCTGTGACAAATATAATAAATATTTCAACCACCTTTAGAGAAGGTTGTAGAATAAACTGGATAGAGAACTGCACAGTTATTTCCGGGAGAATCGCATAACATGATGCAGGCTTTTAGGGGTTTATGTTCAGCACCTCTGAAATCCATCAGGGTTAATGAATTGGATTAGCCCCGAGACCTCCATGATGTTGCTTGAGGAGAATTACGCCCTTTTTCCCACTCGGACAGCAAGCTGGATAGTTTCCTAAAGAAATCATCTATGGAGAAGTGAAGTTCTGTTTTCATGCATGCATTAGATCTGACTATTTCTATTTTTGAAACAAGAAACTAGATATGGAATGCAATGGCCTTTCAAAACTGATCAGGGGGCATGCTTATAACCTTCTCATTTTTGTCATCTTTTGTAACATCAATATAAATTAATAGCATTGCACCTGCCATAAAAAACACTTATAGGATTACTTAAGTCAAAACTGAAGTGATAATGTCAATTTCCCAGTTGCAATGTAACATACATAGAGATTCTAAAATGAGGCCTTTTACTATCCCAGAGATGCAACATTTGAAGACCCAACAATGATGCACATCCAATCATTAAAAGACCCAATCCATTGAGCAACGAGAGTTCTGAGGCTATAAGAAATGAGTATGCTTGTCCCAAAAGCGCTGTAACAAATACAATAAATATTTCAACCACCTTTAGAGAAGGTTGTAGAATAAACTGGATAGAGAACTGCACAGTTATTTCCGAGAGAATCGCATAACATGATGCAGGCTTTTAGGGGTTTATGTTCAACACCTCTGAAATCCATCAGGGTTAATGAATTGGATTAGCCCCGAGACCTCCATGATGTTGCTTGAGGAGAATTACGCCCTTTTTCCCACTCAGACAGCAAGCTGGATAGTTTCCTAAAGAAATCATCTATGGAGAAGTGACGTTATGTTTTCATGCATGCATTAGATCTGACTATTTCTATTTTTGAAACAAGAAACTAGATATGGAATGCAATGGCCTTTCAAAACTGATCAGGGGGCATGCTTATAACCTTCTCATTTTTTTCATCTTTTGTAACATCAATATAAATTAATAGCATTGCACCTGCCATAAAAAACACTTATAGGATTACTTAAGTCAAAACTGAAGTGATAATGTCAATTTCCCAGTTGCACTGTAACATACATAGAGATTCTAAAATGAGGCCTTTTTCTTATCCCGGAGATGCAACATTTGAAGACCCAACAATGATGCACATCCCGATCTTTAAAGACCCAATCCATTGACATCAGTTTGAGTTACAGGCTATAAGAAAAAGTATGCTTGTGCCAGAAAACATTTGTGAAAAAATAAAAATAAATATTCCTTTTTTTAGAGAGGGTTGGGGTGTTGTAGATGGCGGATAAGGATAAATGGGAATTTAGAGAATCGCATACAACATGATGCGGGTTTTTAGGGGTTTGTATTGGGCCCCTCTTAAAATCTATGGGAGGTTAAATTTCTGGATTAGCCCAGAGACCTCCATGATGTTGCTTGAGGGGAATTACGCCCTTTTTCCCGCTCAGACAGCAAGCTGGATAGTTTCCTAAACAAATCATCTATGGAGAAGTGACGTTATGTTTTCATGCATGCATTAGATCTGACTATTTCTATTTTTTGAAACAGAAACTGGAAATGTAGATACCTTGGCCTTTGAAAACTGATCGGGGGGACTTGTAAAGCCTGTGAAACTATCAGAAGGGAAAACAGCGGTCGGTGGGCGTCGAACTTGCTCGTCCCACGTGGCCGGACCCCGTAAACTTATAAAAATCTGGGTGTGTCTTGAGGTCGAGCGCGGCTCCGGCACACTGTTATCTCTCCCAAGAACACCAATACCATATTTTTCGAACTGCATATCTCTTCTATATACCAACTGGAAGGGCCCTAACAACGAACGGACCAGAGAGGGTCGCCCTGGCTCAGCCAGCAAGAAGATCGGTGTCCAGCGGCCAGCCACCTCTCCTAACCATTGAAAAAATTGGGGCGAATCATTGTAACTCCCCATTTGAACCCTGTAAATCCAGGCGAATGCCATGGAAATTTGCTCCATAAGAAAAAAATCGGGCGAATTCCATTTTTCCAGGGTTATGCACCCCTTTTTTTGGTGGGCTAATACTTAATTATTAATTATTTTTAAAATATTTATTGGGCTAACTTTTTAAACTATAGAAAATGGGTTTTATGTAAAAAATTAGCCCCATTAAAATTGAAAATCCCTTAAAATTCGCCTTTGGGCTAAAATTCTCCCCTAAAATTATCCCTGCCAGAAAGCCTTAACAGGAGGTCCCTGGTTCTGGGGATCCGCTGGACTTTTTCTCACCCCCTGGTTCCCAGACTTCGACCCCTCTACTGCTGTCATCACCAAGCTTCCTATCTGGGTCAGACTTCCAAACCTCCATGCACATCTATGGCACTTTGCGGTCTTTCAAAGTATCGGGGACACATTAGGCCGCTTCCTGGCCACAGAAACCTCAAGGGGGGAGAAAGGATTATATACCTTCGGCAGAATTTGCGCAGAAATAGACATCAGCAAAGGGTTGCCAGATCAGATCATCCTTAAAGTTGGGGACTTCCATTGGACGCAAACCTTGGATTATGAGAACACAGCCTTCATATGTCGCCATTGTCATCAGACGGGGCATCTCCAGAATACATGTGCTACATTCCTCGATAAAAAGAAGAATATCTATCGCCAATCCAAATCCAAGAGCTGGAAACCTTGTGATAAACCCCCTATGGATGACTTTGAAACCTCTAGCTCGGATGAGGAGGACATTGAAGTGGAAGAGGAACATTTGGAACATTTGAAGGACTCGCCCTCAGCTTGCCCCGAAGATCCCTCTAGGCCTCTGATCTCGCAGAAACGCTCGCATGAGACTTCTTCTTCAGATTCAGACAAAGAGACTCTTCCTTTAGCACTGAACAGTCTGCAAATTGTTCCGGTCCAGCCAGATCAGAATGGCTGGGTCAAAGTCAGTAAAAAGAAAGGGAAAAAATGTCGATTGGGAGACTCTGCCCATGCTGGGTAGACTCCTTAGTCTAGCACGTTCTTTTCTGTTCTCCTTGTTATCTTTTTGCTTTTGCCATGGTTACTCTATGGGACCGAGGTTGATACAATATCATTTCCGGCTCCCTTGCTCTTTAGCTTCGCTTCTCTGCAAGCTCTGATTGTAACATATGTTTTTTCTTAATAGAATTAGTCTTATTCAGAAAAAAAAAAAAAACACTAGAGCGACAAATGAAAAAAGAGAGAGAGAAGAGACATGGTCTAGTGATACCTTCATAGAAAATATCCCGCATACAGCACACACACAGAGACTGATGTTCAAGCCTTAAAAGTTTGTGAATTCACCTACAAGGCCTTAGCAACACAACGATAGTATTTTCAAGTGATGAAACATCATTTCATGTGTAAATTATAGTTCCACCAATATTATATCGAAAACTCATATTGTAATACTTTAACATTTCATATAATATAGTTTATGTGGTTTAATTTATTTATAGTTGCAATTGATATTGTTTATAATTGTAACTAACATATGCAACATTTATTTTTCATATTAGATGAACATGCAGTTTGTATAAAAAAATTTAAATTTAGTCGCAAAATCATACTAATTAATTTAATTTGATTAGTAATTAACACATAATATCAATCTAGAACTACTAAAATAGTAGTTTATATTGATTAATAATGAACATAAATAAAATTATTATATAACAAAATTAGTAATTTATAATGATTATTACTGAAAGTAAATGAAATGAATATAAACTACTAAATTAGTCGTTTATATAATGAATATGAAACTACCAAAAATAAATAAATTACTACTACAAATGATAAATTTGTGATTAAAAATGACAACTAAATTTTGCATATATACTACTATTAGTAACTAATTTATAGTATCTTATAACATGACCAAAATTTAGTCATATTTCTTTAGTCATTAATTGGTCTCAAACGATGACTAAAATTTGCATATATATGACTATTAGTAACTAATTTATAGTGTCTTATAACACGACCAACATTTTGGTCATATTTATTTGGTCATTAATTGGTTTTCTTGGGTGATCATATAATAATGTATTTTTTTGTATATTTGGTCATTAATTGTGGCAATTAATGACTAAATCAATGACTAAACTAATAACCAAAATTTATGACTAAATATACTACTAGAAAATAAAATTGAGATAGCCAATTAATGAATAAACTAAAAATGACTAAAATTTGGTCGCATTATAAGATACTGTAAATTATCTACTATTGGTCACCAACTGAAAAATGTTGGTTTATATGCAAATTTTAGTCTTTTTTTAAGTAATTAATTAGCCATTTTGTACTAATGTGTTGTGTTCCTGATTGTACATGTGGTGTTGTATACATGACGTACATGTGGTGTTGTGTGCAGATGGTGTCGTGTAAATTTTGTGCATGTGGCACTCTGTAAATGTGGTGTTGTGTACATGTGGTGCATGTGGTGTTGTGTACATGTGGTATTATGTACACTTTGTACAGGTAGTGCAATGTACATTTGGAATTGTGTACACCTTATGCAAGTGGTGTCATATACATTTGATGTTGTTCACACATTGTGCAGATGGTTTTGTATACATGTGGTACAATTTACATGTTATGCATATGGTACTAGTATACATGTGGTATTCTGTGCATATCGTAAATGTTGTGTTGTGGGCATTCTGTACTATGCATATGCATGGTGTAGTCATGGTATCGTGACATCAATATTCATTGTGTTGTACTTTTTATATGTATATGTATTGGGATTTATTGTACACTGAGTGTAGGTGTATGTGTTGTATGTTGGCATAGGTGTATGTATTGTGTCGTATTGTACAACATATGTAGGTGAATGTTTTATGTTGTGTTGCATGCCAGGTGTAGATGCATGTATTGTGTTGTGTTGAACACCGTGTGTGGGTGTATGCATGTGATATACACTGTGTGTATGTGTAGGTTATTGATGAGAAGTAAAGGCATTGTGTGTTTTTTGGGTGTGGTAACCGATCCGGTGTGCATATGGAAAGGTCAAAGCATAATGGTATAATCTAAGGACCGATTGAAGGATAAGTATCAATATTTTATTTCAGTTTTATTATGCATATGATATATGATTCTTACTTATGATGGTTACATGGGATTTATGATTATAGTTTATGATGATTGCATGTGATTCATGATGTTGATTTATGATGGTTGCATGTTGAGCTAAATGGATTTGATATGTTTATACATGATGATTTGATCAAACAGCTGGTTTGACTTGTTTTGAAAGGAAGTGAACAGAATTGCAAGTGTACCTTATTAACAAGCTACCAATGAGGTATGATTTGAAGTTATTTCAAATTATTTTGAATCTAATGGAAATTATGTGTGCGATACAGGAATCACATAAATGCCTAGTTGGGTGTTTGAAATTGACTGCAAGACTAGCAGTGTCAAAAAAATGAATTGGAAAATGCAGCATTATGCTAGTGAATCACTTCATGAGCGATGCCATTGTGAGACATTGGTACCCAATAGTGTTCATTGATTTCCATGAACATCCGATGACCAGTATGTTGGTTTTCGGTAGCTATATGCCTTTGTTTTTGTATCTTCCAATGCGAGAAATCCTTGCCAAGGGATGGATAACTGAGGATAAGGGATGTTAGTGAACTTGGAAGGTGAGTGAATACACGGAAGGTGATTACTGGATTTCCCAAGGGACTATGTAGCAAGTAAGGGAAGGTTGGGATGGATTTTTTCCGATTATTAGCAATTCCAGATGGAATCAAATGCACATTGGGAGTGTACCTAGGAACAATGAGTCAATAACTCTTCACTAAGAGGAAAAGTGACATAGGATTATAGCATTGGAAATTAAATGTAGAGTTGAATTTTTCAGTGGGTTCAGGACTTCCTGGGAAGGAGGTGAATCCTGGTATTACTTTGAGGTTGGAGGTGTGATCCTCTAGATTCCCATGTTTCTGATATGGGAATCATATCCTGTTATTTGTTGGTTGATAAAATGTGTATATGTGTATATTTTTGTTTATTGTAAATATTGTATCAAGTTTATTTATAAACCTCCATAGAAAGTATGGTTATTTTTTGGTTGAATAAAATCTACTTAAGTATATGTGGTTTTTATTATCAATACCGTAATGATTTGTGTTATAAATATCCTTTAAATTGTACGATTGTCATGTTTTCAGAAGTGGTCATTGAAAATACTGTAACGAGCTACGTTATAAAGCTCCATAGGCAGTGTGTTTTTTTTTATGATTTATAGGTGTCATTGAACACTGAGGATAGTGTTCCCCCAAGGGGGAGAGTTCTGTAATAGGCCTGGTGAAAATTCCATGTAATAAAGTTAAAATAATAACCACGGTTGATGGGATATGTATACCAAGTTTAGTTTTGGGAAAAAAATCATAGTGGGTGTTGATTAGGTTTATTATGGCTAAAGGGAATTGGAAAAGGCATGAGGCATTAATTGGAATTTTATTTATGAAAAATAATGGAAATTAGGATAAAATGGAGGTGAAAGGTCACAGGTTTCATGTGAGGAGGAAAATGAAGAAAATAGAGGCCTCATTAATAAAACTTATTCTGAGGATTAGTGGGTAAGCTTTGGTTAGTGAATTTTTTAGGTTGTCTCATTATTCTCTCTCTATCATACTCTTGGATACTTAGATTTTTCTTGGAGCACTCTTGCAGTGTGTGGATACTTGGTTATTTGGAGCAAGAAGGCAAAGGTAGAGCAACATTGTGAGTGAATATTGAGATCAGAATCTACAGCAAGATTTGATTGTAGGTACCAAGTTGCATGTATGTTTTTCTCACTATTTTTGGTATGCATGTATGTATGTGGATTTTCCTAGCCTTTCAATTTCCTGGATAGCCATGGTGTTGTGGGTTTAATCCATTGATTGTTTCTGGTTGGTTCTCATGATTCCTTTAGTTGTTGGGTTGAGCTATTAGTTCCTACAGCCTTGGTTGGACAAATGATCTAGAGCCCAAATCACAATTGCTAGGTTGAGTTACTAGTCCTGGAGCCTTGGTTGGAAAAACGCTTTGTAGCCCTAGGTGGGTTGAGTTACTAGTCTTGAAGCCTTGGTTGGAAAAATGCTCTAGAGCTTGGAAATAACTAGGGTTGAGTTACTAATAATGTACCCTTGCTTGGAACAAACACTCTATAGGCCTTGAGCAGCTTCGATAGAGACCAATCCATGATGGTTGTGTTTTCCAACCGCGAGGTTGAAACACTACTTGAGGGTTGAGGTGGTTTTGCCTATGGAAGTCCTCGATTGGTTGTGATTGATTTGTTTGATGAGATACTACATTCATATTTGGAATATGGCATAGGAGTGATTTGATCCGGATTTATGTAGGAACGCAACAAAATAAACATATAAACATAAATACAGAGATGCAGCGGAAATAACACTTCATTTCATTAATATCAAAGAACTGAATCTGTTTATTTATAAACCGCAGGGTATGGAACAAATTCGTCAGTTCATGCACATCTTGATCCTTTTGTTGCCGTAGCGTGGTCCATTGGATGTATTTGTCCTCATAGCTCCCCACAGGGTAATATTGTTCCTTGATGCCGTCTCAGAACGAATTCCAAGTGGGTGTGGTTAAGAACAAAGAGGGTTCCCCTTCGCCCTCTTGCTCACGGTAGGTTTCCCACCAGTCTTTGACATGGGGGGCAGCTTTGAGGAGTGCAAAAATAATCTTCTCCCAGTCTGAAAAGTCATGAACTGAGAAATATCCTTCTAACAGATTCAACCATCTATCTATGGCATCTGCGTCTATTTGACCCTCAAATATGGGAATGTCAAAATTTACTTGTACCTTAAAAGGAGTCGCACCTCTAGAGTGGCTGCTGGATGCAGATGCGCCGCCGGTGGGTAGCCGTTGAAGGATCTGAGCAAAGTTATCCATCATCATGTTCCTTTGTCTTTCGAGGGCCTCCTCGAGCAATATTTTGATAGGATCTCCTGCTCCCTCATCTTTCTTTTCGTCCCCCATGGGCATCCGTCGAGGTTTGCGAGGTTGATCTTGCAAAGGTTCCACCAGATCGAGCCCTAGCTCCTTATACCCCGACCTCGTTGGGGACATGCAAAGAAGGATCGAGAAAAAGCAGACCGCTTTGATACCACTGATCCGGATTTATGCAGGAACGCAACAGAATAAACATATAACCATAAATACAGAGATGCAGCGGAAATAACACTTCATTTCATTAATATCAAAGAACTGAAATTTGCTTACAGACAGAATGGAAATAAAACTAGCTAGGGCGCTGGTAGCTATCTCTAAGAAGAGATGTGGCGGCTACAGGCCTCTGAACTGTGTTACAATGAGGCTCAAGGGCCTATTTATTGTTGAGAAACAATGTAGAATCTGAAACGTCCAAAAACCTAATCGTAGGAGATGAGGCGCCAAAACTGTGGGCGCCCATTTGGGTAAATTGGTGGTTCAACTTCCCGGGGGCATAACTTTGGCATCCGATCTCCGTTTGACGTGATCAATAGCTCGTTAGAAATATCTATCTGAGGACTTCAATTTTTGAATGAGAAACATTGGTCCACGGACCCATGTTGCTCTCCGTTTTCCCAAAAAATGTCATTTAAGGCCTCAAAACAGCTCCGGAAGTTCAGGACCCGAAAAACTGCTAAAAATAGTAAGTTTTGTTGCAACTTGAAAATTGAAAGAACTGAAGATGGGGGTCCAAATGGAATAGGTGGGTGGCCACCGATATCCACCTGGATCATGATTGGCTGAAGTGAGACTTGGCTTAACCAATCTATGGTTGGGTGGAACATGGAAGTCACATCTTTTGTTGGTTTTTACATTTAGTAATGAAGAGATCATTCGTTCGGAATCTAGTATGAAAATTTACAGGTTATTATGTGGATTCTATTGTTGTTGTATCCATGGTATTTCTATTGTTATTATGTTGGTTATAGGCATGTATTTTATCAATGATGATGTATGGATCCATCCATGTTTTTACTTCTAAAGGAATGCACAAAGTACGTATATATGGTCAAATATATTGTATTGCACCTAATGGTGTAAGGGATAAATTCTTCTTAGCGATTCTCATATAAGTATGAGATCCATATGCTTAGATATGTTATTTACACCTGTAGATTTAATGTTTGTGACATGTTTGAAAAAAATGCCTATCATGGCTAGAAGGGGTCCAGATAATTTATTGTTGATGTCATTGCTTCCGTATCATTCTTCTAATTTTGTTTATCATCCCCTAAGTTTTCATGAAGCTCTCAGAAGTGAGCAGGGCTCTGGGCCTAAAACGGTGGCTCAAATCCCAAATTTGCATGCACAAAAATGGGCACTTGGGGCCCTAGCCAAAGGAACACAATTGTATGCATGGGCCTATAGCCTCCTGGAAACAGGTAAGAACTCTTAGGCCTGCGGCTATGGCTCAAAAAATTGAAAATTTCAGTGTAACCCAGGGGTAAGATGCCTGAAGGGTTGGGTTGCCTCTTGGGGGTGTTGTTGATACTGTACAAGGTCTTTTTGATGTTTTTTCATTGCTTCCACTTCCTTAAGGTCACCTAGGAGGTTGAATCTAATTATAGTAGCATATCATTACATGTTTACCCTAGTTGGTTGGTTACCTTGGTAGATGTAGGAAGGGGGTGTTAATTTTATGGACATTGAGCAATAGAATATAAATATTTTGCAAAAAAATATAGATTTTTTGATAACCATTGTTTCAAGTGTGGAAATATTGGAAAAAAATAACTAGCTTGCATACATGGTAGGATTCAGACTACAATAGGAGCAACCTAGTCATCGAAGACAAATAAAGTATGTGGGAGAAAAGGTGAGATGCAAAGAGCTACTATTACTGAAACTCTAAAGGAATTCAGGTAAGGGAACTTTGTTTTACATAAATATAATATACTTAGTTGGAGTCAATATTTGTCTTATGTCAAATAGAATATGGTTTCAATAGAAGCCAAACATGATAGATGCATGTATTAAAGAGAATAAATCCCATCATCATGCATCTATTATTTCTAGCTTCACATGATCAACAAGAGGTATAGAAGGAGAGTGAATGAGTCCAGGGGGATTTCTACAAGGTTTGAAGGATTGCATCTTATTTTTATATTTTCATCATTTCATGTTTATAATGGTTGTAATAATAAATGTAAGAGGATCAAATTCCTAGCCGTGTATGTAATTAATATTTTTTTCATCAAGCAACAACTGTGGAATATAATTCTCTCAAAATTAGAGTTGTGAAAACATTGAAGATCATGCTCTTTGATCAAGAAGAGATGACACATGTTGAAGGGGATTTTGACATGATTATTATGGCTTACCTATATAAAATTGATTTAATGCAGGATAATTTTTCCTCCATGGAGAGAATGATGATGTTTTGAATGGAAATTTGCAAATGTTGTTACTCACATTGAAACCTTCATTCATTGTAATTCATTAGATAGTCATTTTCACATGAAGGAAGGGTTATTGATATATGTATGTATGTTAGATATTTTTTCATTAATATTGTGTCACTAGTAGAAAATGATTACATTAGTGACTAGGTGACTGAAAATGTTAGTCACCACAATTATTTCAAGGGAATTACTACTAAATTAGACCAATTTAAGCGGCCGAACTAAAAATGACTAACTTAAATGACTAATTTAGTCTAGGGATAAAATATATGACTAGATAATAAGTGACCTAACTAAAAATGACTAAATGAAATGACTAATTTAGTCTATGACTAAAATATATGACTAGACAATAAGTGACAAAATTAATAATTATTAACGTAAATGACTACTATAGTCCAAGAATAAAAATATGACCAAATAATAAGTAGAACAAGTATATGAATTAGTCATTTATGCTATTAATTTTTAATTGTGTCACTCCGGAAATGGAAAATTATGATTTTGATACTGAAGTGTTTCATTTCACTATAGGGGTCTCTAAATCCATTTACAGTGTTAAAATTTAGAGACAAATGGGTACTTGAATCCATCTACAATGCTAAAATTTTGAATACCCTTTTGTCTCTAAATTTTAACACTGTACATGGATTCAAATATTCTCAACATCAGTTTGACCTTCCTTTGTTGTTGAGACAATGCTCTCCTTCACCAATTTTTCCAAGGGGGGCGAGGCCAATGTCACTTGAGATGAAGGACAAAAAAACAAACTAGAGAAATTTGTAACTTCTACAGCTTCTGAATTCCATAAAAAAATTCATAACACATTGCATGTCTTTCTCTGATATCTATAAGAATAAAAGGGAAACCAAACTCAGAGTTAGAGAACCCTAAGAAGAGTTTTGGAACCCCTCACGTCAAATGGCCTCGAGCGCCCCTAATTTGGTAAAAACTATAGGACCCGAACAATACACAATTGGAATAGGGTTAGGGTCTCTAAATCACTAGATGACTATCCTCTCAAATTATTAACTTTTATTTCTAAAGACCCAGTAGGCCCAAAAACTAAGGCATGGTTGCCTTTCCATCTAACTTCCAGACGTGAATGGATAAAATGCTTTCAAATATCCCAAATTTGTTGAAAACCCCCTCGTCCAATGCATAATCCACCAACCCCTCCTCCTTCATGGGGTTCTAATAATAGGAAACCAACTTCTCATCTGAAAACAATATTTGATGAGTAGTTGTGTGTCTTCAAAATGTTTATCGCAGTAAAGATCTATGTACTTAAAAAATATACATCATGTGAATAAAAATCTAATGGTTATCATTTAATCTTATTGTTAGTGTGAATTCAAATCGCAAGCGTACAAAAAAGCTCACTTTAGCTATGCATAATAAACAGCCCTAATATCAAATATGGCTACCAATTTCTTTATATTTGTAGTTATTTGACCAAGATAAATGCTACAAAACCTAGATCTATGCACTTAAATACATTAAACAGCAAATAAAAGAACTATTTTCTCCATGCATCCAATAGACAAGACAAGAATATTTTTAAAGAATTTTTGTATTTATGACACCTGGGAAGGGAACATAGAACGATATTACCAGTCCCCCACAAATGGATGGGTTCTTGTATGTCCTCGGCGCTTCAGATATAAGATCTCTCTCTCTTGATGGTGTAGAAAACCCAGACAAAAATGGAACTCAAGGAGTTCACAAGCAAAAGGTAGAAAAATATGACAATGATGGAGGATCAAAGTCAGACCAAAAGTATAGATCCAGAGTGAGCTTTAGGCAACAAAAGGTAGTGAATGAATGGAAAAACCCTTCTATTTATAACAAAATATTGAGTTAGTCTAGATATTGGTGCATAATTGAAATATTGTTAACCAAATATAGGTCCAAATTTTATGGAATATTTTATTATATTTGTTGGAGGGAAAAAGAATTTTAATTTGGTCAAATCCCTTTATTTGTAATAATAAATAAATAAATAAATGATTTATTTATTAGTTTAAGAGCGTGGTTGAGTACTAATTAATTAAATAGTGATTTATTCGATTATTTATAAATGATTTAGTCAAATTTAACAAGGAAATTATTTAAATAATGTTTAAATAATTATTCCTAGAAAATAATAAGATAAATAGTGATTTATGTAATTAATTTTCCTATTTTGGGTTAAATATGACCAAGAATATTAATTGAACTGTCATTTAATTAATTATCCCTTGAGGAAAATCAAGCAAATATGGATTTATTTAATATTCCCTCATTGGGTTTCCTGTTTAGACCATAAACAACTTAATAAATTATGGATTACTAAGTTATTTTTCATAATGAAAGAAATTTTACTTAGGGTAAAATTGGTCTTACATTGTGCCCTTTGGTCAATCTAATAATAACAGGTTATATGATCAAAATTTGGTGTAACGGATTCCCCCCCAACATGTGAGCATTAGGAGCTAATCGTATGACCGAAGTACGTTGTAAGAACTCAATCACCAGACACTGAAGGGGGTGTCAGAGAGAGAGAAATATAAGGTAGCCTAAAAAACTATAGGACAAGACCCTGAGGAGGCGAGACTTATAGGTGCAACAAGTCTCTTTTATGAGTGAGTACCTGTTCAACAAGAGGTAGGGGAGGCATACCTATGCCCGCCGATATAACAAAGTACAAAGAATAATGCGTCCAGTAAACAGGGGACTGAACTATATAGTACATGTTGGCATAAACATGGGCCAGATAAAAACATGATAATGGATCGCACATACATATTGTGCCTGGGACAACAACCAAGACTTATACAATAATATCTGTGTACATGAGATATAAGTACAACCAAAGAGGCCCTGTAAAATAAGATAGGGCTCTGAAAATATGAATGATACATGAAAACTAAAAGGTGTTGCAAGCACCTAAGGGCGGAACCATCAGATCTATGGAGCTGCATTGAAGGCTGTAATGGAGAGTTCATCCGGGCATGTGGGGGGCTACCTGAAGGGCCACCCCCTCGTGAGGTCTGAAACATCTCACACACACCCAGGAATCACCGGTACAATCTGTTGCATCACTGAACCATCAAGTATACGGATATCGATCATACCGTAAGGAGCTAGAGCTGAGAAAAAATCAATTCAAAGGGAAATAAAGAGTCCCTTTTCCTTATCTGAGGCACCGAACAAGAGTGGAAGTTGGAACCAGGGTACATCGCACTCTAGACCTCTCTTCTAAAATGAATGAGTTGATGTCGACAGGAGGTCCACCATAGGTGAGGAAATAAGGGATCCTCAACTCAGGCACGAGAGATAATAGTAAGGCAATTGATAGACTGATATCAGGGATGATGATGGAATTGGGGTACTGAGTAGCAAGCTGACAACTTCCCTTGTTAGATCATGAAGGCCATGGATGACCTGGAAGCAATTGACACAATATCAAAGCGGATAGGGGACAGTATGACTGAAGGCCACAATGTGCAACACAAGAGAGGAACCAAGAAATGAAGGATGGAGGACTATAGTGGGATACAAAGGGACAAGGATAGACTCCATGGATGTGATGATGACTCATCTTGGTTACTCTAAACAAGTGTGACTCGATGATGTTGCCACACAGAATAGGCTCGGTGGGGACCATAGAAACATGAGTACAAGATGGTTACTCATGACAAAAGTTGACACGAGCATGGACAAGTATGAAGGCAAAGTGGTGCCTCAAGTAAAAGTTTTTCAAGTGAATAAATTCAATTTTGAGGAGTGGTGAAGTGACCCTTCTTGGAAAAAATGTGTTCGGGTGAAGTATCAAATCACAAAAAGCTAAAGGATACCCATTTGAGAGCTTGGTGAGAGATTTCTAATGGTGCTGACAGTTTTTCAAACTTAGCTACAGTTTGGTCGTAGCTGGAAAAATAAAAATCTAGGGTTTCTCTTTTAATAAGGCATTTTCCCTCAAATTTGATTCATTTGTAAGTGTAGCTGTGGTGAATGTAGAGAGGAGAAAAGGCCCTAAATCTTGCGGAGATCGTAGCGGACAACCGACCCTTGGAATCGAGATCTATTAGTTGCAGGTAAGAGGCCTAACCCTACTCTTTCATTTCAGTGGATTGAAAGCTCAGTTTAGGCACCCAAAGCTCAGGAATAGACCCCTTCTCTTCTTCATGGGTGGGTCGCACTTTTTGGGGAAATATCTGCCACCTCGGTAGCAGGTTTTGGGCAGAAAACAACGACCTGCCCCAAGATTTTCCTTAAAATTGTGACTTGTCAGAGAGAGGGATTTTGATGTTGTTTCTTGGCTGAGAGCTGGTTTTTTATGTTTGAATGTAGTCTTTCCTTTTTTTACACTAACAAATATGATGGTTTTGTGAAAATATGGCAGAATTGAGGATCAATTGGAAAGAGAAAGACCTAGACACATTACGATTGGATATTCGAGAGGATCATGGTGTCCGTAGTGCATTGGCTAGGTTTGGGGTCTTGAAGTTTGTGGAGAACCATTTGATGAGAGTTGGGGAGTGATTTTTGGCCCGGATTATTAGCTATTGGGATTCGGATCATGAAATATTTATATTGCATGGGCACCAAATCGAGTTGATTTTCCAGGATATATATTTCCTGACTGGTATCCCACCACTTGGGATGGTGGGGAATACATAACCAGTGTTACCGCGAGGGCGGAACATCATGGAGTTTGTAGAGAACCATTGCCGACCAGGTCTCGATGTGAAGGGGACACGGATACCGACCGGGGATCTAGAGAGGCTAGAGACCTGTGTTGTGGCGGCAGTAGTGTTGCGAATCCTGGGAAACTAGGCACTCCACCACAACAGTGGGGGGCAGATGATGCTTGTTGAGAGTGTGTTGAGTGGGACCTACTATGGGTGGGCCCAAATGATGTTGTAGTCACCGAAATGACAGTTTTCTCTATGCAAGCAGCAAGTGAACCATGACTATGCATATGGCACAATTTTGTGCTCTTTCTTGTTTGAGAAGATCTCGACACTCTGATCTCACATAAAGATCCATGATGGGGGCCCGAGAGAGCCCAGGATGTACCACTAGGGGTGGCTACTGTGCAAAGGGGTAGGTGGGGAAGTCAGACGGGTGTTCCGTCCCAAGTTTTTCACTCATTGGGATTAGATTCCACTATCCATAGATGACTATCCCTATAGTGGGATGAGTTATCATGGGGACCCAAACTTGCCACTATCGCCTGGTCGAGTATCGGGTCCTGATGGTAAGTGACAAGTTGCTCATATTTTATGTGAATTTTAAATTTTGAGAAGATTGTATATGGTATTGATTCATTCACTTTTGGTATGTAGATAACACATCGGTGAAACTGGCCGGGTACATGGGATGGCCTGCAGTAGCAAGAGCTACAGGACCTAGTGGGTCGTGAGCACCGCAAAATGAGGATGCAGTGGCCCTCCTGGAGGACATCCATCGTAGATGTGAGAGGCTTCTAACCGGTGTTTCAGAGTGCAACTGGAAAGACTTGGATGACCAGTACATAGATCCATGTATTGGTCTACCCTCGGAGTGGCGAGGGGTCATGCGGCGAATGGCAATGGCCCGACAAGGGATACGCGATCTACGAGCTGCGGGAGTAGAGCCATTGGCCTGGGATCCTCCAGATAATGATTAGGTGTAGGGGAATGTTGTGCCCCCAGTTTTAAGTTTTTTGTAACATGCTTTGGGCATGTCAAATGTATCAGAGTTGATGGACTCTAAAACATGTTGAACAACACATATAATGGATATGCATCGTTTTTATGTTTTATGTTATTGTCTTTTTTTAAATGCATGTGATAAATTCCAATCTAGAATATTGTTTGCAATGCTATCTACATAGTTATTTTGTGCTCTAGGTACATGAGTGAATGTAATGATTTCAAATTCATGCATCAAAAGCTTCACTCGTAAATAACTTCTAAAAAGGATAGGATTATGCACACGATAAACACCATTCAATTGCATGACAAGAAGCAGGGAATCTAAAAAAACATGAAGGTGAAGGATGTGATGGCAAAGGGAATCGGTTAACATTGCATCATATTGTGCCTATTTATTGGTGGCATTACTAATGCATAGGTCGTTCGAGAGAAAAAGGAAATGTAAGGGGTAAAAATGGCCCAACCTGCCAAGGCTAGATTCCGGGAGTAGTGACTTGAACCATCAGCATAACCAATATAAGGTGTGGACGGGAGTTCCATCTGAAATGTGCCACAAGAAAACAAATGAGAGGATGATGAAAAATGATGGCAACCCGAACGCAAGGTATAAATCAAACAAACACTGCCAGAGGGAGTGCTCTGGGTAGGATGTCTACCACCCACATATTGACGGGTAGCTAGTGTGTGGGAGCTGCCTTGGGGGCGGTTTGTGCTTAGGTCGCGAAAGTCACCATAGACACGGATGGTGCCATTTTTCTTATGGGCAGGAAAGATGCATTTAGGGGTGGAAAAGGCTTCCATGATGGCATCATCACAGTAAAAGATGGGGTGACTAGTGGAAGGGTAACTAGATGACACGGCAAAGATACCTGAATTATCATCATGAGAAAAAAGGTTCACATGCACATCATCATGTAGAAATTATACAACATGCATGTATATCTTGGATTCACCCGATCTAACAATGTACTAAGTTAAATACTGAATCACTTCTACAAATATTTTGCAGAATTAAAAAACAACACAATTTCCAATCACATGAAGCAAAGAAGAATAGATCAAAACACACAACACCAGATATTCCCTGGGAAATCTGACTGCTCAAAAAAATTGTATCATATATTGTATATTCCACAAGAAATCATGAAATAATTACATAAAAAACTCCAATCACAAGATCTCTGAGTACATCAGCTAATTGTCTCACATTGTCATAAAAAAATTGGCAAATCCCTTATCCAATTTACTATCTCCAGAGAGCCTTCCTTGTTCACGCAGTTCCTGATGAATGCACTCCTTAATCACAAAGTATTTCAGCCTTCCTCAACTGTGTTGAGTATCATGGGCATCCTGTGGTGTTATAACTACACCTGGGTAGCCTGCTAATATCACAACTGATAGTTACACTTCCCTTTCACCTATATCTCAACTGGGTCTCCACTGGAACTGACATGCATGCAGTTAATAATAGTAAAAACATTAGTTGCATGTGAGATCACTACATGTGAATTAATTAATATTTAATTAACTTCAACTCTCACTAGTGTGTCCGCGGTTACAACTAGCACAACTGAATTTAACTCACTTAACTGAGTTAAACTGATTCACAACTTGCATTAACTAATGCACTACTTCACTTCCAACTCTGTTACAACTAGAATCACTCTGTTACAACTCAAGTCAACCTACATGTCCCACCAACCAACCTCTTAACTCGAAATTCACTTAGATAACTGATTTTCCACTTTAGTTAACTATTTCCAAGTTCTCATTGAGAATATATTATTGTTTATTGTCCAACTAATATTAAGGGATAATATTAGTCGACATGCATCTATAAATAGACATGCGATCTATAAATATAACTCGCACATACATATATAAATAGACCATCATCTATAGTATAATTTTCTCATCCATCTATAAATAGACATCATCTATAATTAGAATTTTCTCATGCATCTATAAATAGACCTCCACCTAAAAATAACCTATGTGGGTCCCACCTGGTGTAAGTGCTTAATTTTCACTAGGATCAAGGATGTTGTTTCTGGATGCCAATTTCACCATTTCTTGTTGCAACCTTCAACACGTCACGGGGGGTGACACAAGAAAAAGCATATAAGGGATCCATTGATGTTGAGCCCAGGGTGATCGCTTAAGGGAGGTCAAGTGAAACAGAAGGGGAAGTCTCAAAGGGAGCTGCCATCGTGGATCTCATAGATGATGATAGGTATAGGATAGTGGTCGAAGACTCTGTCATCTCGACATCAGGAGGGGTAATGTTAATGGGAGTAGAGGTATCCTTAGGTTGGCCTGAAGCATACTGCGCAAGGACGGGAGAGGCAGACTGGTTCTGTTCAATCTCATACTCTCGAACTACCTCCAAAGAGGCACGGTAATGTGTGAGGTGGGGACAACGATGGGTATAATGGTCGTGGAGATCACATAAAGCACAGGGGTGTTTGGTGTGAATAGTCCTGGGGTTCTTGGCTACATTCAAGGAAGGAAGAGAGGTTTACGGGACCGTAGACTCAGGGAACGCGACAATGACCATGGGCTTTATACGAGGCAATTCAGGACAATGATGGGTGGCATAACTGATAACATAACACAAAGCACACCGGAGGGTACGCTTTGGAGGCTAAGGAGGAGAAGGTTTTTCTGGGGCAGCCTTGTCTTTAGGTTCCTTCTTGCGAGCTTTTCCCCCCTCACACGAAGCTATCACAACAGGAGTAGGTTCCTGTTGAGGTGGTTGAGGCACAAAAGCAAAAGGAGGTGTCATGGGGACCGGTTGAACCAGGGTCAAAGAAAGATAATTTTTGGGCTTACTAGGTGAAACATTGGTTGGGGGATCAATGTACCAAACTAGGATCCCCAAGGTCATTTTATGAAGGGATAAGGTAGCCATAACAAGTACCGAAAACACTCCAGGGGGGAGAGCTAAAAACGATATCTGAACGAAGGGGTAATGGCGAGGTGGGATAGCTCCAAGATGGTTAATTCCAGAAGGAACCACACCACGAAGGTAGATAGGCTCATGGATACCAACTGTAGATGAGGGGCCTTAAGTAGGGGGTCCTAAAGGCTAAGTCAAGGTGCTAGGAGTAGGTTGCGGGGGGCGGGGCTGCTGACTAGTCAAACTAGTTTGAATGAGGTCATACCGAGATGATTGCATCATGCAAACATTTAACAAGCTGGGATCAAATACAAGACGAGAAAGACCAGGGAATGAACCAAGAAAATAGGATTCTTTGTAAAATCCAAGTGAAAAATTGGTCAAAGGTTCGAGTGTTTGTTTATTTTCCACCAAAGAGATGATGGACTCGGGGGAGGTCTGAGACTTTGGTTCCAAATATGTCAACTAGTCGATGGTGACAATATTTATGTTGTGAGGAAAGCACATTTTACAATGAACCGCAGATGGGGAAACATACATTTCATAAGTGTAGCTACGACCCAATAGAATGTTGTAATCTAAGGGGGCATCAATGACTTCTATGTCAACACAAACATTCTTTCCCACAAGAGTAATAGGACAATTGCAGAACAGGCATGTGGGCTCGGAAGAGTGGCCATCCCATGCTCGAAGGGTGATAGTGGAAGGCGCCAACTCAGGAGATCCGAGTTTCTTCCAAACCGAAGCAGACATCACACAAATTGATGCCCCCTCGTCAATGATACAACGGGAGACGTTGGCATTCCAGATCTTAACAGGGATTTGGAAGGCGATGGAAGAAAGAAGAGGGGGATGCTCTGACCGGTCAACATCAAAGACAATAAGGGGAGGCTTGCTGTCCTTGGGATACTGCTTGAGCTTCCCAAATATGCCCCATCTAAGGTAAAAGTGGAAAATCATGGGTGTAGTGAACATAGACACTGCAACAAGAACAAGGTTTTTTCATGCGAACAGGCCTGTCCTACTTGGGTTGAGTGACCTGTTCATGGTTAGCAGTGTTAGGTGTATTCCCCTCGGGATTGAGTCTTGGATTACCTGGTGCAGATTGGTTTTGGTTGTCTTTCCTCTTCTTTTTGGAAGTAGGAAGATTAGTCACTCCTTGCTATGCGTACACCTACCCCTGGGGGGTGGCAGCTGTTCTTGTAGGGGTTGAAAAGGCAAGGGAGGCTCAGGTGCTAATGCTGGAGGAGCTGGAGCAACAGGCTGCAGATATGGATAATAAGTAGGTTGGGTAGCATTGTGGTAAATAGGTTGGGAAAATGGATGAGGCATGTTGTACCCTAGATACATGCTACTGGGAGGGGGAAAAGTGTTGGAGGAGTTGGCCCCTCCCTGAGGGAAACCATAACCCATGGGAGGATGAGTGGAAGGATGAGAAAGGGCTCCAATGATATCGTCGGCGGCATGGTCTAGGGAGATCAAGTAATATGGTATAAACATAACCAAACTGTGTGTAGATCAGGTTATATTTCAACGCAATCTTGAGGGAAGCTTCTTCAATCTGAGGGAAATGAGATGCGACGTATTTGCTAATAGAAGTAAAAAGGGATCTAAGAAACCAGTCCAGGTAGACATGGCCTTCAAAGGTAGGGGCTTGACGTAGGCTCTTCTTATGCGCCATTACTGGACATGATTAGATAGGCGGGTCGCAGACGATTAACGGAAAGAGGTCAAAAGTTCGATACCAATGTCATAACGAAGGGGAAGTAGGAAGTAAGACAGAAAATACCTGGCAAGAGTCACAAAATTAGTATGAGAGGAGGAGTCCTGGTCAACATACCACTTGGAAGCTTCTCCAGTAAGTGTACATTGGAACAACCGAAGATGGACAGAGTCATCGATGATGGACTTAGATGAACACCACATGTGGCAAGATCAAACATGGCTTGTAGGATCCTCTCCAGCAAGACCTTCAAAATTGGGGATGTCAAAAGGGAGCTTGGTTGGAATAGCAGGCCAACTAGGATAATGGTTTATGGGGTCATTGATTAATTGGTTAAAATCAGGAAGACTAAGGCCTGCCATATAAGGGAGCAAGGGAGCAGCCGAGATAGTTCCTGTTGCGGTCCCACTTGTAGTATTCCCAGCATTAGGGTCGGGGCTACCACTAGCATTATGTCCTGAACCAGACATGGTGAAGGTAACAAGAGGAGAACCGGGGATAGAACCGGAAGGGGAACCTGATGAACCAAAAGTAGAGTCAGAATGAGGACTTAGTGGAGGACTAACATGAATCCTATGCATAGGAGTAAGTCTTCCTAACGAAAACTGATGATGAAGGCCAAGAAGTCTCTACGATAATCATCTTGGGGGCACAATGATGGAAAAATAGACACGGATCATGTAAGGAAGAGAGACCAACAAGGGCAAGGAGGTGCAGGATCAAATGATCACAACGTCGAAACAAGGGCAGAGAGGTGCAGGATCAAATTATTACAATGTATAGTCTTGGCCTAGCGGTGTCAACCAGGCACTCCTCACTTAAGGTGTGTGTGTTGAGTGTGTTAATTTTAATTTTTAATACCCATATGTGTGTATATAAAAAATAAAAAGGGTGTTGTATAACTGTAAATAAATCTGTAAATAATAGTAAACTAAAGTGAATATGACAGAAAATAAACAGCTAAAGATGCATTAATCTAAACCCAAGGAGTTGGGTTTCCCAACAACTAGTCTATGGGTGGGAAAAATCTAGTAAAAACACAAAAAAATGGCCAATAGATCTAAATTAGGGAGGGACAGGGATCTAGAGGTCAGATATGTTGGAAATAGGTGCAGAAAATAGCAAAAAACCAGAGGGAAAAGTGTTGCAAATGAGGTGGAAAAAGGCTACAACCTGGAGGGAAACGGAGGGGACCCTAGAGGAGGACCCAAAAAAACTAAAAAGAGGTGTTATGGATAGATAAATAACCAATATGAAATGGATCTGAAGGTACAGGATCAGATCTGAAAAATGGCTGAACACACTGAAATCTCAGAAGTCCTGCTAAAACTAAACTCCTCCTAGAAAGGTGGAAGCGTATTGAATCCCTGGGTGGCTAGGTTCTTACTTTGATGAGTAAAACATAGCAAGTACAGGTCAAATATGGGTGGAGACGGAGGTTAGATAACCCTGAACAGTAGCCCATACAAACCCAGAAAAGTCACAGAAAAATTCCCGCAAAAAGTACAAGTTGTTGTTTCTGACCTATTTTCAGCAGAGGTCACAGTTTTGAGGTTTTTTTCTGCTTCCTGAAGGTTGAGGTCGCATATTTTGGCCTAAAAAGCGCGACCTGCACTTCCGACACTCTCGGGAACAGGTTTTAGAAAGAAAAAAAAAGTGTCGTCTGAGCTGCAGCTTATACGTGTCACCTGCGCAATAGGCCCAGAAACACACGGAAGTCTGAATTTTTACTATTTTAGGGTTTTAAAGGTTAAAAACAACATCAAGAAAATAAAAACAAGAAGCTAAAGAAAAACCCTAGGGGCTGAAGTAGCCAGTCATGGAGGGATCTATAAAACGACAACAATCGTAACTATAAACCCTTGTGGAGTCACCAGTTGTTAGTGTGAATTCAAATCGCAAGCATACGAAAAAAGCTCACTTTATCCGTGCATAAAAAATAGCCATAACATCAAAGATGGTTGCCAATTTCTTTCAATTTTTAGTTATTTGACCAAGATAAATGCTACAAAATCTAGATCTATGTAGTTAAAGACATTAAATAGCAAATAAAAGCAAGAGTTGCTCCATGCATCCAATAAATAAGACAAGAATATTTTTAAGGAATTTTTTAATGTATGACACCTGGGAAGGGAACATAGAATGATGTTACCAGTCTCTCTCAATGGATGGGTTCTTTTATGTCCTCAGCGCTTCAAATCTAAGATCTCTCTCTCTTGATGGTGTAGAAAACCCAGACAAAATTGGAACTCAAGGGGAGTTCACAAGCAAAAAGTAGAAAAATATGACAATGATGGAGGATCAAATTCAAACCAAAATTATAGATCTAGAGTGATCTTTAGGCAAAAAAACGTAGTGAATGAATGGAAAAACCCTTCTACTTATAACAAAATATTGAGTTAGCCTAGATATTGGTGCATAATTAAAATATTGTTAACCAAATCTAGATCCAACTTTTATGAAATATTTTATTATATTTGTTGGAGAGAAAAATAATTTGAATTTGATCAAATCCCTTTATTTGTAAATAATAAATAAATAAATTATTTATTTATTATTTTAAGAGTGTGGTTGAGTAATAATTAAATAAATAGTGATTTATTCAATTATTTATAAATGATTTAGTCAAATTTAACAAGGAATATTATGTAAATAATGTTTAAATAATTATTCCTATAAAACAATAAGATAAATAGTGAATTATCTAATTAATTTTCCTATTTTGGGTTAAATATGACCAAGAATATTAATTAAAATATTGTTTAATTAATTATCCCTTGAGAAAAATCAAACAAATATGGATTTATTTAATATTTCCTCATGGGGTTTCATGTGTAGACCATAAACAACTTAATAAATTATGGATTACTAAGTTATTTTTCATAGTGAAAGCAATTTTACTTAGGGTAAAATTTATCTTACATGGTGTACTTTGGTCCATCTAATAGTAGCAGGTTAGATGACCAAAAATTGGTGTAACACTTATTTTTCATTTTTTACTAGGATATGAGAGCCTGACATTGTTCAGAACCTATTCACTCTTTTTCAAAACTACAACTCTCTCTAGTCAGAAAATCCACGCCCCTTTCTCCTCCTGCAATTTTCCATGGGCTTATAGGGTTTATCCATAATTATTGAATTCCTCTCCCATGGTAGAGATGTTGTGATGTCCTCTTTAAAATTTTGACTCTATAAAAAAATTTTAAAAAAAATATTTATAACTATAGCTATAATTAGTAATTAAATTGATCTATATCCATATTAACTCTGGATCTACCAAGCACCTAGATGAAGGAATCAAATATTTCGTAAGTTGAAACCCTCT
This sequence comes from Pinus albicaulis, assembly GCA_034641835.2. Classification (NCBI taxonomy): domain Eukaryota; kingdom Viridiplantae; phylum Streptophyta; class Pinopsida; order Pinales; family Pinaceae; genus Pinus; species Pinus albicaulis. Next base: position 144,699,148 of record CM076578.1, on the reverse strand, counting down.
CTTTAAGAGTGAAAAGAGATTTGACCTGTTGTAATATCCCTATTTTTTTGCTTTTATATAGATAGTTAATAATCCTAAAGGTGAAGTAGACCTAAAGGAAAACTATATGTGGACATATTATTTTTTAATTAAATAAATGTAATATTTTTTAATGTGCAAAGACTAGAGTAAATTGGAGACAAGGATTTAAAATCCATGAGGATGGAATAAAATCCTAAGACTTTCCCAAAGTTCTCCAAAAATCCTTGGAGAAAAATAAAATAAAATAAAAATATTAGATGGGAGATAAGAATATAATAAATACCTCAATAAAGTGGAAAGTTACTGAGAATAGGTGTGAATAAAACTAGAAAGAGGAAAAAGCTAGTTTTAAAGAGATTTTGTGGAAAAAACAGAAGTAAAGCCCAGGCTAAGGGAAAACAGAATCAAAATTTAACTCGATGCAATTATGGAAACATGATGAGGGAAAGAAAACTAAAATAATCCATTCCTATTTAGACAAGAGGTTGTCTACACTATGGAAGAATTGGTCTCTGCTTGAGCGGAGCTGTGGATTAATCCTAAGGTTGGGTGGCAAATAGTTTTTACTAGATTTGGCATGTACATTCTCTTAAATTTTGTATTATTATTTCTGGTATCTTTTATGAAATTCTGATGTAGTCAAATATGGTTATGTTTTATGAACTATAACTTAAAGACTTATATATTTAATTATACATTAATTGTAATAGTTTGTTGTGTTAATAATGGAGTATTTTTCTTATGTATTTGACATAATTTTAACTATAGCTGGTATAGTTAATTATTCGGTATGGTTACATAGACTAAAAGAATTATTTTGACCGACATACAGAATCTCTAAACCCTGGGGAAAGGGTCTAAATCTTCGGTTAGGTCCTTGATTATACTTTTCATTTCAGATATAGAGAACACACTTGGATCAACTATAATCATCACTGTAAATAACGAAAAAGATAGAGAGATCTAAATAAATTAGTGTTTAGTTATATAAACATATATTAAAATGAAGTACAGACAGTTTAAAGGTAAACTTTAACTATAATAGTGAAATTATAAATCCGCAAAATAATGACACTCTTCAGATTTAAAATACATAATTCCTATTCTATGTACATTCATACATATAGAGACAAATATGTAATGAAAATAATATGTTTAAAATTTATATAACAATTCTTACATATAGGAACTTCCTCTTATCGAGGTGAGTATAAAAACATTGTACACTTCAGTTGAAAACATTAATTACAACAATTTAATTACATATTGACATAAAGTCATTCATGTTATAATTCAACTACAGAGGGTAGAGTTGAAATTGGTAAACATTGTATATAGATGGCTCGAATATCTATACTTGGATGACCGACCTAGACAAAGACAAGACCTCTTGTCATATCTTTTGATTGTAATTGGAAGTAACGGTAGTGGAATAGAAGGAAATAGAAAATACATGTACATAATTATATATAGCTATGTTCAAATAATACCAAGAAGAAACAAAAGAATTTGTAAAAGATAGACAAGTTACATAAGAAATAATATTCCAAATTATACCTGTCTAAGGAACAAGAATGATTAGAATTCCTCCCGCACATGGCAGGAGTAAAATATTAAGTTCAAAAACTTAAAAGAACTGGAGGAATGTGAAAACTCTAATTAATTAAGATGCAAAGCTGAGTAATTAGTTACCTATGAGGAGGACTATAACCTAGTACAAGGTACTAGGACATAATTGAGGAAATTATGCAAATCTGGAAAAAAGAGGCTTTTTCAGACTCAAAGTATAAAAAGGAAAATTTATTTTGACAATTAACCAAAACTAAATTCAATTCAGAATACCATCTTTTAAAATAAGTCCAAATATTAGTATATCAAATTGATTGCATATACAAGGAAAAAACGCAAGTTATACTCTATATATTATATAGAATTGTACTATAAAAAATATTAAATCTAATAAATGGAAGATTCTAACCACAGCCACAGAAAAAGTAGATACGTACATGAGTTGGAGTCACAATTAAGTTAAAAAACTAAATTGTCATACCTCTGTCTTCATGAAAAACCAAAGCTGGAAATAAATGAATTCGATATAAATACACAGATGTGTTTTTTCAGCGATTGTCATTGATGTCAACCCAAGTAGCACCAGGGGCTAACCCAATATTGCATGGGAATTTTGACTTACCAAATTAATATATTCTGGGTCAATAATGTTTTTTATGGTTTCTACTTGTCGAGATGTTTCCATTGATATATGGCACGCCATGTAATTCTTCACGGTTTGAGAGATATTCATGTTTGAAGTTTGTACCCCCAGTTAGTGGGCTAAAACCCCATGGGGTTGGGGCATGGGTCATTGAAAAGTCATAATTAATATTTTTTATGCTCCTAAAATCCCTCCCACATTCACTTTTTGAAGCCCCTCTCAACTTAAGCATTCATATAAATTGTGATCTTCATTTCCTCCTTATGCAAGGGATTCGGCCATCTGAAACAGGTCATCGTGGAATTTTCACTCTAAATTTTTTTCTAAAAAGGTTTAGAAGCCAAAATTTTAATGAGGCAAACCTGAAATCCTAAGGAAGCTGCAATAAAAATTTCAGATCAAGGTGCGCAATATTTTTGGAGATATGATCTGTGGAAGTAAGGGTTTTTGCAGGCTCCTGAAATTCATCTCAAAAAAGTGACCTTGGTAAATTCGTCATAACTCTCTCTCTGAGTATCGGATTGGAATTCTGTAAAAAGTGATGGATATTTCACAGTCTTTAATTTTCTCTCTACCAATTTCAGAGAAAAATGAAGAAACAGTGATACGTGGCATGTCGTACAAGTGCACTCTGCTGAAAAAGTCCTTAATTAGGGCATTGTGAGAGATTGGGTATAACTCTCCCTTGAAGAATCCAAATTGGGTTAGACCTATGGAATTTGAAAGAAGACTTAGAGGACTACTACAGGACCAAAAATCATATATTGAGGATCTGAAATAACAGAGATACACCAGATTCAATATGCTCCTAGAAGGCAAGAAAAAGCTAGATCATGTGTTGTCAAGGGTTGCAAAGGACCAAAATTTCTATGGCAACAAACCAAAGCAAGGTGCAGAAGAGGGTAGCATGACAAGAGAAGCAACCAAGGTGCATAACAGCAACAAGAAGTTCATCATATGAAGTCTTCAAGTGGGCAGCACTACATACAATCATTGTAAAGGTATCATTGTACTAAGTCTTTATAAATAAATTATTGTAAAAATTTTACTAGTGTCTATCTGACAAGGGTTGAAGAGGCAGTGTTGGGAGGTTTAGGATCTCATTAGGTGGTTGTGTCAAAGTTGGGGTTATGGTCTAGTATATATTCTTATTCTACATCATTCTATATCATTCTAAAGTGGACCATTTTCCCTGATACGGGAGTCCATTCTTCTTTTATTCTTCTATAGGGTGGTAGGGTGGTGCTAGGGTGAGTTGTAGCTCATTGGGTGTTGGGGCATCCGTTCAGTTGACTACTAAAGAATCTCGGGCATTGGAGCATTCATCCAGTGGGAGCTAGAGAAGAATGCTTTACTAGATTCTAGGAAGTTGGAGCTTTATTTTCAATTGGAGTTGAATATTAACAGCTTGGTTCCTTCAATAGCATTTTAACAGCTGGAAGGAGGTCATGGAGCGTACCAAAAATGGTGTACCTCTATTCAATGAAAATAATTATGCACTTTGGAAAGCAAGAATGGAGGTATATCTCTTGGCGCAAGGTTATGAAGTATGGGACACTATTTAAAATGGATTTCGGGTCAACATACCATCTCTGTCAACGTAAGAAGAAGATAGTCTTTATACACATAAACTTATAAAAGAGAAGAAAAAGTTGTTACTGTGTGGAAATGATGTGAATATGGAATAATCCACAAAAATCCCAACGCAATTTCTTATGGTTAATAAAATGAAGAACACATCAAATTCATGAAATTTTATATATAGATCGTGCAAAACCATACACACAAGAATTAAAAATTGATTTCAGTAAACGTGTGAATCGAAGAAATCGAAATGAGGTACGCAATACATTTGCTAATCAATTGTAGTGCCAAAATGGTTTTTACCGTTATAAAACCATCAATATGAATACTGTGTAAGCTATGCAAATTGGAAACTATTAAACCAAAAATTAGAGAAGCCACTATGGTAACTATTTTACCCTTTATAAACATCTTAATAAGATGATTGTCTTTAATTCGACAAACCACTATAAAATTGGCGATAATAAATTCACTGTATAAATCGTATTCAATTAACCCCAGAAAATAACGATTCCTCGGTAGAGAATTTAAATAGATTTGGAAAAAAATCTATTCAACCATTTAACTATAATTTCTAAATGTAGGGATAAATCCTTCGTTATTTAGAAACTAGTAAACAAGATTTAATACAGTGACAAAAAGGAATAATGTAATTAGCTGAGAGTTACATCTAAGAATATGGAAAACCTACCTAGTTCAAAATGCTGAGACAATTTGAGAATTAGCGTAGGAAAGAGATAGGGGCCTTACCTCTGTTCTGGTCGTAATGAACTGTCGGAGAAGAACCCACATAGTCGTGGGTAGGTTTAAGGAAAAGCCAGAACCTTCACTGAGGAAGAAAATAAATTATAAAATAGACACATTTATATAATAACAAAAACGTAAGTTAAAAATGATTATTGTGGATAAGTATTGGTAACAAATTCATACAGCACCATAAAATGATGAAAAAAAAAATGAAATGAGGAACACGACCTTTACCTAAGCAAATTATGAATGTAGGTGTATTTCATATGAGTTTAATACACTTTGTATCCGAGTCATTTTCCATACTAAGAACCATAGAATGGAAAAATGCACAGGAGAGGGATCGCTGCAAGTTTTCGCACAAATGAAAAATGAAAGAATAAACGAAAACCCTAGCCATAGTCAATTCGACTTGGTAGGAATACGAAACCATCTCCACCATTGAAACCAAAGTATATCCACCCTACAGTTGTCCAATTCGTACATATGTCCATGTGATGTTCAAGTGTCGGAGGTACAAAGGTTAAATGCATTGGAAATCGAGACGTAAATTTCAATGCATACAACTATCTTACGATGTGAATTTAATTCATACACAGAGCATTAAAAACCCAAAACAATGTGTTTAACTATATTAATGAAAAATTTGGATAGGAAAGCGTTAATACCAATCATGGTTGCCAACTTGAATACATTAGGATTATGGTTATCCATATTTCATTGAATTTATTAATATATAGGTGAATTTGTGCATAGGGTGGATTAAATAAAATGGTGAAACATATATTATATGAAATATGATATATATGTGTTGAAATTATTTAAAAGTATGGTTTATAAAGTATGAAGCACTAGTGTAGCACGTTAGATAAAACATATTGTAACAACTCTACTTACCCAAAAAAAAATTCTAATTATAACTCTAAACTGCTTTTCTAAACTTTAATTATTTTATTTATGTCACCTTATAACCTCTTACTCCAGTTCATTGAAGGATATGCTGTCAGTTTTTCAAATTTTTACTATTCCATACTTATATTCATACCTATGAATATTTTTGTAAACATTCCTTCTTTTTAATTTCTTCAGAAATTCATTTCATCTACATGACATGTTTAACTCCATCTATATATATATATATATATATATATATATATATATATATATATATATATATATATATATATATATCTTTCGTAGTTTACTCTATTATTAAAATGCTTACACTTCTATAGCTATACTAACATAGGGTTGAGATACCTTCTATACTAACTTGGTAGATACTATTTGACACCCAACCTTGAGCTTTCATCCACAGCTCCCCCTGAGCAGATTCCAATTCCTCTAGGGAGTAGACAACCTCTTGTCTACCCAGGAATGACTTATTTAAGCTTGCTTTCTTTCAGCATGTTTCCATAACTGCGTCTAGTTAAATCAGGATGCTATTTTCCTTTATCCTAGTCTTTACTTTTGTTTTTTCCACAAAAGCTCTTTAAAACTAGATTTTTCCTCTTTCTAGTTTTATTTCACCTCTTCGCAGTAACCTTCCACTTTACTGAGACATATTTTATATTTTTATCTCGAATCTAATATTTTTATTTTATTTTATTTTATCCAAGGATTTGTGAAGATTTTGGGAAAGTATTTGGATTTAATTCTATCCTCATGGACTTGAAATATTAGTCTCCAATTTACTCTAGTCTTTGCACGATAATTAAAATTTCACATTTATTAATTTAAAAAAATAATATATCCACACATATAATTTTCCTTTAGGTCCACTTAACCTTTAGGATTTTCAACTATCTAAATAAAAGTAGTAAAATATGGATATTACATATTCCCCCTCTAAAACAAAACATTGTCCTTGGTGTTGCAAAGTATCAGTTCACTTCTCAAACAATGATGGATATTACTATTTCATTTCCTTTTCTTGCTCCCAAATAGCTTCCTCGAGTGTAAAATACCTCTACTGCATTTTCACCCTAGCTACGGTTATATCATGGAGCTCAATTTCTTCCCGTGCCACTATACGAAAGGGCTCTAGAAGAAATTCTCCTTCGGTTTCCACTTGTATCACATTCCAATCAACTACATGAGTAGGAACATGTACATACTTTTTCAATAAGGAAACATGAACAACATTGTGAACCTTAATGTGACTAGGTAGAGCCAATTTATAACCTACTGGCCCCACTCTTTCTAAAACTTCAAATGGTCCACAATAGCGTGGTGCAACTTAGAAAAGATACCATCATATAATGTAATATTTCTAGGCTTAATCATCGAATAAACATGATCTCCCACTTTGAATTCTCTGTGAATTTTATTTTTTTCTTCATATCTCTTTTGTGGATCTTGAGCAGTTTCAATATTTTGTTGAATTTTCTTCAAAGTTATTTCCATCTCCTGCAATGCATCAGGTTCAAGAATCAACTTATCTTCTGGTTTACTCCAACTAAGCAGTGTGTGGAATTTTATGCCACATAATGCTTCAAAAGGACTCATCTTAATTGAAGCTTGATAACTATTATTATATGCAAGTTCTACCATATGCGAAAAATCTTCCCATCTTGTAGGTTTGTCCATCACATACATCTGTAGCATGTCTTCTAAAATTTGATTGGTTCTTTCAGTTTAACCATCTGTTTGAGGATGGTAAGTGGTACTAAATTTAAATTTGTTACCCATTCCTCCAAACCAAGTTTTCCAAAAAGTTGAAGTAAATTTTTCATCTCTGTCAGATATAATCATTTTTGGAATTCCATGTAATTTCACAATTTCTTTCATGAATACATTGGCTACTTGAGTTGTGCCAAAAGTATATTGTACTGGTAAAAAATGTCTTGCATTACTTAATCTGTCTACAACCACCATTATAGAGTCATGTTGATACTTGGTTCTAAGCAATCCAGTAATGAAATCTATGGAAGCCACTTCCCATTTCCATTCGGGAATAGGTAGAGAGTTCAGTAATCCTATTGGATGATGATGTTCCACTTTTACTTTTTGACATTCTAAACACCTAGCTAGATAATCAGCAACATATTTTTTCATACCTTTCCAAAACATGTTCTTCCTTAATGCTGAAATCAGTTTTTGATAACCAGGATGACCTACATAAAGTCTTTTATGATACTCATCTAAAATTTCCTATTTTAAAGATGTCACATTTGGAATATACAATATTTGTTTATAGTAAATCAGTCCTTTCTAGTTTTAGTATATCCCACAACTTCAGTTTTCTGCAATTTCACATATTGTTTGTCTTGCATCAGCATTTCCTGAATCTTTTCTTCTATTTCAAATTTCACACTACGTCCTGCATTGGTCAAAATTTGATGAGCATTCCTACTCAAAGAATCAACAATATTATTTCCGTTTCCCTTAGTGTGTTTCATTTCCATATCGAACTCACTAAGGAAAGATAACGATCTATATTTTCTACGATTTAAATCTGGTTAAGTAAAGAAGTATTTCAGACTTATGTGATCTGTCATTCGTATGAAATTTTTTCCCAATAGATAATGTCTCCACATATTCAATGCATGTATCACAACAACTAGTTCTAAGTCATATAAAGTATAATTATGTTCATGCTTCTTCAATTTTCTTGATTCATATGCTATTACTGAATTATCTTGTAGCAACACTCCTCCTAAGCCTTCCACTCATGCATGTGTACACACTAGAAATTCCTTGCTTGGATCAGCAATTTTCAATATGGGTGAAGTAGTTAATTTCAGTTTTAATTGTTCAATGCTACTTTGACATTTTGTTGTCCATTCAAAATTTACTCCTTTTTTCTGCATTGAAGTAATAGGATAGGCTAAGGCTGAAAATCCTTCAACAAATGTACGGTAGTATCCAGCAATACCCATAAAGGATTGTATGGATGAAACATTTGTGGGTACAGGCCAATTCATTATTGCTTATATTTTCTCTAGGTCTATTGCTAAGCCATTCTTTGAAATCACATTACCCAAATATTGAATTTTATCCTTGTAAAATTTGCATTTGATGATTTTTCCATATAATTGACGTTTTCTAAGTGTTTGCAGGACTATTCTGAGATGTTCTTTGTGTTCTTCTTCATTTTTGGAGTACACTAAAATTTCATCAATGAACACTAGTACAAACTTATCTAGATACTTGTGCAGTACGCTATTCATTAAACAGATGAATGTAGTAGGTGCATTGGTAAGTCCAAAGGGTAGGACTACAAATTCATAATGTCCATAACTAGCTTAGAATGTTGTTTTGTTTATTTCCTCATCTTTAATTATGATTTGATGATATCATGTTCTTAAATCAATCTTTGAGAAGATAGTAGCTCCTCTCACTTGGCCAAATAAGTTATATATATTTGGCAGAGGATATATATTATTAATAGTTAACTTATTCATTTGTCTGTAATCTATACACATTCTGAATGTGCCATATTTATTTTTAACAAACAACATTGGGGCTCTCCAAGGAGATACACTTGGTCTGATGTATCCTCTATCTAATAGTTCTTGCAATTGCAGTTTTAGTTTTAGTATTTCATGAGTACTCATTCTATAGGGTGCTCTAGAAATAGGTGTAGCTCCTGGTACTAGTTCAATTAAAAAAACAATTTATCTTTTATGGGGTAGATGGGGGATTTCCTCTGGAAATACATCCTTAAACTCTTTGATCACTCGTAAATTTTCCATAGCCTCATTTTTAGTTTGTTGTCCCAATTCTTCCACTTGTACAATTTACACTTTACATCCCTTTCTTGTTATCCTTTTTAGCTGCAATGTAGAAATTTTTCTGATAGATATTGGTTTTGGTTTTCCTTTTACTATCACAACTCTTCCTTTACCATCTATGCCATGTAGTGTTTTATCTAAGAAATTTATTATTTCTTTCTTATTCTCTAACCAGTCCATTCCTACTAACGGGTCATATGATCCTAGAGGAAAAATATTTAAATAAATTTCAGTTTCATATCCATTTAAATTTACAATATTTTTTTGGAAGTTTATGTGGAACTTTTATTTTTGTTCCTGTAGCTAGCTGCACTAAACACGCTTGCTGAAATTTTTTTGATTTTAATTTACACTTTTCCACAATCTGTGGACTGGCATAACTTAAATTCACTCCTGGATCTATCAAAACATAAACAGGTTTTTCAACAAACATACCTTCAATTTCTATCATGGTTGATTGGTGTTCATCCTCGTGATCTTCAAGTGCGGCATTGATCCTAGGAATGTTTCGAGCAATGTCATTTCACTGTATTTGCTTCTCATAGCACTTGAATGTTATGAACTGGTCTTTGATGAAAATCACATAATAGGTGGGGTTATCCACATCCCCAGCACTTTAGTGGTTCTTTCATTTTTACAACACTTTGCTTTTTTTGTTTGTATCCATCTTCTTATACCTAGTATGTGACTGTGCTGGTTGGTTTTCTCCACTTTTATTAAATTTCTTCCTTTGGTGGTTCTTCCCAAAGATTTTCAAATATGCTGGTTTTACTCTTTTTACATTTGAGTCACCCTTCCCCTTCTCTTTGTTTTTCCAATTTTTTAGGTGATCATTTCTACCTTTAAATTGATGATAACACATTCTTTCTTAACGAACAGCTTCATCCATTATTTTTTGATTGTCAAATTCGATTCTCTCTTTATATATAGTAGGTAGGCAGTTTAAAAATCATTGTAATTTTGCCTTTCCTCTCTGATATAAGGCACATAATGAAGTAAGTTAGTGACTTTGGTAACAAAATCATCAATTGTGAGTTGTCCCAATATGAGCTCATGAAATTCAATGGCTTTATCATCATAATATCTCTCATTCAGGTACCTAGACTTAAATTTAGTTTGAAAATCTTCCCAGGTAATAGTTTTTTCATTCAACACATGTACCATTTTTGTTTCTTCCCACCAAAAGCTAGCTTTACCCTACAATTGGTAAATTTCCAATCTAGCTTTCAGGTTATTTCTGTACTCATATACCAGGAAGTATCTAACCAAGTTCGAAAGCCAAGCTTCTACATCCTCCTCCTTTTCACCATCAAAAGTGGGAGGTTTTATTTTTCGGAATTCTCCTTGCAATTCCTTTTTCTTTCTAGAATGATGTCCAGATGCTTCCTGACCCTCAGAACCTTCTGATTTGGTTGAAGCCTCTTTCCTCTTTCTTCCATGGTCTTCACTTTCATGACTAGACTGTGAGATTAACTCTTTGTTCAACCTCTCTTGCTCGTCATTGTCTTGCAACAATCGTTCATTTCTAGTCCTTAGCTGAACCATTTCTCATTGCATATCTCTTATCATGTCCAGCAATTGAGCATTTTAATCTGGTGGGTTTCCCGCACCCCCCAGATCCACACGCAAATATCCTTATTCATTCATAATAGAAATTGTATTGTTTCTGCACTTAAATCACTGTAAACAGAAATTAATTAGTACATCATTTTTTGTAAAGAGAAAAAATTATTCTCTTATATTTCACAGCACCGTATTTTTGGGTTTTTTAGTGTGGGGACACATAGGCCCGGTTTTTTCAACATGGGCTCTGATACCATTTGTAACAATGGTACTTACCCATATATATATATATATAACTACACTGCTTTTATATCCTTTAATTATTTTATTTCTATCACCTTATTACCTCTTACTCCGGTTCATTAAAGGATATGCTTTCAGTCTTTCGAATTTTTACTATTCCCTACTTATATTCATACCTATGAATATGTTTGTAAACATTCCTTCTTTTTAATTTCTTCAAAAATGCATTTCCTCTACACGACATGTTTAACAACATATATATATTTATATATATTTCCTACTTTGCTCTATTATTAAAATACTTACATTTCTATACCTATACTAACATAGGCTTTGTTCTTCTTGACTCTAATTAACACCAAAGTCACCCACATATATATGAATCACTATATAAGAATTTTATATATGATTTATAACATATATAATGATGATATATTTTACCTTAGGCTTTCATATATTTTTAGAAGAAGTTTTGAGATACTCTTTTCGAACTTGCACACATATATAACAACCCCCTTCAGAGTTAAACTATATTTCCCTTTCAACTCTATTTCAGATGTGTTCACATGTAGTTTTGGAGTCTTATTAGAGTTCGAATGATTTCTTTTATTTATTTTTTACTTAACCTTTTTCGGACCTATGCTTAAGTCAACCCATTTTTATAAGGATTAGATCATGTAGTAATATTCCGTTCAAATTTCAATGTTGAATTAATTTATCCTTTTAATCTTATGTATATCCTTATTTTCCATTCCAATGGAAATTAACACCAGACGTGACATGTAAGGTTATGTCAGTTATACCATAAGAGAACTCATACTCATGGTTCGGATTTTTTTTCTTATCCTTGATTTTTACATATTGTATTTGATATAATGTTAACGAAGATATTACCTCCCTGCATTTAATTTACAACCATATTTTTCTATAACCACTTTAATGGCAATACGTATAACCCTGTGGTTTCACATGGGTTTCATTACTGTATTCTAGCTGTAGGGAAGATCTATTGTCTTTTCGATGATAAAGATCCATTTGTATTCATTACCATCAGTAATCCTGGCTAAGATACATTAAATATTATCCAATCATCTTCATAATAACAAAATAGTACGAAAAAATTTAATAACTATGCATATCAATTTGGTAAATACTATTTGCCACCCAACCTTGAGATTTCATCCACAACTCCCCCCAAGTAGAGACCAATTCCTCCAAGGATTAGACAACCTCTTGTATACCCAGTAATGGTTTATACAAGTTTTCTTTCCCTCAACATGTTTCCATAACTACGTCTAGTTAAATCAGGATGCTATTTTTGTTTAGCCTAGGCTTTACTTTTGTTTTTTCCGCAAAAGCTCATTAAAACTAGCTTTTTCCTCTTTCTAGTTTTATTTCACCTCTTCTCAGTAAATTTCCACTTTATTGAGGTATATTTTATATTTTTATCTACAATATAATATATTTATTTTATTTTATTTCTCCAAGGATTTTTGGAGATTTTGGTAAAGTCTTTGGATTGAATTCCATCCTCATGGACATGAAATCCTGGTATCCAATTTACTCTAGTATTTGCACAATAATTAAAATTCCACATTTATAAATTAAAAAAAAAAAATATGTCCACACATATAGTTTTCCTTTAGGTCCACTTAACCTTTAGGATTTGCAACTGTCTAGATAAAAGCTGTAAAATAGGGATATTACACATATTTAGTTTATGTTAATTACAATGGTTAGTGCAAATGTGATATATGTATATATATCATAAGGGTTGAAAATTGAATAATGGGTAGAGAGTACATGTGTTTATTATGTTGTAAATTCACAATGTACAAAATTATAAATATATATACGGTTGTGGTAAACTATATACATATATATATATATATATATATATATATATATATATATATATATATATATATATATATTATAATACTATAAGGGTATGAGAAAATATTAGGGATGTATACATTAATTGACATTTAAATTAAATGAAATGTATACAAGATGAATTAAGGATGATTCCTTGGTGAAACAAAGGTAATATATGTCCTTAAAAACATTCAGGTGTACAAATGAAGTTACTGATAAAAAAAAAGGATCAGACAAAGATGAGAACAGAAATAAAGTTCACTAGTGACAATCTGAAATATTGTACTATTGTGACAATATTAAAGGATGTAAGTGTCTGAAAAAAGTATGAAATGTTATAATTATTAAAAAAAATATTGAATAAGTAGAGTTGTTACATCCCTCTCGATTTGTGTTAAACGCACACATGGTGTGGGGAGAATAATAAACACACACAACAAGAAACTCAACACACAATGAAGGATAAGCGTGTAGCTCTATTATTTTTCCATTATACATGATGTACATTTATAGTACAATGGTGTGACTCTTGGTTTCACATTCCAAGGTCACTTGAACTCCATTGTGACTTTTCGCATTCCACACCTACCCATGGAGGATTAGGTGTTCCAACATTCCCCCCCTTAATCCGAAGGGGTATGTGTGAGTCCAAGAAGAGAGTTGTAATACAAATCTGCAAAGTATACATGGCAGCACTTGGGCTGAATCAAATCTCTGAAATGTTGGCAAAAAGAGGTGGTTTAAGGATGACCACCAACACTGGAACGCAATACTTGTTGCAGTTCCCGGAACTCTTCCAAAACTGGCAAGAAGCTGAAAGCTTCTGCTAGAGGAATTGTCCCTCATAAAAAAGGGAGACCTTCAACCTAAAAGAAGGGAGGTCTACAACCTGTGATGGTTTAAGGATTACCAACAACACTGGAATGCTTGAAGCATTTCCTGGAACTCAACCAAAGCTGGCAAGAAGTTGAAGGCTCTTGCTAGAGGAAGTGTCCCTCATATATGAAAGGGAGACCTTCAACCTAAAAGAAGGGAGTTCTACAACCTGTGATGGTTTAAGGATGACCAACAACACTGGAATGCTTGAAGCATTTCCTGGAACTCAACCAAAGCTGGCAAGAAGTTGAAGGCTCTTGCTAGAGGAAGTGTCCCTCATATATGAAAGGGAGACCTTCAACCTAAAAGAAGGGAGGTCTACAACCTGTGATGGTTTAAGGCTATCCACCAACCAAAGATGATGGTTTAAGGCTGTCCACCAACCAAAGGCATGCTCATGGGCATCTGTGTCTCTGGCTACAACTCTGAATTGGGAATGACGAATTGTGGCTCAGGCTCGCTTGAACTTTTATGTCTCTAGCTACAACTCTGAACATGGAATGAGAAATTGTGGCTTAGGCTCGCTTGACCTGATGTCAAAGCTTGTAGATGACCACCATTTTCCCCCCTGTCAGGGACAAGGTGAGATGATGACGAAAACTCAACTACAAGTTTGCTCAATATCCGTGAACAAGTTATGACATGTGTCTTAAACATACTCTTGGTTGCTGATGCCCATTGCCAAAAAGTGATCCATCCAAGATGAATCTTGGTTCTTGTAGGAGGCTTGTGTCTGAAGCATCTGTGGGAAGAATGGGTGTTCCGACCATAGTGCTTGCATGGGTGAAGATCAAAACAATGATCTTTCATATGGCCAACTCGATCATAGTGTTGGAATTTTACAATCTGTTGTTGTTGTTGTAGAAGCAGAGCAAGATCTGGAACAGTTGCAGGTGAACTGTCATACAGAAATCTGACACTCTGAAATTTGATGGGCTTGAAGTAGTCCGGAATATGAAAGGACAAATCCTTGTCATATCCAAGACCAATTTTGTGCTTGTTGTGGACAAGCTCTTCCCAAGTTCTGATGATGGGCTTGAGAAGTGCAGGTTGAACTGCTGCATCTGCATGTAAATTTACTCTTGTACAAGGAATTGAATGTGAATCAACTTCAACTTTACTGACTTACTGCTGATGGGAGTCCTTCTCAATTTTATGAACAGAAATAGATTTAGAATGGTGACTCTTTTGCTGAAGTTCATCTTGCTGAAGCTGAGATTCCAACTGCAAAAACTCAATCTTCTCATGTGCATTTTGCAAGCAAGTTTGAATATCAAGAAGAGAATTCTTACTCATTTTTACCATATCATGAACACTGGAATGAATGAGGTTATTCAACAACTCTAATGCCTCATAAATTCGATCCATTTTTTTAATAACAATGCATTTGCAGATATCTTACACAGTGTCGAATGACTGCAACTTTAAAGAATATAAACAGTCCCTAATGCTTATGAACAATGTGCACCAATATCATTCATTAACTCCTGAGGATTCATCATGAGTAAATAGGAGTAATGGTCTCACTGTGCAATATTATGGGCGAGACTTGAATGCTCATATATATAGATGCTTCAACTATGGTACGAACAAATATTATATGAACTTGGCACTTTCTTCACAGAAAACAATATGCTCTCAATACTCATATAAATAGAACATTCATTGGAGATCCAAGCCTTAATGCAACTTATAGCTACTTGTATTGGACCAGTGGCTTCAGAGGAGAAATACTCATATCAAATCGAGATAAAAAACTGGAAGAACTATCAAAATTATGAGCTAACAGAGTCTTCTGAGGGCTTACCACTTGTTAGCCCCTTATAAATTTCTTGACAAGCAAGAAAGGGGCTAATTTGTTTCATAAGCCTGCAAGGAATGCATTTCCTTTGTAAACACATCATCCTTGCAGCCTTTTCAAGTTCCTTGCCTTGTGACTGTTCCTTTTGTTGTTCTGAAATCAATATGCCTTGCTAACCAAAGATCAGACTCCTAAAGGCTTTAATCTGCCCTTTATTCCCTTGCAAATTTCTTAATTTTCACCCCTTTGTTCCTTTCTTCGAAGTCCCCTTTCTTCCCCCTAATTCCCCTTTTCCATCCCATAAATCCTCTCTAAAACATCCCTATTCCCTTTGATTATGCCTAAATCCCCCTCTTTCCCCTATCGTTACCCTCCTGAGGCCTTGAAATGCTTTAAAATGGGGTAAAAAACCCACTTTCTGACCATATAATAGGCCTCAGGCCCTTCTCCGCTAGCCCCCGCACCTTTTCCTCCCAAAGAACCCAATGCTGTGACCAACCGCTAGCCCCGAAGGTGTTTTTCCCTTATGTTTATCGGGTGTTTTCTCAACCATTGATCCATATAGATCGAACGGCGATCGTTTAAACCCACGGCGCTCGTGATTCACCCGTTCAATCCACCGATCACGCCATCGTCGTCCATTCACCGCCAAATCAACGGTTCGAAGTGTGTCCGCCACTGTGGTCCCCGCCGCGCGCCATACCAGAAAACAGCCCGTTTTCATCGCACCGCTAATGGGGGTCGGGCGGTATTTTCCCATTGCCCAGTGATTCCATACAGCACTCGACACCTGTCTTCTGTACGGCGGCAAAACCTCCCTCCCATCACGCGTTATCTTTCGGTCCAGGATGCGAAGCGATATTCATGTGAGTCGTCAGATCTGTCGTTGCCCATCCAACGGTCATCGCTCGACGGAGTTGCGCGGGTTTTAATCCATTATCACTGTACCCCTGGCCCACCTTTCACTGCCCTCCATCGTGTTTCCCACCGTCGATCTCCTCTCATATCCGACGATCCAGAATCGTCTTCCCGCTGTTGACTTTTTCGTCGCCACCTGGTCCCACCACATCACCTCCACGTGTCCCACCGTACAGTCGCCCTCCTGTTTCATATATTCATTCGTAGGCTGGGTTTATTAAGGTTTTCATTTAAATCTCCTTCGCATTCCGCCAACCTGCGCCATCTCTGTTATCCACCTCTCCACGGCATTTTCCGCCATTTCTCCGTAGTCTCACTATCATCCACATCATCCACCCCCATCCATGGATTTCATAACTGGTTTCATGTTTTTGCAGGGCTATCAGAGGCGAAAAAATGCCATGGTTCAATATGTACTACCTCAATGGCATGCTGCGTAGACAGAATTAAATCTGGAAGCTGGTACTACATTAGAAATGCTCGGAAATGGTAGCGGCGTCATGAATATTACCTAAGGATAGTTTAATCTTCGCAAGAAATCTATTCGGCGCCATTAAAGCCCAGATTTTGCAGATCAAGACATTTATCAAGCCGTGGAGAAATACCAGCTTATGATCAAGGATTTCAGCATTCAGAATTGAAGGTTTTGAGCTTTAATACAGCAGTTTAGAGGCCAAGCACCAGATCAATGATCCCATAGATCATGCCAAAGGTACAGCACGCAGAAATCAATGCATATCAGGGGTTTATATAGCAGCAGAATGTTTTCCTCCATAAAGGACAAAGCGCCCATGCAGTGTTCAATCTATGCCGTGTTCTGGAGAGATTTCCTACCCTGAAACAGCCCCAGTACTATCAGAGAATTTATTTCATTAGTATGGCAGACCTCTTAATTATTCATTCATCCTTTGTTTATTCAAAAATAGCATCACACAGTACTGCAGTTAGAGTACTTCAGAATCATATTAGAGTTATCTGTAGTCTGAAGAAGGTCATTCGTTCACCCAAAGAACACGAGAGATTATTGCAGAAATTTAAAACAGAGTGGGTTTCAGCCCTCTCTTTTCCTTTTCAGAAGTTTAATACTGCATTTAGTTCTTCACCTACCTCCTCTGCTCCTCCGGAGCTATAAATTCAGAAAGAAACTCATTGTAAAAGGTTGTTGATCAGTTATCAGAAGATTGCAAGTAGTTTCTTTTGAGACACAGTCTCTGTGTAAAGATTGTAAGATAGGTTGAAAGAGATGTTTTCAGACTGAATATTCAGCTATTGGCAATGTTGTACTTGATTGGTATTGCTATTTAATATGACAAGCGCATTTCTTTGGATCCTGATCTGAAGCAGCGGTGATGTTTTCCTATCTTTGTGTTTACATTCATTTCATTTCATTTCTACTGGCTTGCATCAGAATATTGGTGTAGGATTTACCCTTGTTAGGTACCCTATGTTTCTTCTCTCCTTGCCATTTATGTTTCTCTTCTAAATGTATTATCTCAGAAATTATTTTAGTTGGTTTAACCAGTGTAGTGGATGTTATTACCTGCTCTCTGATGTATGAATTAAATGAATTCAGTTCTTAGATTTTTCTTGTTATAGATTTAGTTGGAAGATTTGGGAACACTGGGGATTAGAGTTAGCCCTGTCCACTAGGATCCTTGTGCGACCTGCTGATCTATAACTTTGTGCTCTAAAACTGTGTTATCTCCTCTCCTTCTACTTTTCGACAACACATAATCATCTTGAAGATCCTATGTTTCAGATGAATAGCCCAATTGAAAGCCTGCCTATTGAGTAGTAAGTAAATCCTTTCCTGAATCCATGCCCAATGGTTTCAAATACTTCCTGGAATATTTCACCTCTGCCTTATCCCTCTTTGCTCATCCTGGTCTTACATTGAACCCTTCCTTCCTGATAACCAACAACCAAATCAAACAATCAAAACAAACAAACCCTGTGCCTATAACTAGCCTAAAATCATAACATTTGAGCCTCAAAGGCACACACCTTTGACATATCATAGAGAGATCCCTCTCTGGACCCAGGAGGGCTAGATCCCGAGGTCTGAAAGTGGTTCTGATGTTGTCTCATCTTTTGGTATTTCCAACCTTTCCAAAACATGGGAACCCCAACATAATGGCGACTCCACTGGGGAATTTCTGAGTTTTCCTCGCCTTACTATATCATAAGCCTCAGAAAACCTACAATCTCTAGTTAGGTTGGTAGTTAAACACTCCTATTCACACATCAACCTTTATACCATTTGTTTTGTTTCTCCCATACTCTTGGATAGAGTCTAGAAAGGGCCAGGTAGCCTCCGGATCTCACACTCTTTTAGAGGTGACATATCTGGTAAATGCCCTCCCAGTCGATCTCTGGTTAGATTTTGTTGTGTTTGGAAGATATCCTTGAAAAAGGATGTCTCATAAGCACTGTGGTGGACAGTGTACACTCCAAAAACATCCTGAACCTTCCACTTGGCAACTCCATAGCTCCTAAACGATTTAAAGACTCCACTAGTGATCAGTAGGCCTGTTGATTATCTTGGTTCACAATAAACTCCACTGGGAGACCAGCCTCCATAACAACATCAACCACAGTAGTAGTAACAAGTAGGGTTAAGCTACTTGGTCAGAAAACAACATTCTAGCTTCTAGAACCATTCATACAAGAGCTTACCCTAACCCATACCCACCTGAAATAGTTGAAAATATTGAGAGCATCCTCAAAGGGGCTCCTACTCCTAAAAGATCAACTATTTCCAGTCACATCTATAGAGCTAATTCCGCACCAGAAGATCTTGCAGCTCTATCACACTTTCACCATGACCTAGACTTACCTAATAGATTACCCAAAACTAGGTCATTCGGTAGCTTAGACCAGCCAGACCCTGAGCTTCCTGGTTCACCACCAAGTGGTAGAAATATTGGGAATAGACAGACCCCTCCATCTACACCTCCAGATATACATTTCATACAAAACTTGGGGCTCAGTCACCCTAGATCTTCTCATCAACATTCTGCTGGTCATAATATCCTTGTCATCCATATACCATCTGCCCAAGTTAACCCTTTACCTCATCCAAACATCATCATGGCAGCCTGGTTTGCACCTTTGGTTTTACCTCAGCCTCTAGTACCCTTACCCAATGATTATCAGTCAAAGATCCCACACTTCACTGCAAAGGATTCCATCACAGCCCAACAACATGTAGATAAGATGGAAGATTCCTTTGACTACATGGAAATAGATGATGATACAGTCAAAATGAGAATCTTTGCCCAGAGTTTAGGGGGTGATGTGAAGAAACGGTTTAAAGGCCTACCTCCAGGTAGCATAAATGATCTCCTTGCGTTATATCAAACTTTCATAAACAAATGGGAAGCTAGGGAAAATCCTCGCCAACTCCTAGCAGAATACATGACCCTTAAAAGAAATGTATGAGAGAGTGTCCATGCTTACACAACGAGGTTTAACAGCATTTACAATGCCCTCCCTCCACATATGAAACCTCCACAAGGCATGGCCCTGGAAAAATACCCTGAAGGCTTTGATGCTGACATGGCCTATGAGCTTAGAGATAAGGAATACAACACACTGGAGGACATGCAGAAAGGAGCATAGAATATAGAGGAAAATCTGATTGAAAAAAGAGCAAGACTGAAATCTGAGAGAAGGGTAACCTATAGGGATGACACTGTAGCTTCTACATCTGATCCAAACTATGATAAATTGTCTAAAAATGTAGAAAGACTACAGCAAATGATGGAAAAAATGGTTTTCACAGTTAGTAACCAAAATAGAAACCAAAACCAGAACCAAAACTTTAGAAGAAACAATAACACTCCCAACAGACAAAGAGAAGCAGATCATCAAGTCATTCCCCCTTTCCAAGAGAAATTCTTGGATGAAGATGAGGGAATCATAGAAGAATCTGAGGGAAACATGATAAACATGTTTGAAATAGAGGATTCAATCCATAACTGTTACTCAGAAGAAGATCAGCCCTCACCCTCTGGTTGGGAGGAGGAATGGTTAGAATCTGAGGATTACAGGCTAGGGTTTGAAAATGCCATGATGAAGGTTAGAGAACAATATGAACTTAGAATCAAAAAGAGCCAAGAAACTGCCAAACCAAAAGCTTCTGAGGTCACCATCAAGAAAATACCTGAGAAAAATTCTAAAGCAACTGCTGAAAGTGGCAAATCAGCAGCTGAGAGTTCTGGAAAAAACAAAGAAAAGGATAACCAAAACGTGAATACACAAGGTAAACCAGCTAGTAGCACTAGCACCACAGTTAGTGCTCCTGATAAAACTGTAACAAACACTATACATAACGAGATCAGCACATTGATTCAGCCACTAAGGCAGTGGCAAATAGAACAGAGATGAGTATCTCAAAGAGTCAGTCCACTTTCAATTTTGAGAGTGAGATTGCAAGAATTAAAATCTCTGTCCTACTTTCTGAGCTGGCCACTCAATATGTCTATAAAGGCCAGATTTTGAAAGCTTTGAACCTAGGTGAGAGTGGGGACACTGTAAATCTGAATCATGATTAGCCTGCCCTACTGTTTGGACCTAAGCTAGAGGGGAAGTTTCAGGAAGGGGTAGTTCCGCCTTTCTATATCAGTCTCAACATTCATGAAAAGATCTTGCATAATGCAATGCATGATTCTGGAGCATCTCACAACCTAATGCCTAAGGTAGTTTTGGAAAGACTAGGTTTAGAGATAACCAGACCCTACAAAGATTTATACTCTTTCGACTCTAGCACAGTAAAATTCCTAGGCCTAATCAAGGACTTATGTGTGAGCTTAACTCAAATCCCAGCTAAATGTATGGTCATGGATCTTGTGGTGGCAGATGTGCCACCTAAGTATGGCATGCTATTATCAAGATCATGGGGAGCCAAACTGCAGGGTACAATGCAGATGGTTGGCTCATATGCCACAATCCCAATCTTTGGCCAACTTAGAAAACTGTATAGGGAGGCACAGATGAAATTTCTAGTCAGTAGCCCCAAAAAACCAGAAAATTCACCTGTTTATTCTTTACACACAGACCATGACTCCTTCATCTTTTGTAATGATGAATCCTTGGAGGGGTCAGAGTCCCAAAACAGAGATACAAGCGGAGAGGCAGAGGCCATGGACTTTAACATAATGGCTACTCTAGATTTAGAGGACAACGAAGAAGAATACCGCAACGAAACCTGTACGATATGCGGTGGAGACCTAACTCCGAGTGCACAAGAAACAGAGCGTAAACATCCATCTGGCTAGATCCCTGAAGCTCACACATTTCACGAGGAAAAAAATGATCCACAGCCCAGTACAGACCCTGTAGAGCAATATAATGGTGAACCCAGCCATATAGAAAGGAATGATAACGAAACCAAGAGTGAACCCCTGTGGGTGATGAACTTTGATGGGTCATGCACCAAGAGAACTGCTGGAGTAGGAGTGTGGATACATAACACAGAGAGTGATTACGCAGAAAGACATGCCTACAATCTGAATTTTAAATGTACCAATAATATTGTAGAATATGAGGCTCTGATCCTAGGATTAACTCTGCTGGAAAAATTAGGAGCCCATTGGATAGCCGTGCGCGGAGACTCTGAGCTGATTATTAAACTGGTGAATGGTGAATACATAGCGAAACATCCTAGGCTGAGAGCATATACGAATGACACTATAGATCTACTAAAAATGTTTGTTGAATACGAGTTAGCATTCATTCCTAGGGGTCAAAATGTCATTGCAGACGGATTAGCTTGCCTAGCCAGTTCCTACCCCAAGACTCCCAGTGACCAACAGATCATCATTCAGACCAAATTCAGACATGTCGTGCCAGACAATGAAAAATATTGGCAGGTCTTTGAAGGTGATAAACAGATCGAAGATTTCCTGATAGGCAGAAACGAGTTTGAGTTTTCCGATTCGAACTCCAAATCTGATAGTGGCTGCCTAAGTGAAGAATCCTCAGATGAGGAAGAAGCATCCTGTAACATAGAAATAAACTCTTTAGATGAGGAAAGTGGAAATTCAAACAGAAAATGTGAAAATGCATATAGTGAAGAAGTGGAGGTGCTACAAGCCAAAAATAAGAATATACCTAGAGGCTTGGCACCCTTAGAAGACCTCTTTGACTTTGATGATGTAGCAAAAAATCCCATTATAGAACATGCAGAATCTGATGTGGAAGAATGCAACATAGGCATAGTCGATAGGCCCAAAATGATTAAACTGGCTAAGTCCTTACCTGCAGACATGAAGAAGAAATACATTGACCTTTTCAAGGAATTCATTGACGTCTTTGCATGGAATTATGAGGACTTAAAGGCCTATGAAACAAACATCATCCAGCACAAAATACCCCTGAAAGAAAATTAGAAACCCTTCAGACAAAAGCTTCGTAGAATCAATCCAAAAAAATTGTCTGCAGTAGAGAAAGAGATTAAGAAGATGTATGAAGCAGGTATAATTGTGCCTGTGAGATTCTTTGATTGGGGATCAAACTTAGTGGTTGTGAGAAAGAAAAAAAGGGGAATCAGGCTGTGTGTAGACTTCAGGAATCTTAATAGAGCCTCACTCAAAGACAATTACCCTTTTCCTAAAATGGAACATATTCTTCAGAGGGTAGTGGGCTCTAAAAGGATCTCCTTGCTAGATGGTTTCTCCAGTTATAACCAAGTCTTAGTAATCCCAGAAGACCAGCTCAAAATAGCCTTTACCACTCCATGGGGTACCTTTATGTATGTGAAGATGCCTTTTGGATTGATGAACGCTGGAGCCACCTTCCAAAGAGCAATGGACATAGCTTTCTCATATGAGATAGGGCACTTCATTATTATTTACTTATATGACATAACAGTCTATTCCAAGACTGAAGAAGAACATTTGAAACATCTGAGAAAGGTATTTGAAAAATGTAGAAGGTTTGGTCTATCACTAAATCCCAAAAAGACTGTCTTTGGGCTACAAGAAGGAAAACTTCTTGGCCACATTATATCTGAAAAAGGTATTAGGATAGACCCACAGAGAGTTGAGGGAATACTACAGATCACACACCCAAGAAACATCAAAGAATTACAGTCCTTCATTGGTAAGATTAACTTCCTCAGGAGGTTTATCCCAAATCTGGCTGAACACCTTAGGAACATGACTAACATGCTGAAGAAGGGTGTGGGAGTTAAATGGACTGTTGGAGCTAAACAATCCTTCGAATCAGTGAAACTTGCACTTACCCAGGCTCCCGTGCTTATCAGCCCATATTTCTCCAAATATTTTCTGATCTTTTCATTTGCCTCTGAGCACACAGTGGCTACAGTCTTGCTGCAGAAAAACACAGAGGGAATGGAACAGCCAATTGCCTTTTTCAGCAAAGCCCTCAGAGACGCACCCTTGAAATACAACATAATGGAGAAATAGGCCTATGCTCTGATTAAGGCCTTGAAAGACTTCAGGGTGTACATACTCCATTCCCACACCATAGCTTATGTGCCCAACATTATACTCAAAGATATACTGTCCCAGAACCCAGATGGGAAAAGGGGCAAATGGATAGCTGTGATCTTAGAGTACGACCTTGAGATAAAACCCACCAAACTGATTAAAGGTTAGGTCTTAGCTAAATTAATGGTTGAATCAAACTTACAAGCCCTAGACATTAACATGATAAACACCTTGGATGAACAACAAGAATTGCATTATCCCACTGTCGAGGAAAAATTTCAGAGCTCTCCTTGGTATTCTAACATTCTGTATGTGCTTACACACCTCAATGCCCCTCCCGAACCATCAAAGACCAAGGCCAGATTCTCAAAGCTAAAAACCATAAATTACTGCATCTTGAATGAAAACTTATACTGGAAGAATCCTAATGGCCTATTGCTTAAATGTTTTCCTGAAAATGAGGCAGAGAGAGTTAAACAAGAATTCCATGCTAGAGAATGTGGAAAGCCACTGCAAAAAAAATACTCAGAGCTGGCTACTATTGGCCCACACTCTTCAATGATGTCCATAAAATTATTTTTGCCTGCCACAAATGCCAGATCTTTGAAGGCAAAAGAAAACTCCTCCCTTTACCCCTACAACCCATCACTGTTGAAGGTCCCTTTCTGCAATGGGGCCTAGATTTTATAGGGGAGATCCACCCTGCTTCTTCTGCACAACACAAATGGATCCTAATAGACATAGACTATTTCACTAAGTGGATAGAGGCCATACCCACTAGGAATGCCATAGATTCAGTCATCATTAGCTTCCTATAAGGTCACATCCTCTCTCGGTTTGGCTGCCCAAGGAAAATAATCACTGATAATGCTACTGCTTCCGGATCCAAAAATATGGTTGATTTTTGTCACGGGTATCAAATAGCACTTGGTCATTCAACTGCCTATTACCCTCAAGGTAATGGATTAGCTGAATCATCAAACAAGAGCCTAGTGATCATCATCAAAAAGTTGTTGGAAGAGAACAAAAAATCGTGGCATAACAAGTTATTACATGCCTTGTGGGCTGACAGGCTTACAACAAATAATTCCATTGGCATGTCACCATTTCAGCTTGTCTATGGTACAGAAGTAGTTTTCCCTACCAGCCTTGGGATACCTATAATCAAGCTGGTCTAGGAGATCCAAATAGAAGAAGATAGCATGGTGAGGAGAATAAACCAAACGATTCACCTCCAGCAAACAAGGGAAGAAGTATACAACAGAGCAGTAAAGGTTCAGGAAAATATAAAGAAATTTTTTGACAAAAGAACCAAAGCTGTTGATTTGAAAGTTGGAGATAAGGTTCTGAAGTGGGATTCGAGAAAAGAGGATAAAGGAAAGCACAGCAAGTTTGACAGTTTGTGGCAAGGTCTATACATCATCCAGGCTACTGTGGGTCCAAATGCTTTCTTCCTACAAGAATTAGATGGCACTGAGCTGTTTGGGAGTCCTGTCAATGGCAGGATGCTCAAACACTACTTCTGCTAATTCACAATTTCCAGTTTCCATTTCCATTGTACATACCATTGCAATTTTTATTTTCAAAGAAAAATAGGAAATGTCTCAAAAAACAGAGGAAAGGGAGAGGTTCAGACATGCTTAAAACATGAACCTCTGATGTGCAAAAGATTGGCTCTAATAAGCTCAAAACCTGAGCCAAAGAAAGTAAAGAAGCTGGTCCTAACATGCCCAAAATCTGGACCCGCAAAGAAGAGAGAAAAATCGGCTCTAACATGCCCAAAACCAGAGCTGAAATGAAGACTAGAAGTGATTCTAACATGCTTAAATCTTGAGTCACAAAGAGAAGAGGGGTACTTCAAGCTTCAGATTTCAAGCCCTCACAGTTTTGTGTTTAGTGTTCTGCATTTTCTATCCATGTACAACTACCTTTATGCCTTGGGCTCACAGCAAGTCATACAGTCTAATCCTGGCTTGACTGTTTTTCAATTTCTGTCGTAGAATATAGAGAAGAGATCTGCTGGACTTTTTAATCCCAGCAGATATTAGATTAGGTAGATAAACATATGAGACCAACAGTCTAATATGGTCTCATGGAGCAATAAGGGTAGATTTAGAGTAGGTTTAAATGATGTAAAGGGTTTGCTAGTTCAAATGCACCCTAGAAGAAAAAAAAATGCTAGGATTATAGTATGGGTAGGTAGTTTGTTGGAGAAATTTTTCTGCTGATGTAATGTTTTCCTATTGTGGCAGCTGATCAAAGAAAGAAAGGGATGTTAAAAGTGCAGGCACCTGGCCTACACCAAATATCTACTCTCTGAATTCTTGACTCCTTCAAGAAGAAGCCATCCCCATGTGGAGCCACTATTAGCCCCTTATAAATTTCTTGACAAGCAATCAAGGGGCTAATTTGTTTCATAAGCCTGCAAGGAATGCATTTCCTTTGTAAACACATCATCCTTGTAGCCTTTTCAAGTTCCCTGCCTTGTGATTGTTCCTTCTACTATTCTGAAATCAATATGCCTTGCTGACCAAAGATCAGACTCCTAAAGGCTTAATCTGCCCTTTATTCCCTTGCAAATTTCTTCATTTTCACCCCTTTATTCCTTTCTTCGAAGTCCCCTTTCTTCCCCCTAATTCCCCTTTTCCATCCCAGAAATCCTCTCTAAAACATCCCTATTCCCTTTGATTATGCCTAAATCCCCCTCTTTCCCCTATCGTTACCCTCCTGAGGCCTTGAAATGCTTTAAAATGGGGTAAAACACACACTTTCTGACCATATAATAGGCCTCAACCCCTTCTCCGCTAGCCCCCGCACCTTTTCCTCCCACAGAACCCAGTGTTGTGACCGAGCGGTAGCCCCGAAGGCGTTTGTCCCTTATGTTTATCAGGCGCTTTCTCAACCATTGATCCATATAGATCAAACGGCGATCGTTTAAATTCGTGGAGCTCGTGATTCACCCATTCAATCCACCGATCACGCCATCGCCGTCCATTCACCGCCAGATCAACGGTTCGGAGTGTGTCTGCCACTGTGGTCCCCGCCGCGCGCCATACCAGAAAACAGCCCGGTTTTCATCGCACCGCTAATGGGGGTCGGGCGGTATTTTCTCATTGCCCAGTGATTCCATACAGCGCTCAACACCTGTCTTCTGTACGGCGGCAAAACTGCCCTCCCATCGTGCGTTATCTTTCGGTCTAGGATGCACAGTGATATTCATGTGAGCCGTCAGATCTGTCATTGCACATCCAATGGTCATCACTCGACGGAGTTGCGCAGGTTTTAATCCACGATCATCGCACCCCTAGCCCACCTTTCACTGCCCTCCATCGTGTTTTCCACCGTTGATCTCCTCTCAGATCCGACGGTCCAAAATTTTCTTCCCACTGTTGACTTTTCCGTCGCCACCCGTTCCCGCCACGTCACCTCCACGTGTCCCACCGTACAGTCACCCTCATGTTTCATATATTCATTCGTAGGCCGGGTTTATTAAGGTTTTCATTTAAATCTCCTCCGCATTCCGCCAACCTGCGCCATCTCTGTTCTCCACCACTCCACGGCATTTTCCGCCATTTCTCCGCAGTCCCACTATCATCCACATCATCCGCCCCCATCCATGGATTTCATAACTGGTTTCGTGTTTTTGCAGGGCTATCAGAGGCGAAAAACGCCACGGTTCAATATGTACTACCTCAATGGCATGTTGCGTAGACAGAATTAAATCTGGAAGCTGGTACTACATTAGAAATGCCTGGAAATGGTAGCGGCGTCATGAATATTACCCAAGGATATTTTAATCTTCACAAGAAATCTATCTGGTGCCATTAAAGCCCAGATTTTGCAGATCAAGACATTTATGAAGCCGTGGATAAAGACCATCTTATGATCAAGGATTTCAACATTCAGAATTGAAGGTTTTGAGCTTTAATATAGCAGTTTAGAGGCCAAGCACCAGATCAATGATCCCATAGATCATGCCAAAGGTATAGCACACAGAAATCAATGCATATCAGGGGTTTATATAGTAGCAGAATGTTTTCCTCCATAAAGGACAGAGCGCCCATGCAGTGTTCAATCTATGCCATGTTCTGGAGAGATTTCCTACGCTGAAACAGCCCCAGTACTATCAGAGCATTTATTTCATCAGTATGGAAGACCTCTTAATTATTCATTCATCCTTTGTTTATTCACAAATAGCATCACACAGTACTGCAGTCAGAGTACTTCAGAATCATATTAGAGTTATCTGTAGTCTGAAGAAGGTCATTCGTTCACCCAAAGAACACGAGAGATTAATGCAGAAATTTAAAAAAGAGTGGTTTTCGGCCCTCTCTTTTCCTTTTCAGAAGTTTAATACTGCATTTGGTTCTTCACCTACCTCCTCTGCTCCTCTGGAGCTATAAATTCAGAAAGAAACTCATTGTAAAAGGTTTTTGATCAGTTATCAGAGGATTGCAAGTAGTTTCTTTTGAGACATAGTCTCTGTGTAAAGATTGTAAGATAGGTTGAAAGAGATGTTTTCAGACTGAGTATTCATCTATTGGAAATGTTGTACTTGATTGGTATTGCTATTTAATATGACAAGCGCATTTCTTTGGATCCTGATTTGAAGCAGTGGTGATTTTTTCCTATCTTTTTTTTACATTCATTTCATTTCGTTTCTACTGGCTTGCATCAGAATATTGGCATAGGATTTACCCTTGTTAGGTACCCTATGTTTCTTCTCTCCTTGCCATTTATGTTTCTCTTCTAAATGTATTATCTCAGAAATTATTTTAGTTGGTTTAACCAATGTAGTGGATGTTATTGCCTGCTCTCTGATGTATGAATTAAATGAATTCAGTTCTTAGATTTTTCTTGTTATAGATTTAGTTGGAAGATTTGGGAACACTGGGGATTAGAGTTAGCCCTGTCCACTAGGATACTTGTGCAACCTGCTGATCTGTAACGTTGTGCTCTAAAACTGTGTTATCTCCTCTGCTTCTACTTTTCCACAACACATAATCATCTTGAAGATCCTATGTTTCAGATGACTAGCCCAATTGAAAGCCTGCCTATTGAGTAGTAAGTAAATCCTTTCCTGACTCCATGCCCAATGGTTTTGAATACTTCCTAGAATATTTCACCTCTGCCTTATCCCTCTTTGCTCATCCTGGTCTTACATTGAACCCTTCCTTCCTGATAACCAGCAACCAAATCAAACAATCAAAACAAACAAATTTTGTGCCTATAACTAGCCTAAAATCATAACATTTGAGCCTCAAAGACACACACCTTTGACATATCATAGATAGATCCCTCTCTGGACCCAGAAGGGCTAGATCCTGAGGTTTGAAAGTGGTTCTGATGTTGTCTCATCTTTTGGTATTTCCAACCTTGCCAAAACATGGGAACCCCAACACCACTCACCTCCAAAATCCACGACGATTCACCTCGTGCTATTGCTTGCGTACTAAATTGAACCTCCAAATGGTCTATCAATTTAACACTATATTTAACTTCAATGTATAACCAGCATATAAATCTTCATCGTGTTCCAATATTTCAATCTTCAATTTTGTCAATGCACATGTAAAGGGCACCATTCAATGTTGTATTCATAGATTCAATGTACTCAACAAAACTTTGATCATGTCCAGTATGTAGTCACGATGCACAATCCAGTACACAGCAACACAAATGGGTATGGGAATGAATGATATGCCACAATCAGTCCGCCTCAATCCTTTGACCAGCGTACACACATGCAGCATTCAACACACATATTTTTAACCACAATCTTCGGCATTCAAAACTCAACACAGAGAATGGATCAAACACACAACGCACAGCCTTCAAAATGCACAGAACTCAATGCGACACACAAATAAACTCATGCTTCACCAACAGAAAATGATGATTGAAAAATGCCAATCAACTGGTGAAACAGTCACATCCTCACAGCCTCCTAGTTCGACAAATCACGCCGCGACGGTTCAGCTTCCAAACTACTTCACGATGGTACAGCTCTTCTCGTTGGCCAATTTTTCACGGTCTGCTCCACTGTACATACATTGCACGAAAAGATTGTCTTGTTCTAGGGTGATTTCATTTTACAGGATTGTATAATGACTATTTGCGAGAAATGGTGGCGAGATTCGCTGCCTAAGAAGGAATTGCTCAATTTCTCCCTTGTTTTCTAGAAAAATCTGTGTTAGTAAGTCGGAAGATTTATGTTCATACAGTGGTCATCTCTGCACATATAAAAAAAAATTCCAACTTCCCATAATGTGCCTAGCATTTAACTCATGTGACTACAGTTGACTCTACAATGGGAAAAATGTTCAAAATTGCATGATGTGTGTTCTTGAAGACTTAGAGACCAAATGCTTTACCAATTCAAGGCAAGACTGAAACCCACGAAAGGGAATATGACTACATATCGGAGATTGAAATTATCAGAAGGGAATATTAATACATTACTTTAACAGGAAGAATTAATCACAAAATATTTTTTTGTATACACACAGAGACATTCAACGCGTCTTCATCGAACATACGAGAATGCAGACTCATCTTTACGGCGGTGATATGAAATTACGAGGGCTGCTTTCCCTTTTCTTGCTCACAACATTTGTTGTTGCGCAAATTCACTCTTCAGGTTCTTCCTATATGCCATGATAATTCCAGCGTGAATTAATGGAGAGTACTACTTTTAGAAGAGCGAGTGATAACAATGACAGAAAATGTTCTTTTTTTTTCTGGTAATGAACATATGCATATGCAGTGAATGGCTAGCAGAGAGTATGAAGGGAATATGATGCAACACAGGCTAGCGCTATTCAGAAGCTTAATGGGATTTTTAAACCGAGAGCTCTGATACCATGTTAAACACACACATGGTGTGGGGAGAAGAATAAATGCACACAACAAGAAACTCAACACACAATGAAGGATAAGCATGTAGCTCTATTATTTTTCCATTATACATGATGTACATTTATAGTACAATGGTGTGACTCTTGGTTTCACATTCCAAGGTCACTTGGACTCCATTGTGACTTTTCGCATTCCACACCTACCCATGGAGGATTAGGTGTTCCAACAATTTGAAGTTAAAATGGATCTATACTAGTCATATACAATGAAAAAAAAACTTACAATTTTAATTACCTTTATTTTTGGAAAACATCGAAAAATTTATAAAAATTTATAGATATATATATATATATATATATATTATTCAAATAATATTTTTTTCCACATTATGGTAAAAATTTTGCGCTTTTTTTCATTTGGAATTCAATTTTCCTATTCAAATTTCATTTTCCCACTTGAGGGAATGGCCAAGGAGGATTTCCATGAAAATTCCCACAAAAAACATTGATTCATAATCGAAATTTAGTACTATTGTAAACCTTGGTTCTTGCATCATCAACATCGATAGCATGTGCAAGTGAGGCCAGTTGAATGAACTTCTGGGTGTACTCTATAAAATGAACCGGAAGGGAATCTCGGTTGATTTCAATACCTATGCATCTCTTTTGCAAGGCCGCAATAATGCCAAAGCACTAACGCAAGGCTACACACAACATGGGCCTCTTGTAGAGGCTTTGAATCTACTTTGTCAAATGCAAGTGGTTGGTAAGAGGCCACACATGGTCACTCTCACTAGCATTCTCCCTGCTTGTGCACACTTAGCAGCTCTGCAACAAGGTAAACAGATTCATGATTATGTGATCTGAAGGGAGCTTCAGTGTGATGTTATTGTGATGAGTTCTCTTATAGGCATGCATGTTAAGTGTATAATTGTCAAATTTGCACGTCATATGTTTGACAAAATACCTAGAAGAGATGTCATCTCATGGAACTCGATGATTAAGGGTATGGTAAAAATGCCCTTGTTCTCTTTGATCTAATGAAGCAAGCAGATTCCAAGCCAAACCACATTACCTTTTTACTTACAATGATGTTATTCATTGACAGAAGTTATTCAAACCAAAAAATTCGCCATGGCAGAGGGTAGGGATTAACTCGAAATAGATGGTCTTTTAGGTGCTAATCTGTTTTGGTTGATATTACCGCGCCTACCAAGTGTTGATTGAGAGAGAAACCACTGCAGGTAATGAGATGGTCCCCAAAACACATAAGGATCCATAAATGTGACTCTGTGTCTGCCATGAGAATGAAATATACCCTTTAAAATATGCAACAGGAAAACACGTGGAATTGAAATGTCAATTCTGAATAACATAAAAACATGATTGTAGAGCATTTCATGAAAGACACAAAAAAAATGCTATGGTGATGAGACATCCTTTTCGGTATTTTGGGAAAGAATAAGTTTAATAATCTCGAAACAACTCTTAAAGGCATGTTCAATGAGTGACTATAAACTTAGTGGTGTCAGAGTGGCTAATAATCATATTTTATGGTGGATGATATTCACCATAAATAAAATTTGTCGTTTAGATAATTTGTTTGGTGGCCAATGTTGGTGAATCACTATATTATTTCAGGGTACCATATATTTATTTTTTAAATGAAAAAATCTATTGAACATGAATTAAGTTTCATCTTGTTGAGTCTCAAATCTGCATCTTTTCCATACACCTTTCTATACCTTTTTCATTCACCTGAACCTTCCCAGTTGTCAATATCATTGTATATTAATTGTAAAAGAGCATCTAAAATGGTTTTTAACTATATTTTGTGTCTGTTGTTTGATTTAGATTTTTTCTCATTTAGCTGCGGAATCTTGCCACTTTCCGCAGCTGCTGCAACTTTCCGCAGCCATTTTGTGAAAGTCTATGTTACAGGTGTCTTCAGGAAAAACGAGCCACATGGGCAAGTCAGAAATGATGTGGACATGGATCGTGTCCTATTAGCTCGAGCAAATTCACTTAAGGAAGCTGCGGTCAAAGGTGGCCAAGTGGAAGTCAACCGTAGAGTCCCACGGTGACAGGACTCTGTTTCTCGTCACGTGAAGATTCATATGGCCGTTTCTGAATTGCGGGAGACAAATCAACACCTGTACATGGCTCCATAAGCTGAATTCAAACATCCACTCTTCATAGATTTACTCCTCAACGCGGCCATGATCCTAGATCTCTAGACGTAATGGTTTACGTGTTCTCCATCAGCACAAACTTTAGGGAATTAGTTATATTTCCTTGTTATAAATAATGTGTTTGCATACGCATATTAGATTAGTCTCCATTAGCCTCCAGATAGCTCTGTAATGTAATTACGTTGCCACTGTGCCGTAATATCACCTTTCTGTTATGACTGCATTTTAATATATAAGAAGACTATGTTTCCAAGCGTAATTTGTACTTGAAGTTTGTTGCCGAGGTTGGTGCAGAGGGCCCCTGCACACACTGAGGTTTTGTGCATTATTGTATAGTTCTTGTTTTATTTCTTTAAGCTCATTGTGCCATAATTCATTCACATGTTTATACATTGCATCTTTCATGGTATATATGCTTCATTACTATTTATAATCTTTCATGCTTTACATCTTGCTTCTGTCCATAATCTTTCATGTTTTATGTTATTGTTAACTGATCAGTGTTCTTGTTTCAGGTTATAAATAGGCAGCCCAGGCATTTGCATAACTTTTTGACTAATGACATGGAATTAATATTGTTCTACTGCTAATTTACTTTTCTTAGTTTCTGTTTAATTTCAGTACTGCTTTGTTTATTTCAGTCTTGCACATTTGTTTCAGTAGTTAGATTTAGATATATCAAATTTTTCATGTCATTTTCAGTTACCTCCGAAAGCCACAGCTGGACTGATGGTGAGGGATTGAAATATGAATGTATAGTTTGATATTAGTTTACTTTCTGCAAATTAGATATATTAAATTGCTCATGACATCTTCAGTTACCTCCGAAAGCCACAGCTGGACTGATGGTGAGGGATTGAATTATGAATGTGTAGTTTGATATTATTTTACTTTCTGCAAGTTAGATATCAGGTTACTCAAGTTGTTTATGGTTACTTCTGAAAATCATAGCTGGACTAATGATGAGGGATCAGAAGATAAGTTGATGTAATTTGATTTAGATTTACTTTGTTGCAACTTTTGGATTTCTTTCAGCATAGTTTCTTTTGTGTTTGAACAGCATCAAGAATAATGAGTTTCATGATCAGTAGTTCATTGTTTGTTTGACTAAAGTAGTGATGCAATTTCATTTTCTTTGAAGAATTAATTTTGTCATTGTGTGTTTTTAAAATTCTTTTGAAGATTGGAAAATCATTAGAAAGACATTGTTGTCTTGAATATTTGTCTCCATACTTGTCTTTTAGAATTTCACAAAAATCCAAAAACGACAAAAAAGTAAGAGATAGGTTATCTTGCACATATAGTGCGCCACACTTCGTCAGCTTACGAATCCCAGATTGACAAATTAAATGTAGCAATTTAGGACACACTAAATTGACCAAACATTTTGGCGCCGTTGCCGGGGAAGTGTAACTAGGTAGCCAATTTCTTAAAAAAAAAAAAACAAAATAACAAAAGAAGGGAAAACTTGATAACTTCTTGAAGTATGCTCTCCTCTTGCACCTAGTGTGATCTGGAGGATCAGAAAAGAGAGTTATTAGTTTAGTAATTTCTTAATTATGCTCTCTTCTTGCACCTAGTGTGATCTGGAAGATCAGAAAGAGAATTATTAGCCCAGCTTTTAAAAAAATAAAATAAAATGACATGCATAGAGCAAGAGATTATAGGGGAAGGTTTATAGCTAGAGCCAAGAGTTCGATTTTCACAACTCCATCTTCTTCAAGGCATAGACAAGAATCACCACCATCTACCCCTAGCCTTAAGATTTTTGGAATTCAAGTAGCAGCTGAATTAGAGGATTCTCCTATACCACCTACTAAATCTCATTTAGAAAAGGAAGAGACTCCCTCTCATCCTCCCTTGATAGAAGAACTAGAGGACTTTAAGGACTCTAAAGAAACTATCATGGTAGAGGAAATAATAGATGGACTTGGAGGTAGAGGTAGAAGAGGAGGAAACAATGGAGACAACAATGGTGAAGGAAATAATGAAAGAAATAGGGAAGGAGACAACTTGTTTGGATTCCCTATAGTTTATGAGGAAACTCATACAACAATGAAAAATATCTCACCATCTGTCCTCCCTAACTTTTATGGATTGCGAAGTGAGGATCCTGAAACATTTCTGTTTGAGTTTGAAGTCGTGTGCCGAACCTATGACTATATGGAAGACTCTCAAAAACTCAAACTGTTTCCTTCAACATTGAAGGGAGCCGCTTTGAAATGGTTCATGGGATTAACCACTCAATCTATTAGGACTTGGAATGATATGAAACAAACATTTTTGGATAGATACTTGGACTATTGCATGCCCACCAATCACAAGGATGAGGTATTCAAAATGATGCAAAAAGAAGATGAAAATTTGGAAGACTTACTTGAAAGATTTCAATACAACTTGAAAAGAGAAAAGATGAGCAACTTAGATGATGAAACCTTGAAATCCCTCATATTAAAAGCCATTAGAGATGAATGGATATATATTTTAAACATGATGGGGAAACGAGACATTTCTCAACTTCCACTTCGTGACATAACAGAACTATGTGTCCATCTCTCAAGAGGAAAATCTAAAACAGGAAAAGGGCCAAGGGATCCTTCTCTTATTAGGGCTAACAAATCTGCAACTGGATCAGTAAGTAGGGCAGAGATTGGTAACATGCTTGATGAATTCAAAACTAATATCTTAGGGAGCCTTAGTGAACAACTAGACACCCTTAAAATCCAAAACAAGCAGAAAGCAGAAACAGATGCTTTAGCTATCTTTTGTCCGAAATGTAGGAAGAAACATGCTTTAATGGAATGTCCCTTGGATGCAAAAGTTGTAGAAACATGTATGATTTTCTCAGAGAATCATGAGATCAAGGATTGTCCTTCAATTCCTGGACTCAAAGCTGTTTTTCAAGAAGATCAAAATTCAATAGAATCTCTTTGTTTTGTTGCAAGAAGACCTTGGCAGGGACAACAAACTCAAGGGTTTAACAACCCTATGAATCTTCAAACCCCACCAAATTGGAATCCTCGGCAACAACCTTGGCCCCAACATCAAAATCCATATCAGCCATGGGTACAAGGGATGCAAAATCCTTATGGGAGATTTGCTCAATTTTATCAATATCCTCCATCTTTTCAAAATCAACAAGCTCCACAACTTCCAAACACAAATCCACAACTTTCATTGCCATTTCCACAAAAACAACCTTCTCAACAAAATCCAAATCCTCAACTCATGCTCCCATACCAACAAAAAACAAATCAACTTCCAGCTCAGCCATTGCCAAATCCTAACAATAAAAATCCTCAGAATACTTACATGGTAGAAGGACAACAATTTCCTACCTATATGATTGCTCCTCTAAACGATGTACAACTCAGATCTGGTAGATTTTTAGAAAAACCTTCTATAGATGACCTAGAACAGGATACCTCTGAGGAGGACTCTCTTAAGGCCAATAAGGGTTCTGAGGAAGAATCTCTTCAAAACTCAAATATTCAAAAAGAAAAAGAAAATTTAACACCCACAACTCCTATAGTTGAGCAACCTATATCTTCATCTACACCTCCTTTTCCTGAAAGACTAAAAATTGACAAGGGGGTGGAAAAACAAATCTTGTTGCCTAACTATGATTTTCTAGATGAATTGAAGAATGTTTGTATCAAGATTCCCTTGCTACAAGCCATTCGAGAGATTCCTATTCTAGAAAAAACAATAAAGGAGATGAGTTTCAAAAGACCAGGAAGGAAACTAAAAGACAAAAGAAGAATCCACCTGGTAGGAAAAATTGCAGATATCATGATGGGAAAAATTACCATGCAGAAATATGTAGATCCAGGAAGTCCAATTTTCAAGACACATATAAATGGGATAGAAATTCCAAACACATTGATTGACTTAGGGGCTGCTATCAACATTATGAGTAGACAGACTATGGAACAGCTAAAACTTCCTAATCTTCTTTTTACACCTACTTTACTGCAACTTGCAGATCGATCAGTTATTAAACGAGATGGTGTATTAGAAGATATTTCAGTCTCCTTAGATTCTTGGGAATATCCAGTAGATTTTATGATTTTGACTCCCAAGAGTAATCTAGGAGGGCACCCACTTATCTTAGGAATACCTTGGCTAGCCACAGCTGATGCTTTT
Organism: Pinus albicaulis; assembly: GCA_034641835.2. Lineage (NCBI taxonomy): Eukaryota > Viridiplantae > Streptophyta > Pinopsida > Pinales > Pinaceae > Pinus > Pinus albicaulis. Next base: position 144,661,920 of record CM076578.1, on the reverse strand, counting down.
ATTAGTTGTAGATCTGGAGATATGTACATTTCTAATGGTAATTCGACAAAGAAATTCAATTTGTATCCTCCAGCAAAAGCAATCACAGAAGTAGGAGACAATGAATAGGTTGATGATGAGGACACTATACAACCTGTCTTTACCATTTCTAAAATCAGTGAGGATAGTCAAATTCTGAACAAAATAGAAAATTTTGAGACATCTTCAGAATATGACCTCACACAATTTCAGTTGGAATCTGACATAGAATATTTATCATCAAGACAAATTTCTCTTTACTCTATGGAAGAGTTTGGTAGTTCTACCATTGATATTTTTCCAGGAAAAACATTGAATATCAACAAACATTTGGAAAATTCACAACAAAAAGAACTAATCAAAATCTTGCAAAAACATTCTACTGCATTTGCATGGGAGTATACTGACATGAAAGGTATTGATCCTAAGACTTTCATCCATCATATCTATATTGAGGAAAACAGTAGACCAATCAGACAACCTCAAATAAGGATGAATCCAAATCTTAGGGAGATAGTGAAAGAAGAGCTCCAAAAACTACTCAATGTAAACTTCATTTATCCAATTTCAGATAGCCAATGGGTTTCTCCTCTAGTTATAGTACCTAAAAAGAATGGTAAATGGAGGGTATGCATTGATTACAGGGAATTGAACAAAGCAACTTTGAAGGATCACTTTCCTTTGCCTTTTATCGATCGGGTATTAGATACATTAGCAGGTAAAAAGTACTTTTCATTTTTGGATGGTTTTAGTGGCTATAATCAAATTCAGGTAGCACCTGAAGATCAAGATAAGACCACATTTACTTGTCCATGGGGAACTTTTGCCTATCGAGTGCTTCATTTTGGGTTATGTAATGCACCTGCAACATTCCAAAGAGCAGTACTAGGAATTTTTTCTGATCTAATCCATGATTGTGTAGAGGTTTATATGGATGATTTTACGGTTTATGGTAATTCATTTGAAGAGGCATTAGAAAATTTGGAAAAAGTTCTTATAAGATGTAAAGAAACAAACCTTTCATTAAGCCATGAAAAATGCTTTATGATGTTTGCTGAAGGGATTGTTTTAGGACATCATATTTCAGGAGATGGGATTAAGGTTGATAGATCAAAAGTTGAAGTCATCTCCAAGTTACCTATTCCAAATTGTCGAAGAGATGTTAGAAGTTTTCTAGGATTTACTGGTTACTATAGAAGATTTATAGAAAACTTCACTAAAATAGCATCTCCACTCTTCAAATTGCTTACAAAAGACTGTGAATTTAAATGGGATCCTGATTGTCAATCGGCCTTTGAAACTTTGAAAACAAGAATATCTGAAGCACCTATCTTGAGAGGACCAAATTGGAAACTCCCTTTCCATATTTCTACGGATGCTTCAGATACAGCTCTAGGAGTTGTGTTGGGTCAAAAATATTTAGTTCCTTATGCCATTTATTATACCAGTAAAAATTTGACTCCCACAAAGTTGAACTATACTGTGACTGAAAAAGTGTTTTTAGCTGTTGTTCATGCAATTAATAAGTCTAGACATTACATAACAGGCTATGAAACTTTTATTCATACTGACCATTCTGCAATTAGATATTTAATGAACAAACCTGTTACTAATGGCAGAGTGACAAGATGGCTCTTACTTTTGCAAGAATTCAATATTACTGTGTTGGATAGACCAAGAAAACAAAATACAATAGCTGATTTCTTGTCTAGGATTCAGAATACTAAAGAAGATTCTCCTGTAGAGGATAAGTTTCTTGATGAATACTTGTTTGCAGTAACTATTAAGACTCCTTGGTATGCAGATATTGCTAACTATTTGGTTACAGGGAAACTGCCTTCACATTTATTTCCAAATGAAAAACGAAAAATTATTCAAGAGAGTTCAAAATATTCATGGATTTCTAATGAATTGTTTAAAACAGGGCCAGATCTTGTGATCAGAAGATGTGTTAGGGAGGATGAAATGCATGATATTCTTAAGGCATGTCATGATGAACCATGCGGTAGACACTTTGCAGACAAAAGGACGGCCTATAAAATCCTCTCTTTAGGATATTATTGGCCTTCCCTCTTCAAAGATGCAAAACAATATGTCAAAAGGTGTGACAGCTGCCAAAGAGTAGGGAAACCTGCCCTTTCAAATGAAATGCCATTGCAAACACAGGTACTCATTGAACCCTTTGAAAAATGGGCTTTAGATTTCATTGGACCTATTAATCCACCATCTAAGCAAAAGAAGTATATATTGGTTTGTACTGATTATTTTACTAAATGGGTAGAAGCCAAAGCATTAGTATCTGCTACTGAAAATTCAGTTGTTCATTTTCTTTATGAGGATATTTTTACTCGCTTTGGTGTTCCAAGAGAAATTGTGACAGATCAAGGAAGCCAATTCACATCCAACTTGGTGGAGAAATTGGTGGAAGAATACAAAATCAAGCACAGAAAATCTACTCCTTACCATCCGCAAGCAAATGGTCAAGTGGAGTCTACAAACAAAGTTCTTGAAAGTATCATCACCAAAACTGTTCATCTACATAGAAGAGATTGGGCAGAAAGGCTTCCTGAAGCCTTGTGGGCCTACAGAACTACATGGAGAAATACAACGGGACATTTCCCTATGAACTTGTTTATGGGAAAGAAGTCTTGCTCCCCATTGAGTTCCAATTCAAGACCTTCAAGATAGCAGTTCAATTGGGGATGAACTTATCAGAAGCCCAAAAGCATAGAATGGAGCAATTGAATGAGCTAGATGAAATCAGACAAGAGGCAATTCTAAGAACTGATCTAGTTCAATATCAAAGAGCTAAATGGCATGACAAGTACATCAAATAGAAGAAGTTTCAAGAAGGAGATTGGGCATTGTTATTTGATTCCAAGTTTAAATATTTTCAAGGAAAATTTCAGACTCATTGGCTTGGGCCATATGAGATTGACAAGATCTTTAGCAATGGAGTGGTAAGAATCAAGACCATTGATGAGTTTCAAAATCCTCTTATTGTGAATGGCCACAGATTGAAAGTTTATCATAAGCCACTCTCCAAAGAGGATTTTGTCAAAATGTTTCAAGAAAATTCTGCAATCAGGCTGGTACAGAAGAATTCTTCTTCTCCACCAGCCTAGCTTTTGTTCTTTCAATTAAAAAAAAAAAAAAAATTATAAGCCTGAAAACCAATCACTGATTGGCAGTCTTATATAGAAAATATAGGGTGAAAATCAGGAGCACCTGACACTCTATATTTTCCAAAAAAAAAAAATTATCTTTCATTTCATAAGTTTTGTAACCACTCCACTTCATTCCACTTCATTTCACTTCATTTCACTCCATTCCACTTCATTTTATCTATTTCATTCCATTTCACCAATAAAATTATTTTTCATGACCATTTCCATCTAGTCATTTGTCATCCATTCATTTTCATTCACCCAAATAATAGCTGTGTCAGTTTCCGCAGCTAACATCTGTTTCCGCAGCTGACTCCAGTTTCCGCAGCCAGAAGCAGATTCCGCAGCTACTACTCTATTTTCAAAAGAATGTACAGCCAGATTTTATTTCCATAATCTTGAAATAAAATGCAGGTATGAGGACCAAAAATAAAGACATGGAGAATTCAAGATATCAATGAGGAGCAACAAATTGAAGACCAAGAAAAAAAAAGGGCAAAGATTCCAAGGTATGGGTAAAAATTCATTTCAAATGGCATTTAAAACACATTTTTATATAGTTCTAAACCATAAGCTCCATCCATTATGTGCAATGATTATATTGACAAACTCCGTAACCCTTTCACGATCTCCATATGATCTTCCCGCATTCATTCTCAAACGGTCCCATAATTAAACCTTCGATCTTCACTCATACTCCGATATTCCACCTATGACAATGAGATGTAGTTGATTTGATTACGGCCTCTTTCAGCCGCATAAAATCCATAGCCGTTGTTTAAACGTGCTTACATTTATTTTGCAGCCACCAAATTTCAAACACTGCCGGATATGTTATACTCCTCCTATTGTTCTGATAATCTCACAGCCGTATCTCTGTCGTGCTCACGAAACCCCTCTTTGTTCCGTTTCACTCCATTTCGTTCTCTGTTATGCTACAGCCTGTATACCCACTCTCTGATATCTACATACAGTCATTGTGCTCATTTCCGTGCATTCAGCCGTTCTACTTCCATTGAACCCTCCTCACGCAGGCAAGGTTTTTAAAGAGCAGAAAGAAGAATGGGTAAATTATTAAGAGCAGAACCAGAAGGACCTAAATTCATGGAAGGGTATCCGCAAGTCAGGGATATATTGAAGAAAGCAAAGTGGCTGCGATTTATCCAAAAGTTCAGAGGCTACCATAAAGAAGTGACAAAAGCATTTTCAAGGTCGTTCAATGGCCTAGAGGTAGAGATTGGAGACCTTAAGTTCACGGTGAATGAGGCATCTATAGCTACTGCCACGGAACTTCCTCAAGAGGGTGAACGATGGTTTAAGAATAAAAGCATTAGTGATGAAGCCTGGAGAATAATCTTACGAAACCAAGGTATGGACATAACTATTTTTAAAAGAGGAATTCTTGTTCATGCTTTGAAAGAGGAATGGGCTACTTTTCTGCTAGTTGTTCAAAAATTCATTACCTGTGAAGGCCGTTTTTGGTCCATGTATATGTACCATACCAAATTGCTGATGAATTTTCTAGATAATCAAACTCTCAATCTCCCATATTTTCTATTAAATAGTTTGAAGAAAATGTCTGTGACTATTCAGAAGCATTTAGGGGATGTAGAACCACATCTATATCACCACGGTCTTGTAAAAATTTTGATTGAAAAAGAGTTAAAGGAGAAGAAAGACACATGGGAATAATTTTTGATTAGAAATTTCTTTGAGGAACCTCAGGAAATTCCTGAAGGTAGCACATCAAGAAGGAGTAGGAGAAAAAGAACAAATGATGAAACTCAAAGTACTCCTACTACTGCAATTGAAAGAACCAGTAGGGAAGAGAGATTTTCAAAAAGGAAGAAGAGAGAAACCAAGGGTAAAAAGCCAATAACACCAAAAGAGAGAAAAATTATTGAGGCTATACAGCAAACCCCTTCTTCTGAAGAAGAAGATCATCAAGTTTTATCTGAAAGATTAGTTCATCTTCAAAAATAGTCATCTATGACTAAGAAGACAGAGAAAGGAAAACAAAAACAAAAGGACAGTGGTCCACAGCGTGTGAGAAGAAGTTCCAGACTTAAGGGGAAATTGAGGAAAACGCAAATGAAGGGTCCTCATTTTATTGATTTGGGAGAAGAAACATCTGAACAATCCCCAGCTGACCATAGTCCATCTCACTCTCAGTCAGTTAGTGAACCTGTTTCATTTCATTCTCAGTCAGACATTGAACATAGTCCATCCCATTCTCAGCAAGATGTTGATGTGAGCCCTTCTCAGCCAGATTTTGAAGATAACTCTCCTTCACGACATTTTGGGGACAACCCAATAAAAATGACACCTGATATAGACCCCAAGCAGCAGGAAGTATATGATTATATAGAATCTTTATAAAAAGCAGCTACAGGTCCCAGTACTTCATCCATTCAGCCTCACACAGTACAAGATGATTTAGTCCAATCACTAAAACAAGAAGTCTTTGAGCTAGAGCTTTTAAATAGACACATTAAAAATGAAAATGAGACATTGAAGGAACAAAGCAAATTGGACAAAATCATTCATGATAATACCATGCTACATCTAGGAATATGGCAGAAGAAGAACAAGAAATTGAAAAAGAAATGCCAGAAGTTAAGCAGAGCACTGGTTAATATCAAATTTAGATGCTTAATGAAGAAGCCCAGGATGTTGGCAGCACCAAGGAAGAAGAGAAGAGGATTGGATGTACTGGCTGAAGTGTCAAGGCATATGAACTGAAGAAGGATTATCAAAATTTTGGTTGCATGAGGACATGCAACACCTTCACAGTGGGGGTATGTTGAGTCTCAAATCTGCATCTTTTCCATACACCTTTCTATCCATTTTTCATTCACCTGAACCTCCCAAGTTGTCAATATCATTGATATTAATTGCAAAAGAGCATATAAAATGGTTTTTAACTATATTTTTGTGTCTGCTGTTTGATTTAGATTTTTCTCATTTAGCTGTAGAATCTTGCCACTTTCCGCAGCTGCTGCAACTTTCTGCAACCATTTTGTGAAACTCTATGTTACAGGTGTCTTCAGGTAAAACAAGCCACATGGGCAAGTCAGAAATGATGTGGACATGGATCGTGTCCTATTGGCTCGAGCAAATTCACCTAAGGAGGCTACGGTCAAAGGTGGCCAAGTGGAAGTCAACCGTAGAGTCCCACGGTGACAGGCATCTGTTTCTCATCACGTGGAGATTTATATGGCCGTTTCTGAATTGCGGGAGACAAATCAACACTTGTACATGGCTCCATAAGCCGAATTCAAACATCCACTCTTCATAGATTTACTCCTCAACGCGGCCATGATCCTAGATCTCTGGACGTAATGGTTTACGTGTTCTCCATCAGCACAAACTTTAGGGAATTAGTTATATTTCCTTTGTTATAAATAATGCGTTTGCATATGCATATTAGATTAGTCTCCATTAGCTTCCAGATAGCTCTGTAATGTAATTACGTTGCCACTATGCCGTAATATCACCTTTCTGTTATGACTGCATTTTAATATATAAGAAGACTCTGTTTCCAAGCGTAATTCGTACTTGAAGTTTGTTGTCGAGGTTGGTGCAGAGCGCCCCTGCACACACTGAGGTTTTGTGCATTATTGTATAGTTCTTGTTTTATTTCTTTAAGTTCATTGTGCCATAATTCATTCACATGTTTATACATTGCATCTTTCATGGTATATATGCTTCATTTCTGTTTATAATCTTTCATGCTTTACATCTTGCTTCTGTCCATAATCTTTCATGTTTTATGTTATTGTTAACTAATCAGTGTTCTTGTTTCAGGTTATAAATAGGCAGCCCGGGCATTTGCATAACTTTTTGAATAATGACATGGAATTAATATTGTTCTGCTGCTAATTTACTTTTCTTAGTTTCTGTTTAATTTCAGTACTGCTTTGTTTATTTCAGTCTTGCACATTTGTTTCGGTAGTTAGATTTAGATATATCAAATTGTTCATGTCATTTTCAGTTACCTCCGAAAGCCACAGCTGGACTGATGGTGAGGGATTGAATTATGAATGTATAGTTTGATATTAGTTTACTTTCTGCAAGTTAGATATATTAAATTACTCATGACATCTTCAGTTACCTCCGAAAGCCACAGCTGGACTGATGGTGAGGGATTGAATTATGAATGTGTAGTTTGATATTAGTTTACTTTCTGCAAGTTAGATATCAGGTTACTCAAGTTGTTTATGGTTACCTCTGAAAATCATAGCTGGACTAATGATGAGGGATCAGAAGATAAGTTGATGTAATTTGATTTAGATTTACTTTGTTGCAACTTTTGGATTTCTTTTAGCATAGTTTCTTTTGTGTTTGAACAGCAGCAAGAATAATGAGTTTCATGATCAGTAGTTCATTGTTTGTTTGACTAGAGTAGTGATGCAATTTCATTTTCTTTGAAGAATTAATTTTGTCATTGTGTGTTTTTTAAATTCTTTTGAAGTTTGGAAAATCATTAGAAAGACATTGTTGTCTTGAATATTTGTCTCCATACTTGTCTTTTAGAATTTCACAAAAATCCAAAAACGACAAAAAAGTAAGAGATAGGTTATCTTGCACATATAGTGCGCCACACTTCGTCAGCTTACGAATCCCAGATTGAAAAATTAAATGTAGCAATTTAGGACACACTAAATTGACCAAACACATCTCACATAAATGTTTAATGTTGTGATGTTGTGAATGGTTAACACATTATATGTATCATATATTTGTAATCACTTCTTTCAAGTTTAATTTAAGAACCAAAGGAAGAGGTGCAGGGACTTTCCATAAGGAGGACTTGCACTAACTCCTCTCCTCATATCATGCACTAATCAAACACATGTCGTGATTTAAGTAGTCTGGAAAGCCTTTGATGAATACGATAATGAACTCCTCACAACCGTTAGTTCTAACCCAACTATTTAATGTCTTTGGTGGGCATGTGTAAATGCCTTTAATTGATCCATGCATATGTATTAAATCCAATTTTCATTTAAATGATACAAACACCCAAATTAACGTGAGGTATAGAAATTTTAACCTAACAACTCTCTCATCCAATATTAAATACTTCACTAGTTATTCAAGGGGTAATCTACTTAACTGTATATTAAATATCAAAAACACTCATATTAACACAAGAAAATAATACTAGTATTTTATAAAGTTATAAAATAGTTAGATGCTAAAGCATGTGAGACCCCCTTGTTCATGGGACAAGGGATGCCCTTCATGCAATGATTTAACTATTTAATCCATGGAGGTGTACATACCTTAATTTCCCTTAGATTGAAACATGTGACATTTAAAGGGGAAGCACTTTAAGATGATTCTAACAAGTAAATACAAACTTAATTTGTATACATATCAAAGTTATTCTAAGAGTTGCATGACATGCTTACTTTTGCACGAAAGTAAAGGAACTCCTGAAGGGTTTATCACAATAGGCATGTATGGTCGATTACGATTATCATAGGTATGTTATTTTGGTTTTCCCAATCCATAACTTGCACACATTGTTATTATTGTTAAGGGTATGTCGAGTTGGTTTACTTTTTCAAAATCATGTACATTTGTTTGTGTTCATTAAAGGCATGTTAGTTCAATGACAAAACCAATAGTTTGTCAAGTTCGTCAACTGAGAAAGTTGTGCGTCATGTCAATCTTCTTAATAAACAAAATTTCATGTCAATTAGTTTATTTACTGACATGCACATTCCATTGTCATTGATTATGATGTGTTAGGTTGGTTATTAACATATATTTTTTATTAATGATATCTTGGAGATTAACCCTATCAACATGCATGTTTAACTACAATTGCTAGAGGTATGTTAGATTGGTGAACCCCATCAACAACATTTATGTTCAATTACAAATGTTGAGGCGTACCACATTGGTCACCAGATTACCAACATGTACCTTTTGGTTATCATTAGTAGAAGCGTGTTAGGTTTTCCAACTTGATAAACTACATGTATTTTTGGTTACAAGTATTAAAGGTTCATTTTATTTTTCAATACAATAAATAGTGTGTAAGTCTTGTAACCATTACTGAAGGAATGTTTTGTTGGTTAACTTAGTTAACATCACATATATTCAATATGATTGTCAGAGGCATCCAAGGATACTCGGCCCATTTAAAGAAATGCATAACATTGATGGGGGTTTTCTTAATGCTTGGTTGGTGAAAATAGTTAGTTAATATTCCTCCACAAGTGCTCAATATTTCCATGTGACATGTTCACCCCTCATGGGCCAAATTTCCTTCTTAAGGGGTTTTCTTATTTAAGATGGGGTTAGGTCAAAGTCTAGAGTGACTTTAGTAGAATAAACACCACTTGGTTGTAAGTGTCGAGTTAAAGTGGTGCTTTCATAACTTTGGAGATGCTTATACCACATTGCAATGTCTAAAATCAATTAATTTCCACTTGCTTCTGTTCATCAAAAAAAAATCAATAAAAAAACAAATGTAAGTCAAAGCAAGTTAAATAGCCCAATACTCATTGACCCACACCACCAATGTTCCTAGATTGATCTCTTTTCTTTCATTTGTTGGGGTTCAACCTCATCCCTTCTAACATAAGTCGTTTAATCCATCGTTACGTACACATGCATACCTCTAAAAAACATGGAAAACTTTACCATTGTCAGGCCTTACAAAAGAATTTCAAAAACATTGTTACATTTTCACCACAACATATACATATGTGCAATTTGTATCAAGATTTCCTAAATTTTTATGTGGTTCTCTTAATGAAATATTCTACAACCTTCACACCCCTTAACCCTATGAAGATCTTTGTATTGATTTCATGACCCTATCCATTTTACAGTTTCCTTAAATTGATCTTATAACACCCTCCATTAAAATCATTAAAATCATTAACTGCACTTAATATATTCAACTTCACAAAGATTAAAACAAGAACAATACGATAATTATAAAACTAATATTAATTTGAATAAATAATAGTAATAAAACTAAAATTTAATATCATTGTTAATAAGAAATAATAAATTAATTATAATAAATAATATTAATTATTTTTAATTGATAAAAAAAATTATTAATGAATTTAATATGAATAAATAACAAGATTAATAATAATAAATTAATATTAATAATATTTAATTAATTAAATATACTTAATTAATTAACTAACTATATTAAAAATGAATGAATTAATTAATATTAATTAATGTAGTTGACTATGATTATAATCGCAAGGGATTTATATTAAACTTTAGAGTTAATATTATAAACCCTATGAATAATATTATAACCTAGGAATATGAACTCTTAGATTAATAAACCGAATGGATTAATACTAAAAACTCAAGATATGCAAACCTGAATATAAATATTATTAACTCTAAAATCAACTGGTTGACCATTGTAGATATTCATATTGAGACAATTGTTGTCTCAATGTGACTTTGGACCATTGTTGACCATGGTCAACCATGATTGACCATAATTGACCATGGTCGACCATGTTTGACCAATGTTAACCAATTTTGACAAATGTTGACCATGATCTACCATGATTGAATATGGTTGACCATGATTGATTTTCATATTGAGAAAATCCTATGATAAGCCATAAGATCAATATTATAAAAAAAAGGTATATATACCCTATGATATATATTCTAAATGGTAAAATAAACATGGTTGACCATGATTTATTTTTAGATTGAGACAATATTTTTCATAATGTGACATCGGACCATGGTTGATCATGATTTATTTTGATATTGAGACAATATTTGTCATAATGTGACGTCATACCATGGTTGACCATGATTGATTTTAATATTGATACAATATTTGTCACAATGTGACATTGGAACATAGTTGAATTTCATATTGAGACAATCTTTGTCACTATGTGACATTGGACCATAGTTGACCATGCTTGATGATGGTTGACCATGGTTTAGTTTCACATTCAACTAAGGTTTGTTACAATGTGACATCGAACCATGATTGACCATGATGATAAACCCAAGGATTAATACTATAATGGTTGACCAAGTTTTATTTTCATATTGAGACAATCCTTGTCACAATGCGACAATGGACCATAGTTAACCATGTTTGACCATTACTAACATCCATATGGAGACAATATTTGTCAAAATGTGACGTTGGAACATGCTTGATTTTCATATTGAGACAATATTTGTCACAATGCGACATTGGACCATGGTTGACCATTGTTGATTTTAATATTGAGACAATTTTCTTCACAATGTGACATTGGACCATGGTTAACCATGATTGGTGATGGTTGATGATGGTCGATTTCCATATTGAGACAATATTTATGACAATGTTATGTTGGACCATGGTTGACCATGATTATAAACCCAAGGGGTTTATATTAAAGGCTAGGATTAATATTATAAACCCATGAATAATATTATACCCTAAGATTACGAACCCTTACATTAATATATCAAAGCGATTGATTATTATAAACACAAGGTATATAAACCCTCACATAAATATTATAAACCCTAAAATAAACATGGTTGACAATGGTTGATTTTCATATAGGCCTATTTGGGCAACCAAGAAGGACACAAAAATCAGCAACGTCTCACTAATTGGGAAACCAATAAAAAGCTCTCTTTCCTTGGAAACATCCAAGAGTAGAAAAGAGGGAAGCATCTAAAATTTAGGAAAGAAGGAAACATCTCAATGTATTTTCTTTACCTATTAATGCATTTGATTTTATGAAAGTATATTTTGTAATTACAAAATAAAAAATAAGGAGAATGATTGTATCATTTATAAAATGCTCATATCTCCCTCATAATAAAGAGGGTGGTATTGTTTCCATAGTGGCTGTATTCTTCCTTTTTCATGCCTTTATACTGTTATGTGATTATCTACATTAGTTTTTCAGATCTGCAAGTTGATCAATTGGTATCAGAGCATAAGATCTTGGAAGTTGTTGAACACTTAATCATCTATGGGTAGGTGTGGAAGCCGAATGGACAAAAGGATTCCAAGTGACCTTGGAATGTGGAATCCAAGAGTCACATCAATTTATTATAAATACACATCTATGGTTTAAATGGAAAAGTCACTCACGCTTATATTTATCATTTTCCCTATCCTTGTGTCTTTACCATGTGTGTGTTTAACATGGTATCAAAGTGCATATTAGGCCCTGGCATTTTCAGATTTTTCCAACTCTGCATCCTTTCCTAACTTGTCTAAAATTTCAATGTTTGGCCTGTCCACTATAGAAATATTCTATAAAATTACTCTACTGCACATGGGCGCTACTCTAGTAAAAAATTTATATTCTACTTAACTTTTTCTCTGCCTCCTCTTCACGCGCTGAAATGATCTTTGTTGTCAGGAAGAGAAACGATTCGCATAGAAATACTGGTGAAATAACTCGCATAAAATTTATTTTCTGGAATGGAAACCAGTATTTATGCCCACACTCTCCCAGAAGCGGTCGCCTTCATGCAAGCATTGGGCAGTGTAGTGATTTTCTAGTTCACGTGTCCATTCTCTGTGTGTTTATCCCATCCATTTTTCTAAGACACAAACGCACATCTACTCCTGAAAAATGGTAAAGAATTTTTGTTGGAATGTCAAGTAGGGGATAGAGGCACATTCCATATCAGCCTTAGGCATTGTATATACTACTCCCCATCTTCTCATGTTCGCAGTGTTCTCATCTTACAGTGTGTGTCCCTCACCCTCTTCACGACCTGCGTTTTTGCTCGGTTCAAATTCCAGAGTGCTAACCACTACACAGCATATGCTCTCACCATGCTCTCTACCATCGTTGCATCATGTCTTGAGGCTCTCCCCTCTCTCTTTCATACACTCCATATTCGTTGAGCGTTGAAACAAGATTTGACATTGATAATATTTGTTTGTTTGCAAATTGTACATTAAGGCGATTTGATTTCCCATGTGGGATTTTGGAAGTGCCACTGTGTTGTGCAATGTGTTATAAATACTTATGAAAGAGGGCAATTTCTGGCTACCTTCTATTGAATTTATCCCACATTTTATCTCGTTAGGATTTGGTCGGAGTTCCCCATCGAGGATTCATGGGTTTAGACATCATAGTAGCGACCAAGTATTCATGAATAATGGCACGGTAATTTTCATATTTTACTTATGTGAGTATATGGTTTTCGTTGTTGTTATCAATGATTGCGTCAAAGATATTTATAGTTGCACCAAGGGTTTTCCAGCGTTGATGGCACGAGCACGACAAAACTCTACCACTCTTTTTAATAATTCAGGTGCAGCAACTTGTCGATCTAGCTAACATATAACTTCATCATCAGTTGTAGACCATGGAAAATTATGAATTCTCTCATGTGGGGTTACAACTAAATCTACTGGCGAATTTCCGCACTCTGGCACCTCCCTCCTCAATTTATTATTTCATATTAAATAGCTTCACTTCGGGTGGTAAAGTGGCCGCCATAGCTTATCCTTCAATCTTCGCCCTCCTTTGCACCCTCCAAGCCCGTCTCATCTCCCTACTCCCGCTCCAGTTCCCTCAACTCTTCCCTCAACACCAGTTCCCAGAGATAACCACCACTATGTCTCTCTCATAAAGATTAGGAAAATATTCTCTTCATTCAAATTCCTCCAACAACCTTGTTATACCCATAGAATAATTTATAGAAACTGCATATCCCAAAATAGCATGTCCAGATTCTTCCAGTTTAACTGCAGTGCGTCTGACACCTCCTGTACTAAATGAATTCATGTGGCTTCTGAGTAGCCAGGCTCGCTTTTTCGGCAACCCCAGAATTCTTTGTCTATTGTTAGGAGCATCAGGCCTTAAGTCTCCATATAGAAATATGTAATTGGGTCCTCCAGAGGAAGTATGGGGAGATTTCACTCCATTGTTGTTATTACTATTACCATTGGAATTGGCATCTCACGTTTATCTAATACATCAACTATTGAAGTGATTGTGTTGACCAGTTTGAAGCTAATTGTGCTTTAAAAGAAAATTTATTGAAGGTAACTCAGGTTTTTGCATATATAATTGAATGTGTGCTGATGTGCTTCGAATATGGTGAAGTATTTTTTATAGACATTGGTTTATATAAGCATTGGTGAATGTTGCCTATCTCTTACAACACCTGCGACAAAAGTCATGAGAGAAATAAATTAAAACACAAAGTTGATGGGCTCTCATAGTAGTCCATTGCCTTTAGCTTCTACTCTCTCAATGTCATGACTGAGTGACTGCCTCTTCATCTCCCTCAAATGAAAAAAATTCATTTGTATTGTTTTCCATAAAAATATATTTTGTTAGTCATGAGTGAACTGTGATAAGTTTTTAAAGTGCAATTTTGATTATGAATAAAATGGCTCAAATTACTGAATTTTTAGAGTTCTTTAAAAATCTAATACGTTCCACTAATCATAATACAATGATATTTAGCAATGAAACTCTCTCTCACATTCAGACCTGTTTGCATAATGTACAAGAAAACACTGACTTTTTTCAGCTTGAATCTCAGCTACACCAAGAAGAATTACAGTAGTGGAGTCATGATTTTGAAATTTTTCTTGTTCAACATTGAGACAGACTCCCATCAGCAACAATAAATTGCATATACAGTACCCATTTTAGGAGCATATTTGTAGAAAGAAGAAAAAATCCACCCTGCACTTCCCAAGCCCATCATTAGACCTTGGGAAGAGCTTGCCCATAGCAAGCACATAATAGGTATTGGATATGAAAAGGATTTTTCCTTTAATATTCCGGACTACTCCAAGCCTATAAAATTTCAAAGTGTTGGATTCTTTATGACATTTCACCTTCATTTTTTCCAGATTCTTCTCCTCTTCCATAGCAGCAACTACAGATTGTAAAATTCCAACACTGTGATCGAGTTGGCCATATGAAAGATCATTGTTTTGATCTTCACCCATGCAAGAAATGTGGTCAGCACACCCATTCTTCACGCATATGCTTTAGAAATAAGGCCCCTGCAAA
The DNA here is from genome assembly GCA_034641835.2 of Pinus albicaulis. Classification (NCBI taxonomy): domain Eukaryota; kingdom Viridiplantae; phylum Streptophyta; class Pinopsida; order Pinales; family Pinaceae; genus Pinus; species Pinus albicaulis. Next base: position 144,646,712 of record CM076578.1, on the reverse strand, counting down.
AAAAAAGATTCATCTTGGATGGATCGCCACTTGCCAATGGGCATCAACAACTAAGAAGATGTTTAAGTCATATGTCAGAAATTTTTTTAGAATATTGAACAATCTTGCACTCAATTTTTCGCCATCATCTCACCTTGTATCTGACAGGGTGGAAAATGGTGGTCATATATAAGATTCAAAGCCACATCAAGTGAGCCTGAGCCACAACCTGTCATTACAGATTCAGAGTTGTAGCCAGAGACAGCAGTTCAAGCAATCCTGAGCCACAATCTCTCATTCCATATTCAGAGTTGTAGCCAGAGACATAGCAGTTGAAGTGAGCCTGAGCCATAACCTATCATTCCAGATTCAAATTTTTAGCCAGAGACACGAATTCCCAAGAGCATACCTTTGGTTGGTGGGAAGCCTTAAACCATCTATGTGAGGTTGATATTCTTCCTCTTTAAAGAATTCAAAACACTTCCTCTAGCAGAAGACTTAAACTTCTTTCCATTTTTGGAAGAGTTCCAGGAAATGCATTAAGCATTCCAGATTTGGTGGTCATCCGTACACCATCGCAGGTTTTAGACCTCCCTTATTCTAGGTTGAAGGTCTCCCTCTTCAAATATGAGGGACACTTCCTCTAGCAGAAGACCTCAACTTCTAATTGCCAGATCTGGAAGAGTTCCGGGAACTACACTAAGCATTCCATTATTGGTGGTCATCCTTAAACCACCTATTTATGCCAACATTTCAGAGAGATAATTTAGCCTAAGTGCTACCATGCATACTTTGTATATTTGTATTATAGCTCTCTGATTGGACTCGCACGTACCCCTTCATATTAAGGTGGGGAATTTTTAACACCTAATCCTCTATGGGTAGGTGTGGAAGCCGAATGGACAAAAGGAGTCCAAGTGACCTTGGAATGTGGAATCCAAGATTCACATAAATGTATTATAAATACACATCTATGGTTAATGGAAAAGTCACTCACGCTTATCTTTATCATTTCCCTATCCTGGTGTGTTTACCATGCGTGTGTTTAACAGAATCCATCCACTTGTTCGAAGAATTTTATTTTTTTAGGGTGATACATTTCAATCCATTCAGTGAATGAAAATCATGGTGTCCCATCAAGAGCCCTCTACTGCAAACTCGTCAGTAAATGATTTAGCTAGGGCTCTTCAAGAGCTAATTACGATGAAACAGCAATGACATCCTCTAGGGTAAATGCATCTTGATACATGCGTTCAACTACCCAAATTCTCAGGTCAAATTAATGGTGAGGCTATTGATTCTCAGCTCCGTAGTCTCTCCAACTATTTCAGTACCTGCCCAATGATGGAAGAGGAGATAAAACTTCAGATCACCAGTCTAAAATTGGAAGGCCTAGCACAAACATGGTGGGATACTCATATTGAGAATATGGCCTTGGTTGTCAAACTTGGAGAACCATCCGAGACCAGATAAACACCTATCACATCTTGGAATCTCTTTTCCCAAGCCTTACGAGAATGCTTCTATCCTCCAAGATATATACAAAATCTCCTTGCCAAATGGTTACATTTTCGACAACTACCCAATCAATCAGTGCAAGCTTACATTGATGTCTTCTGCAAGTTGCACATTCAACTCCATATATTCAATCTAGAAGAGGTAATAATTATCAAATTTAATTATGGTTTGCTAATGATTTTTTGATGTGAAGTTGAGTTGTTTGATAGTGCTTTATTAGACAAAGCCTTTATTTGGGCCCTCGCTATGGAACGCAAAGTGGGTACTTGAATTTGATATCCTCATGTCAGAAATGGTACATCTCCCTTTGGTTCTTATATTTTCACCTCTGCCTCATCCCCCACACCTCACAATACCACCTGGTGTACATTTCATAATACCAACTCACATGCTTCTGCAAATTTTTGAGTACTGAAAACTATACGCCCTCACAAGACTCTTTTTACAGAGGTCGAACAACCAAATGCCACTACCCCACTTCCAATTGTTTCTCTTGAAAATCCTATAGAAGTGGATCCCTATCTCATCCTCGTGACTTCTAATGCAAAAAACACCTATGTTACGCCTTTGTTTACCCATAATTGTCAAATCAAACATGAGTTGGCCACGCTTATTCTTGGCAATGGGAGTCAAAAGAATCTTGTGTCACAGGACTTGGTTGAACGCCTTTTCCTTCCCACCACCCCTCAGCCACACCTGTATCATTTTGGTTGTGCCCAAAAGGATGGTCCTTGTCTTACCATCTCCCAATGTTGTGTTTTCACCTTTTCTACTGGAAATTTAGGTGATACTATGGTATGTGATGTTTCTCCTCTCAATTTTGCTAATTTATTTCTAGGCATTCCATACCAAGAGGCTCGACATGTTGTTTATCATGCTACAAATCACCAGTACCACTTGTAGCACGATGGGCGCACCTATGTGCTCATATCCTTAGTTAGCACATCAACCCAACCTTCTATTGGCAAAGCTCCCATTATGAGATTCAATTTAAACCAAGATGTTTCTTTCTGTTTGGTTTTCCTTGTCAAGCTACACAACCTCACCTATCCAATCTCTCCTACAATGGCTCCTCTACTCCACGAATTTGCAAATGTCTTATCCCAACCCACAAGGTTGTCTCCAACATGCTCTGTTGAACACCACATCGATCTTATTCCTCGTGATTCCTTACCCAATACCCCATCTTATCGCCTTGCTCCTCGAGATGTAGCTGAGATAGAATGCCAAATTGTAGAATTTTTGACATCTAGTCATATTCAGACTTCATCCTCGCCATGTGCATCTTCATCTTTTATTATTCCCAAAAAGGATACTTTTGAATGGCGCCTCGTGATAGAATACCGAACCCTTAATAAAGCCATTGTTAAAAACTGCTACCCCCTTCCCCGCATTGAGGATTTTTTGGACCACTTACACAGGGTTAGTTTCATCACAAATATGGATTTAACTTCAAGTTACCATCAATTTTACATGCATGAAACCGACACGTGGAAAATTACTTTTAAAACAAATTTTGGGTTGTTTGAATGTTTGGCCATGCCATTTGGACTATCCAATGCATCGACCACCTTTATGAGATTTATCAATGATGTTTCCAAGGCACATTTGGGTAAGTTTGTGGTCATATACCTTGATGAAATTTTAGTATTCAGTAAATCTTGGGAAGAGAATATTCAGCATGTTCGCACCATACTCGAGTTATTGCGAGCACATCACCTTCACGTCAAATAAAATAAATCCTATTTTGGAAAAACACCAGTTCAATATTTGGGATTTATTATTGACATCACAGTGTTTTGCCTAGATCTCTCTCATGTAAAATCTTGGCGCAATGGCCAACCCCTTCCAATGCACATAACCTCAAGAGCTTCATGGGAGGTATTAATTTCTACATAAATTTTGTCTCTCAATTCTCACAGTTGACTCGCCCTTTGCACTAGTTGTCTCATCAAGTAAGGCTTATTTGGGATGCCGAATTTGAGAGATAGTTTTCTCAACTCAAGAATTCCTTATGCTCTGCCCGTGTTCTTCGTTTAATAGATATGAATCAACCATTTGAGATGGAAATTGATTCCTCTCAATCCGCCATTGAAGTTGTTCTTAAATAGGGATGCCACCCCGTGGCATACCATTCTGAGGCACTTGCGGATGTTAAGCTCATGTAAAATAGCTATAATATGGAATTCTAAAGTTTAGTGCAATATTTGAAGCAGTGGCTCCATTACATTCTTGGCAAAGAGACCATCCTCCATGCAGATCATCATCCACTAATATTCATCAACTCACAATGAAATATTCAAGAGAAATGCCATTTAAAGTGGGTTTCTTACATTCAAAAATTCCATCTGGTGATTAAATATAAGAAGGGGACAAGTAATAAAATGGTTTATTTGTTAAGTCGGCCAGCAGGTCCTACACATTATAAAGGTGCATTGTGTTGCATATGATTCTTGGTAAGATATGTATTCAACAAATCTGGTCTTTGGTGAGATATGTGAAGCTTTGCAGCAGCCTACAGTCATAAACCAAACTCCCTTTCTTGATTATACCATTCATGATGGTTGGTTGTATATACTTAACCAACTATGTGTACCACAATCTAATGATCGTCTCATCCTCATCCGTGAAGCACATGCCTCTTCATGCAGAGGGAATTTTAGCACAGCGAAGACCATTACCAATCTGTATTTTTTCTTCTATTGGCCTACCTTACCCAAGAAAGTGGAAAAATTCATTTGTGCATGTTTTCTTTGTTCACAAAGCAAGCCCTCAAACCGTAATCATAGTTTGTATCAGCCATTACAAATTCCCTCTCATCCTCAGGAATACATTTCCATGGACTTATTAAGTGGCCTTCCTACTACTTTCCGCAAACATGATGCTATCTGGGTAGTGGTATGTCGTTTCTCCAAGATGGATATATTTCTTCCTTGTGATAAGACTACCTCTACTGCTCAAACCACAGATCTCTTCTACTAGTATGTATGGCCACACTTTGGTTTTTCGAGTAGCATTATTTTTTATCATAACTCATTTTCTCAGTAAATTTTGGCATACTCTTTGGTCTTTTTTGGGTTTCCAACTTCATTTCTCGACTACCTTCCACCCACAAACAGATGGAAAAACCGAAGTTGTCAATTGTACTTTGGTTCACTCACTTCGCAACTATTTTTCCAAAAATAAACAGTGGGATACATATTTGCACATCATTCAACATACTTACAATTGGGCAACACACTCCTCAACTGGTTCCTCACCTTTTTAGGTTTTCTTTTGGTTTCAGCCAAGTGAAACCTCTGAGATTCCACTAGAAATCATCCCTTCTGGGTCTACACATCAATAACTTGAATAAAAATGAACTCATCATTTTATACACACCATTTCTCATCGTCAAGCTCAAGTAACTACTGCTTTACAAGCAACCCAAGATCGTGCCAAACAGAGGCATGACAAGTGGTGAACACCCTTGTATTTTCAATCTGGAGATCGTGTGTGGCTCTTTTTGGACAGGCAAGGCTTCAAGGGCTAGCATCAGAAGTTGCATCCTTTGTGATATGGCATGTATATTATTCTATAACGCATTGGAGAAAATTCATTCCTCTTGGACTTTCCTTCCCAGCTTCGCATCCACTATGTCCTTAATGTTAATAATCTCAAACTATTCGAACCACCTCTCCTTGAGGAATTTGTTACAATTCATCATTCAGCCGATAATATTCCATATTTTCAGCCTCCTCTGCTCAAATATACAATTCTGTACTCCAAGAAACAGAATACACAGTAGCAATCATACTTCTCATATCTGGATGGTCGAAAGGGACACACACCAGCGCAAGAAAAATGCATGACTGCAGAAACATTGCAACGCAATTTCCCTCATTTGGTGGAGGAATATGGGACGCATCCTGATATAAACAGGGAGGAATTAGGCAACCAATAAGGACACAAAAATCAGCAACTTGTCACTGATTGGGAAACCAAGAAAAATCCCACTCTTTCCTTGGAAACATCTAAGTGTAGAAAAGAGGGAAACATCTAAAAATCTAGGAAAGAATGAAACATCTCAATGTATTTTCTTTATCTAATAATGCATTTGATTTTATGAAAATATATTTTGTAATTACAAAATAAAAAATAAGGAGAATGATTGCATTGTTTATAAAATGCTCATCTCTCCCTTATAATAAAGAGGGTGGTATTGTTTCCAGAGTGACTATGTTATTCCTTTTTCACACCTCTATCATGTTATGTGATTCTCTGCATTAATTTTTCAGATCTGTGGTAGATCACTATCAGTGTATATCAACCACATTTGTTAATGTGGTTGAGCTAGGTTATGTTTAGATACATGGTGAATATTTTTGAAAGGTTTAAGTTTATCTTTGTGGTTGGTCAATAGTTTAGTGTTTAAATATATTGATGTGAAATAAAGAAAAAATAATACAAATCAATTTAAAAATGAATTTCAATATGTTTATATAATGCAACAACTTTCATAATAAAATTACTCTACCACATTTATTAATGTGGTTGTGCTACTTTGTGATTAGATACATGGTGAATATTTTTGAAAGAGTTGTGTTTCTCTTTTGTGGTTGGTGAATAGTTTAGTGTTTAAATATATTCACCTAACATAAAGAAAAAAATACTACAAAAAACTTTTCAAATGAATTTCAATAAATTTACAACTTTCATAATAAAATGACTCTAACATACAATTGGCGAGTATACTCTTATCATACAATTTTATTTATTTATTTATTTTTATTATAATATTTAATTCAGCGTATAAAACTAATCTTCAAACGAATCTAATTGAAAGTGTACTTTGCTTGATATTTATTTCCATATAATAAATATAGTAAAAGTATTTTTGATGAAAAAAAAGAGAAAAAAAATAATCAACACAAAAAAAAAAAAAAAAAAATCCACCAAATATCAATATAGAAATTACATTTCTTCTTACATTTATTAATTCTGGCGGTATGAAAACCTTTACTAGAATTCTGTCCGGTGCCGGGTGTACATTGCATAATGTTTCAGGCCTTGAGTCTGTCGACCTCATTCTTCCAGCCAGTACTCGAGATTAATATCTATTTACCCTTCCCTAATTATGGAATCTGGAGATTTCTAATGAGACAATACACTTGGGTGTACACTAACCATTGGATCCATCTGCCCAAATCAGAGGGTCGAGGTTGAGTCCGATGAGGTAATGAACCCTACCCCACAACCTCACATTCAATGTTCATTCTCCCACCTTTGGCAAGGGTTTGTTGGCTCTGCAACTTGTCAATTTGTTTTCGGTGGACACACAAGGTCTTGCTCACACAGTTGTGGTTGTTTTCAGTGGTAAATTCTTTATTGTTTATGCTACTAGTTTTTAGTAATTTACTCCATAGCCAACAGTTCAATGATTCTAGCACACAATTTTGTCTTCTTATTTATTTTGGTTCTGGAGTATCCCTATTCCAGTTTTCCGCTAGAGGGCTTGGCATCCGTTAGCTCTCTCGAAGGAAAGATTGCACCTAAGTCAACATATTTTAACTTTTGCCTCAGAATAGCGCACATCGCAAATCGCAAGCTCACGAGAATAGCGCCCAATTAAATTTTCTCATCGTTGAAATGCAAAGTGCGATGAGGAGGCAAATGTGATATGGTTTCAAGAGTGAAACTTTAAGAATTTCAAATCTGCCAGTTTGTGTTTTGTAAGTTGTTTTCGTGTAGAAACAGAAGAACAAAGCAAAAAGACATTTGGTTGTTATACGTCCATTCTAGCATTGAAATGCATTAAGTTATAGGCTTCAGCCATTTTGTATTAAAGCAATGTATTTTTCATAAGTTTAATGAGTTAAATGAAACACTGAAGTTTTCTTCCTTTCTTATGTTTTCGCTCTATCTATCTTGTGTAATTTTATTTTCCGCAATATTGCTTCTCTGTTTTTGTGTATGTTCTCAACATAGATAAGAGCATACCAAATTTTTCCAACTTGGCATCAAAACTTGCCAATGGAAATTCCAACATGGTATCAGAGCAGGTCTAGGCTCCCAGTGAAAGAACGAGCAGCTCTTTACTGAAGAAGTTGAAAGATTGTTTAAGAAGTGGATTCTCCAGCAGTGACAAAGTTTTGTTACACATTCAAGATGGTAGTAGTAGTCACAAGCCTGACTAATCTCCAACTACCACAGTTCAATGGGAAGAATTATGATTATTCGACCATTACAATGAAGGTTTGTTCTCCTCACAAGATATTATGGAGCTCGTGGAAAATGGTTTCCAAGAACCAGCAGATGCAACATCATATATTTCTTTGACACAAGCACAAAGAGATTTGTTGAGAGACAATAAGAAGAATGACTCCAAAGCCCTCTTTTATATTTTCCAAGCAGTACATGAGAGTATTTTCCCAATGGTTGCAACAACAAAAAATTCCAAAGAGGCATGGGATACCCTCGAGACAACCTATCAAGGCATGGCAAAGGTGAAGACATCAAAACTTCAAATGCTGAGAAGAGATTTTGAAACTCTTTCTATGAAAGAGTCTGATAATATAGACTCATTCTTTACACATGTGATTGGGTTGGTTACCCAAATCAGGTCTCATGGAGAGACACTTGAATAAAACAGAATAGTTGAGAAAGTATTAAGAAGTATACCATCAAAGCTTGATGTCGTAGTAGTGGCCATAGAAGAGAAAAAATATATCTCAGTGTTTTCATTGGATGAACTTCATGCATCACTGATGTCTCATGAACACAGACTGAACAGAGAAACAAAATCCTCATTGGAGCATGCATTTAAGACACAAATGCATTTTGGCTAAGGTAGAGGTCAATGAAGATCAAACTACCGAGGAAGAGGAAGAAGCCCACACAGAGGTGGAAGAAGTAGCCTTGCAAGCACAAGTGGAAGAAGCAGCAATCAGAATCTACGCCAAGGCCCAAGCTAGAATCAAGCACAAGGACAGATGTATGATAAATCTCATGTCCAATGTCATTATTGCAAAAAGTATGGTCATTATGCAAATGAATGTAGAAAGAAGAAAAATGACATGGACATCATATTCTGTAAAGAGAAAACAAAATTATTTTCTTATATTTCACAGCAGCATATTTTTGGGTTTTTCTGTGTGGTGACACATAGGCCTAGTGTTTTCAACATGGGTTGTGATACCATTTGTAACAACGCTACTTACCCAAAAAAAATTCTAATTATAACACTACACTGCTTTTCTATCCGTTAATTATTTTATTTTTGTCACCTTATAACCTCTTACTCTGGTTCATTGAAGGATATGCTTTCAGTCTTTCGAATTTTTACTATTCCCTACTTATATTCATACCTTGAAAATTTTTGTAAACATTCTTCTTTTTAATTTCTTCAGAAATGCATTTCATCTACATGACATGTTTAACTCCATATATATATTTATATATATTTCCTTCTTTACTCTATTATTAAAATACTTACACTTCTATACCTATACTAACATGGGCTTTGTTCTTTTTGACTCTAATTAACACCAAAGTCACCCACATATATATGAATCACTATACAATAATTTTATATATGATTTATAATATATATAATAACGATATATTTTACCTTAGGCTTTCATATCGTTTCAGACTAAGTTTTGAGATACTCATTTCGAACTTGCACACATATATAATAACCCCCCTGAGAGTTAAATTATATTTCCCTTTCAACTCTATTTCATATGCGTTCACGTGTATTTTTGGAGTCTTATTAGAGTTCAAATTATTTCGTTTATTTATATTCGACTTAACCTTTTTGGGACCTATGCTTAAGTCAACCCCTTTTTATAAGGATTAGATCATGTAATAATATTACGTTCAAATTTCAATGTTGAATTAATTTATCCATTTAATCTTATGTATATCCTTATTTTTCCATTCGAATGGCAATTAACACTATACATGACATGTAAGGTTATGTCAGTTATTACATACGAGAACTCATACCCATGGTTCGAATTTTGTTCTTATCCTTGATTTTGACATATCGTATTTGATATAATGTTAACGAAGATACTCCCTGCATTTAATTTACAACAGGATTTTTCTGTAACCACTTTAATGGTAGTACCTCTAACCCTCCGGTTTTGTTAGTCATCAGTATTTTTTACTTGTTAGTGATGACTAGTTCTCAAAGCCAAGTTTTCTAGCAGCTGATCCAAAAATTTGTCATATTTACCAGTTGGGAAAACACCCATAAAACTTTTTCGCCCTACTACCTTTTTCAGTCCGCCCATGACAAGATGAAACCCCATCATCAAATCCTACCTAGCCTCAACCATACTAGTCTGCCCATCAGCTCTAAAAAGACGATCCAAATCTGTTCAAAAAACTATCCCCTAAGCTAGGAAGTGGTGCTTTAAGACATTTCACCCTTGGCAACCATCAAAGAGCCAAAAACCTCCATCTGCTTTAGACCAGTCACAACAAACCTCCCACTCTGCTAATGAAGTCAGTCACAGCCCTAAGTTGCGCCACTTATACACCCTTAAGTCTTAGCAATGCATAGACCATAATCTCAAGCTGATTTTAGGTGTTTTACACTGTTTATGGATTTTACAAGCACAGGAAGCATGTCAGCACCTCAGAAGACAATTCTTGGCTCTATATGAGAAGAAAGCTACTTCTCAAATGTGATCATAATTTTAAGATGCACCTGCAAGGCAAAGAGTCACTCATCAAACTCCTGCAACCTCATTCAGCCTGAAAAGACAGCAGAAGAAAAAGCAGCACTGTCAAGAGACTGTTGATAATTCATGGCGAAAACCTCCTTCATTTATAAGCAGAGGGTTAAGGCGCCTCCTTCATCTACAAGTAGAGGGCGATGGCCAATGTTTGACTTGAAAAATTGTAACTGACTGTAAGACAAGATTTGTTTTCAGCAAACATTGAGACAGTGACTAGGATAAGGCAGCCTACATATGGCTGGGACAGAAGGTTGACAAAGCATAGATATTCTGCCAAGAGAAAAAGGCCTCCTTCATTCATAAGCAGATGGCCAGGGCATTAATAGGTTTCAAGGTCTATTTGATCAGAGAAGCAAGGTAAGAGACCAAATGGAAGGCAGGGTTACCACTGCAATCCAAGGAAGTCAAACTTGTCTCTTAACAATATTTTGTCAAAGGACAGTCCACAGTTTGCAGTCAAAACAAAACCTAATTGAAGAATGGTTGACAAAGTTGTGTCATTACATAGGCAAAGAACTAATGATGATTATGTTCTAAAATATGTTGATCCCCCTACTCCTAAGAAGATGTCCTTCAGGTCGCTTATCACAAGTTGACCAGGAAAATTGGAGTTTTTCTCTTCCCAAGAGTGGTATCACAGCTAGACACAGTGGTTCATAACATACAAAGAAAGACTGTGGCATTTTTTCAAGATCTGGAACTCATTGAAAGCGAAGTCTGCATGCCACTATCACAAAGGAAAGCAGGTTCCCTATAAAACAGGTCAAGGTACTCTACTGTTACATTTTGAATAAAGGTAAAGCAGTAGATTCCAAAATGACTGCAGGAGTTTCATTGCCTTTGAGTCACAAGGCAAAACCTGTAAACTGATAGTTTCATCATCATTGGAGAAAGGTTGTGAGAGCAGATAGTCAATATCCTCAATAACCAAAAGCTGGATCAGTTTGGAATTTGGAGATAATTTGGTATTGTTTGGGTTGATTGGCCCTTTGTAAAACAAGGTCTGCACTTACAGTGACCAACAGAGTTTTTATCCACGGTCAAAAGGGAGCTCCCCTGACACAAATTACAACAAATAAGAAACTCAAACGTTATAAGTGGGAGAGGAGTTTGAAGTTACAAACATCAGAAAAGAAGAACCCTTTTTATTCTCTAACTTAGAAGCAGTCAAGTTTCAAATTCTCATAAGGGTTAAGAGAGGTCTCGCTTACAAATAGATGGTCTGTTACCCTTGTGCACATATCCAAAACAAAGATTTCAGTTGTGTGTTCAAAAATGAGGTTTCAAACTTCGGTTTAAAAACAAAGGCTTTTCAAAAGAAACTTTGAATAAACCCTCTCAAATCAAGCATAAAGGGACCGTTGGCCTCTGTGCATTTCAAAGTGATAGAGACTGTTGCAAATTCATCATGTAAACACCCAAGCTCGAGCAAAGCATCCCTTTGCAGTTCACAAGGTCAGAAAGGAAGTCTTCCAATCATTTTTCAGGGTTTGAAATTTTTTGCAACCGCGCGGCGCTCTTGGGTGCATTATTTCCACTGTGCTACAAAGGCGTGCTTACGCTCCTATAGCCGGGGTGTGTCCGATGTGTTGACCTCGACATTCCGCCTTTGCGCGGCGTTCTTCCTCCTAAAGGTGCCGCGCATGATTTCAACCCTCCAACACGCCTCCAAATCACATGTAAAGCTACTCCAACTCTCCACAAGGCCTTTCCTCGAGTTGTAAAGGTATTTTTACGTGCCCCCCTTGGTTTTCAAAATTGCTAAGTGTTCAAAGAGGTTTAAAAACCACAGTTTGAGTTTATAAAAAAAACGAGGTGTTGCTGTGGTGATGAGGCTAGAAGTAAAACATCAAAAGGTTAAATTAGCACTAGTATGAATAACCATTGCAGATTTCCCTCAAAACTAGGATGAAACAAGGTCAAAATTTGTCAGCTATGTGTATTGCTTAAAAACAGAGAGAGAGAAGTAAGGTGCTTAAAGGGTGAAAACAATAGGTGTGTTAAACAGAAATTAAGGAAGTATGAAGTATAAAGAACAGTATTTTGTTGAAAAAGAATTGATGGTTGATCAAACATTTCAGACTTTGTCACCATATCTAAAAACAATGACCTTGACTGTGTTTATGATTTTTTAATCCACTGGTGGAAAAGCACACCAAAAAGAGCAGTATTCTGGTTGAAGGGAGCTTTGATTGTTTAAAAAACTCCTACAAACCTTTGTTAAAACCTCAGAATAATTTCAAATCTTAGTCACCATTGTCCTATAGACAGTAAATTCTAACTGTGTGAATACATAATCTGGTTGACTATGTATATGTTTGAGTTGCCTACCAAGAAGAGGACAGGATTTTGAAATTAAGAAGTTCACCTTGGTCAAAGACATAAGAATATATTGTTGGCCTCCAAACTTCAAAGGGCAGGGTGACCTTGTCACTATACACAGCGAATCCACTTAACTGTCTATCTTCATTTGACTGTGTTTTTCTCCTTACAAGTTTGCTTGTGAATATTGTCTAATTGATATACAAGGGTTGGAAAGGCAGATTTCTAAAGAAGCAGGGGTTTTATATTGAAAGGGGGAATTTTGCACAAGCATCCAAAAACATTGTTTCCCTATTAAAATAGTGGGTTGACAGAGTTTGGTTTAAATAAGGCATTTCAAAGACAGTAAGGCAGTTTGGTGTTTCAAGAGCGCCTTTAGCCCAAGATGTCGCCCAGGCAAGATAGCAGAAGTGGTTTGCACAAGAGATATGAGCCAATTTCCACTGAAGAAGTCAATGCACACCCATCCATCCTCTACAATTTTCATGAGGTGGGGTGTTTGGATTTCTGCCAAAAGGTACAAGAGGTCAAAATTTTCTCGCCCTTAACACACTTGTGCGCCTTGAGGTTCAAAAGCAAACATTTCCAAGTGGCAGGCCTTAATTTCATGTTCTCCCCGAGGTCGATATCTAAAGCCACTAAAATCCCATATCTTGGCGAGAAATGGTTCAAGCAAGCCTATCTAGACTTGGATGACTACAAGCCTTTCATCAAACCCGATCACAGAGAAACATGCACTGTTGTTTTTCCTTTCTCTCATCTTCTTTCCAGCTATGCTCCTCTTATGAAGATCATAATGAAGTATTTCACTTGTGAAGGGATATTTACCTGAGTTTATGCCTACCATGTCCGACTATTGATGCACTTCACTAGAACTAAGCAGCTCAATCTCCCTTACTTCTTGTGCAAAAGCATTGAAAAAATGGCCTCCTTAGTCTAGAAGAAGCCTACATCACAGCAATTAGCTTCTCTTTTCCATCATTCTCTGATTAAAATCATCATCCTTCACCAACTGGAGAAGAAAGGGGTTTCTTGGGATGTTTTTATCAGTCACCCGGATTTCTCCACTGTCCCTCCGGTCCATACATCTCCCACATCGCCTACTCATCGCCCCTCACCTTCCTCTAGTAGGCCTACTCCTAGAAGGCTCAAATTCACCACGGAACAGTCAAGAGAGCATGGAGAAGGAGAGGGAAGTGGCCAGCAAAGGGAGGAGGAACATGAACAGGCAGAAAAAGATGATGAACAGCAAGAAGAAAGTGATAGAGGGCAGCAGCATGATAGTGATGAAGGTGAGCAGCAGCAAGAGCAGGAAGAGGAGAGTGTTGATCAGCAACAACTCAGTGATGATGAACAGCAGGGACAAGTGGAAGGGCAGCAGTTTAGGCACCAATTGGAACAGCAGCTTGAACCACAAAATTAACAGAAACTTGAAGAACAACAGCAGCATGGTGTTAGTGATCAAGGGCAGCATTTTGAGCAGCATGTTGTTGGTGAACAGGAGCAGCAGTTTGAGCAGCATGATGTTGAGGGGCAGCAGCAGTCTCCTCATGACAAACAGTAGTCTCCTCATGACAAACAGCAGTCCCCTCATGATACACTACAGCCTCCTCAAGATGCACAGCAGCTTCAAGAGGAAAGGCAATTTCAAGAAGGTGACAAACAAGATGACAAAGGCAAAGCAATTAGGCCTTCCTCTCCTGAAAAGGCTAAGCCCAAGACATCAAGAAAGCAATTTCCCAAGGTGGTCACTTCAAAAGTGACAAGAACTATCTGGAGCAAAAGAAAGTCGCCAAAGAAGCCTCTCACTAACTTTCCTAGAAGGAAGAGCGTGAGACTAGCCTTCAAGGGCAAAGGGAAAGGCAAGGTATGAGAAAGTCAAGAGCATGGAGGTGCATTGGCTGTCATCCCAATCCAAAGTGATGACAGCGATAATGAGGCCCACATTCTAGAAAACCTTCTAATCCATAGAGAGGGCCAAATTGAATCATTGGAGAATGACCCTCATCGGGCCAAGAACTTCAATCAATTCTTGCAGATCCAAAACAACCAAATGAGTGCCCATATGGCTGTCTATGAGGCACGAGCAATCAAATACAAGAAAGAAGCTGCCAAAGCCCAAGCAAGGATAGATAAGCTTGTAGGTGAGTTTGATGAAAATGAAGAAGAGGACCAGCCTAGGCGAAAGAAGCCTAGAACCATAGGGCTTAGAAAAGCTCTTGAGAGGCAAAACGAAGAGGAACAAGCCCTTCTTCAATCCACTCCCCTCACTGCACTACTTAAGCAAGAGATTGAAAGCAATAAGGAGGCATGGGTAGAAAGAGAAAATAAGCATTTGGAGATGAAGCTTGAGAAGGAAAACAGGGACTTAGAGTTGCAAAGGAGGACAAAACATTATCAAAAGCTAAATCAGTTTGCCCGGTGCAAGTTAAAGGCCACTCAAGAGAAACTAAAGGAAGCAAAGGGGAAGCACCCGGCACAGAAAGAGAAGAAGGACACATCAACACTTGACATTTTGGCTTCAGTTTCGTAGCATATTGCCGAGGACCCTTTAGGGTCATGCACACCAATTTTGGGCACATTTCGACAATTTTTGGTTTTTTGGCATTTTTGAGTTTTGGGGCAAAAACTCATAAATTCGCCATTTCATTTTGAGGTTTCTTCAAGGGAGGAGAATGGTATCATTGGATGTCATGTTTTCATTACCACACCCTCAGTGATTTTTAGAACATTTGGATATCTTTTGCCCCCTCAAAACGGCGAAAAGGGCTCGCATTTTGCACACTCTGCCCGGTCTATCAGCAGACTGTAATTTTCTGGCTTTTTACACACAGGTGCAGATTTGGAGGACTTTCATGCATCAGATCTGGGAAATTTTAGTTTTTCTGGAAAGTAGACACTCAGAGCTTTCTAACGAGCTATCATGAGCCTCGTTTTGACATAAGGAAGGCTGCCAAATGTTTCTGGAAAGTCAAGGGACCTTTTGCTGATATAAATTTTGAATATTTTGTAATTTTTGAACCTCTAAAATCTGCTTTTTCCAAATGTGCGTTTAGCTATTTTTGCACATGTAAAATGATGCAAAGTCAATCTGTTTCCAATTTTTAGCATTTTTACGATATTTTATGAGATATTTTTGTGCCTTGGGCTTTTCAAAGCCTCAAGGACAAGATTAGATATTTTGATTAGGCCAATAGGATGGCAAGTTGAACCATGAGGTTTTCCTCACTTGAACCTATATATTCCAAAGGCTTTCATTGTAAAACAAGGCTGAACTTGAGAAGAGAAGCAATATATGGTCATATGAGCTTTGGAAGGAAATACTTGTGTTATGCTTTTGGATTTCCTCTTGGATGTTCTTGGATGAATGATGAAGGATTGTTGATGGATTCCATGACTTGGTAGAATGGTATAGTGTCTCTTGCTTTGTTGTTGTCTTCTAGTTTTCATTCATGAATACATGTTTCTTGCTTGCTATATATCAGTAGAGAACAAATTTGAGACATGCCCATGGAGGCACCTCAAATTTCCTATTTCTTCATAGCCTCTTTGTTTTCTTCTTCCTAAGTAACATTAAAGAATTCTTGACTGCTCTTTAAGTATTTAGGATATTGTTGCTTGTTTCATTAATGGTTTTATACATGCTAAGAAGGACTTACGATACGCCATGCTTACCTATGGCTAGCTATAGTTCCATCCATGAAACTTCTCTTTGATTGATTAGATTATCATTTTGTTTGAACCAAGGAGGCCTGGTTTCGATCTAGCCCTTTGCCTAAAACTATGCAAATCTTGTTTTTCAAAGTGCCCAATAACTTGAAGTACTGTGTTTAGGCGTTCCGGCATAGTGTGTTGAGTTGTTTGTCTTCCTTAAAGTGTTTTCCCCAAAGTCTGATAGCCATTTCCCAAAGTTAGAGGGTCTTATACTTCTATACATGGCTTGAATGTTTATTTCTATGTATTGATTAGCTTATAGTTACATTTTTCATGATTAATGGTTTGCCCTACCATGTTTATGTTTGCTATTAAAATAGTTATGCTTGAAATCCTTTGTCGTTCACAAACTTGATGTCCATTTACTCCGTTTTGCCCAAAGATCCTTTCTACCTTGAATCAAATCGGCCCTTCAACAGCCTTGTATCGTCATCTAATAGCTTTCTTGACCTTTTCGACCCCATAGCCCAGTTGATCTGACATCTTTTTACCTATCTTATATCTTTGATCAGTTTCATCCCTCACAACCTAAAAAACCAAAACCAAAAACATACTTCATAACTAGCCTAAAATCAGAACATAATAAGCAAACACACAGATATCCCTTACACATATAGAGAGAGCCCTCTCTGAGTCCAGGAAGGCTAGGTCCTTGGGCTCCAAAGCTTGGTTTGATGTTACACTGTCATTTGGCTTGCCAATCTGCCAAATCACGGGACCCTAACATAATGGCGATCACAGTGGGACTTATTGAGTACATGACAGTCTAGCAAACTCTTATATACTTTTTAGTCCTTCAACATTTAACTTAGACCATCAGCCTTTAGAATCATTCAGAGTAAACTCTTTGTTTCACCATCTTAGCAAAGTGATGAATCAGGTTCATAACACTCTTACATCCTAGGTTGTACATAAAACTTAGAAAAAACCACAAAAAACTCCCTTAGATTGGTTTTTGACAGTATTGGTGGTGGACCATACACATATACCTCAAAAAAATTAAAAATCCACCTGGCGACTCCACTAGCCTTCAATAGGCCTTACTATTTTGTCGAACTCTAGGTTACTATCCGATCAACCTATCCCATCACTCACTAACATAGCGAGAGATGGTGGGACACTGAGTACATAACAGTCTAGCAAACTCTTATAGACTTTTTAGTCCTTTAGATACTTAAACAAACAAGCAGTCCATAAGATCATTTAGAGTAAACTCTTTTTGTTATCGCCATCCTAGCAAAGTGTCGAAACAAGTTTAGAATACTTTAACAAACCATAGGCTGCACATAAAATCAGAAAAACCTTAAAAACATTTAGTTACTGGTGGTGGACCATAGCTATATCTTCACAAAAACAACCAAGTTCCACCTGGCGACTCCACCAATCCATCCCTTTTGGTTTTGACCAACCTTCACTTTAGTATAAACTTAGAGAGGCCATCCATCCGAAACTTTCACAAATACCACCCTCTCTAAACTCTAAACTCGAAATCTGGCTTCACGAAGAATCTATACCAGATCTCATCCAGACCCAAATCCCCCTATCATAGTAGATGACCCAAAAAAGATTCTGTGGCAAGTTTCCGAAACTGACAATCTAGCTACAATAGGTCCATCCGTAAAACAATATCAGTACCTAAACATCTTACTACCTTGCCAGATTCCTCTTTCAATTTAGAATCAGCAAGAACTCTTTTCAGAAGCAAGTCACATAGTAAGATAAACTTTGACGATCTTGAATCCCTAGACCCGCCACAGAGTCCTCGTAGAGAAGCCTCACCTTCCACACCCCCCGAATTTCGGCTTCTCCATCACTTTGGCTCATACCATCCCAGATCTACTTAAAACCAAGTCATTAGTCCAAGTAAATCTGCCACACCTATCCGAACCACTACTGTTCAAACCACCTCAACCCATCCCACAAGCCCTCATCTTGTACATCATCCATTAGCTCCCGTCATGGAAGCCTGGTACGCACCTTTGGTGCTGCCACTACCTTTGGCTCCTCTCCCAAATAAATATCAAGACAAAATCCCACACTTTACCAGAGAAGATACTGCCACAGCTCAACAACATATAAGTAGGATGAGCGATGCTTTTGAATACCTGGAAGTAAAAGATGAGACCGTCAGAATGAGAATATTCGCCCAAAGCTTGGGTGGGGAACCCAAAACATGGTTCAAAAGCTTGCCTCCAAACACCATCCACAACATCCCAGAACTATGTCAAGTCTTCAGAAATAGGTGGGAGGCCCGAAATAACCCTATTCAAATCCTTTCAGAATATAACAACCTGAAACGGGAAAATGGAGAAAGTGTCCAGGCTTACTGCACTAGGTTCAACAGTGTGTATAACTCCCTCCCTCCTCTTTTCAAACCCCCACTTGGTTTAGCCTTAGCGAAATTCCCCAATGGTTTTGATCCAGACATGACATATCATCTAAGAGACAAGGATCCCCCTACCTTAGAGGAAATGCAACAAATAGTTATAAAAGTAGATGCCAACTTAGCAGAAAAAAGAGCTAGGACTAGATCAGAAAGAAAAGTCACATACGAAGATGAGGTCTCCACTTCATCTCCTTCCCTAGATCCTAGAATAGATGACTTAGTCAAGACCATGGCCAAAATGTGGGAAAGGATAAATGAAAAGGCCCCTGTTAGGGACAATCATCCAAACCCTCTAAACAGAAACCGGAACCAAAATTTTAGGAGGGAGCAGCCTCAAAACATACCAAGGGAAAATGACCAACAAATTAGGCCACCATTCAATGAAAACTATGTGGAAGAAGATGATAGGGATACAGAACCCATTGATGAAATTCATTTAAACCTTATAGGGTCTGATAATGAGAGTGAAGTGTATCTCACAGAAGAAGAACAATCATTCTTCTCTCCAAATCAGGACGAAACCAACTATGAAGATCCCGACGATCCTGCCATAGACTTCTAGAATTCCATTATAGAAGCTCACAAGAAATATAACCTTAGAAGCAGAAAAAACCAAGATCATTCCAAGAAGGGTAATCCTGACATTACTAAAACCTCTGATACCATCCTTAAAAGGGCTATGGATGACAACAAAATTGTGGCCCAGAAAATTGACCAGAACAAAGATAAATCCATTCAAACAAGCCTTGGTTCAGATACTCCTAGTACCTCTACAAAAATTCCCGAGGTGACTGTGTCCAACAAAAACCTGAAACAGAGTCAGCAAATTAAGAGCATAGAAAATTCATGACCGAGAAAACTGAAACAAATCTGTCCAGATCACAAATTCCTTTTAGTTTTGAAGGGGAAATTTCCAAGATAAAAATTACCATACCCCTTACTAAACTAATAACTATAGATAGGTATAGATCTCAAATCTTCAAAGTTTTTGACATAGGAAGCGAGATGAATTCTTTGGATCTAACTAACGACAAACCCGAACTCCTATTCGGCCCAAAAATAGAAGCTCAATACCAAGAGGGATCTGTTTCCCCTTTCTATATAAGTTTGAACATACGAGACAAGATCCTACATAATGCCATGTTAGATTTTGGTGCCTCCCATAACCTAATGCCTAGAGCGGTCATGGAAAACCTGGGACTAGAAGTATCTCAACCTTACAAAAACCTTTATTCCTTTGACTCAAGTCAGGTCAAATGTTTAGGTCTGATAAAGAACCTAGATTTTTCTCTAACACAGCTACCAGCGAAAAACTTGGTCATGGACGTAGTAGTAGCCGATATCCCTCCTAAATATGGAATGCTACTATCAAGGGCATGGGCTGCCAAAATACAAGGTAATCTCCAAATGGATATGTCATTCGCTACCATCCCCGTTTTCAACCAGACTAGGAGGTTATACCGAGAAACTCACATGAAATACATGGTTAGTAACCGGGATAAACCGAAAAACACTCCCATTTATTCCATTCATTCCAATTTAGATTCTTTTATCTTATATAATGAAAGTGATGTGGACAAGCAGATAATAGAAAATGAAGAGGTTTTCAAGCCATCAGAAACACACTTCCCATTACTGAAAATAGAAACCAATGACCAAAGTGCCAAGAAACTTGAAAAACAACTTAGTATCTTGTATGAAAAGGAACTTCTTTGGATTATAAGCTTTGATGGTTCTTGTGGCAAAACTGGTTCAGGGGCCGGTATCTGGATACACAATACCAATGAAGGTCATTCTTTCAGATTAGAATTCCAGTGTACTAATAACATTGCGGAATATGAGGCCCTTCTCATTGGTCTGCACATACTTAAGGACTTAGGCGCAAAAAAAGTATCAGCCCAGGGAGATTCAGAACTTGTAATCAGGCAAATCAAAGGTGAATATTCAACAAAAAACCCAAGACTAAGGGAATACAGGAACGCAGCTTTAGATATCCTCAAAACCTTCGAGAAGTATGAACTAACTTTTATCCCTAGGATTCAAAATAGTCTGGCAAATGAACTCGCCTTTGCTACAAGCAATAGCCAAACACCATGTCTAAGTGAGCAATATGGCATTCAAGTTAAACTTTGCCCTACTGTACCAGATAATATTGATCATTGGCAAATATTCAAAGATGATGATCAAATTGATGATTTCTTACAATCTAAGAATGAATTTGAAGAAACCAGAAAAAACTTATAAAATGAAGAAAGGGAATACAGCCACAATCAAGACCAAGAGCTAAATATACCTTCTTTGACAAATCTAAATCTGATAAACCCTTCATCTGGTACTGAGATAGGAGAGGATGTTGACCCAAGAGAACTCGAAGTCTTGCATTGTGAAAATGACACCATACCTAGAGGGCTTGCACCTCTAGAGGAATTGTTTGATTTTAACGATGTGGCCAAAAAGCTGAAAATGGAATCCACTAAGGTCGACATAGAAGAATATAACATAGGAAGCTCGGAGGAACCTAGAAATGTCAAACTATCCAAAACCCTTCCACCTCATATAAAACATAAATACCTTGAGTTGTTTAAAGAATTTAAAGATGTGTTTGCATGGGGATACCAAGATTTGAAATCATACGACACAAGCATCATCCAACATAAAATTCCCCTCAAATAAAACCAAAAGCCTTTCAAATAGAAGTTAAGAAGGATAAACCTAGTATTAATACCATTGGTTGAAAAGGAAATTAAAAAGATGTATGATGCTGGTATAATAGTGTCTCTCTGATACTCTGAATGGGTCTCAAATCTAGTATCTGTTAGGAAAAAGATGGGAGAAATCAGACTCTGTATAGATTTCTGAAACTTTAATAGGGCCTGTCTGAAAGACAACTATCCTTTGCCCAAAATGGACCACATACTTCAGAAGGTAGTAGGTGCTAAAATAATCTCATTGCTCGATGGTTTTTATGGTTATAACCAAGTGCTAGTTTAACCCACCGATCAACATAAAACTGCTTTCACCACACCTTGGGGCACTTTTATGTACGTTAAAATGCCTTTTGGATTGATGAACGCTAGTGCCACATTTCAAAGAGCCATGGACATAGCTTTCTTAGAAGACGTAGGTGCTTTCATATTCATATATCTTGACGATATAACGGTATATTCTAAATCAGATGAAGAACACCTAGTACACTTAAGAAAGGTTTTCAACAAATGTAGAAAATATGGTTTATCCCTAAACCCCAAGAAAACACTTTTCGGTCTAGAGGAAGGAAAACTCCTAGGTCACATTATTTCGGAAGAAGGAATTAAAATAGACCCACAGAGAATTGAGGGTATATTGCAAATAAGTCACCCCAGAAACATAAAGGAGTTGCAGTCCTTTATCGGAAAGATAAATTTCTTAAGGAGATTCATCCCAAACCTTGCCGAACTCCTGAAAGATATCACAAATATGTTGAAAAAGGAGGTCGGGGTTAAATGGTCTATAGAAGCCAAAAAATATTTTGAACTAATTAAAAGGGCCTTAACTGAAACACCAGTGTTGATAAGCCCTGACATCACCAAAGATTTTTACATTTTTTCATTTGCTTCAGAACACACAATAGCTGTTGTATTGTTACAAAAAAATGCAGCTGGGCAAGAACAACCCATTGCCTTTTTCAGCAAATCCCTAAGAGATGCTCCCTTGAAATACAACATCATGGAAAAACAAGCATTCGCATTAGTAAAAGCACTGAAGGATTTCCGAGTTTACATCTTGCATTCTCATGTCGTAGCTTTTGTCCCTAATACTGTCATCAAGGACATTTTGAACCAAGATCCCGATGGTAAAAGGGGAAAATGGATCGCTATCATCCTAGAATATGACTTAGAAATCTGACCTACCAAACTAGTTAAAGGACAAGGACTTGCAAGGCTAATGGCTGAAACCAACCTCCAAGCTTTAGATATAAATTTTGTTGATGCCTTAGAAGAATAGGAAGAATGCACACTCCCTCCTATTGATCAAATGTTTCTGGATTCACCTTGGTATGCAGATATTCTTTATGTATTGACTTATCTAAATACCCCTCCGACTTTATCAAAAACAAAAGCAAGATTTCTTAAAAAAAAATCTTTAAAGTTTTGCATTATAGATGGTTTTCTGTATTGGAAAAATCCCACTGGTATGCTGCTTAAATGTTTGCTTGAGTCTGATGCAGAAAAAATTATGCGTGAAATGCATGAAGGGGAATGTGGGGGCTATCTTTACTAGAAAACCACAGCAAACAAAATCCTTAGGGCCGATTATTATTGGCCTACCTTATTCCCTGATACTCACAAACTAGTTATGACATGCCATAAGTGTCAAATTTTTTATGGCAGAAAAAAGCTTTTACCTTTGCCCTTACATCCCATCATAGTCGAAGGACCTTTCCAGCAATGGGGTCTAGATTTTATTGGGTAAATTCACCCCTCCTCATCCGCTCAACATAAATGGATCCTCACGGCCACTGACTACTTTACCAAATGGATAGAAGCCATACCCTCCAGGAATGCCACCGATTCAGTCATCATCAAGTTCCTAGAAACTAATATCTTATCCAGATTTGGCTGTCCCAGAAAGATCATTACAGACAACGTCGCTCCCTTCTCCTCCAAAAGAATGGTTGACTTCTGCTACAAATATCACATTTCATTAGGACATTCCACAGCCTATTACCCTCAAGGTAATGGTTTAGCTGAGTCTTATAACAAAATCCTAGTCAACATCATCAAAAAACTTCTTGAACAAAATCAAAAAGCATGGCATGGAAAACTAGTACACGCACTATGGGCCGATAGACGAACCACTAAAAAATCCATAGGTATGTCTCCTTACCAGCTATTTTATGGCATAGATGCCATTTTCCCAACTTCCTTAGGTGTTCCAGTAATGAAACTATTGCAGGAAGTTCAAATAGAAGAAAATGACATGCAAAGGAGGGTAAATCAGACTATCCATTTGCAACAAACCAGAGAAGAAGTTTACCAAAGGGCTCAGTTAGCGCAAGACAAAATAAAACGGATTTTTGACAGGAGAACTAAGGAAAATGATTTTCAGATTGGGGACAAAGTGTTAAAATGGGATTCCAGAAGAGAAGACAAACGTAAACATGGTAAGTTTGAAAATTTATGGAAAGGGCCTTACATCATCGGCTCAGTCAGCGGAAACAATGCCTTTTTCCTACAAGAACTTGATGGAACTGAAGCTTTTGGAGGTCCTGTAAATGGCAGGACATTAAAGCATTATTTCTGTCAAGAACTCCATTTTTTAGTTTGAAACACTTTCATTCATTGTATATACCACTGTTTGAAAAATAGATAAACAAAAAATTCAAAAACAGTAAAATATAGAAAAGAGGGCAGTTGAAAAACAGGAAAAGGCCCCATGTTCCAAAAAATAGTCCTTCGAAAAGCGCGCAAGTCTAAATGTCATTACTTGTACTTAAATGTCTTGTTCAGCTATCTAGCCTAATCATAGCTGAACATGTTTAAATTTAAATTGTTGATAAGTTAGTGAGTGAAAAACATGGTCAACATTGTGTAAGATTGACTTATCACAGAAAGTAGATTAGGAAAAGATACTGGTTCCACACGCCCAAAACAGAACCAAAGAGGGGAGCGGGGATGAAAAACAAATTGTGCATCTTAGCCCCGTTTTTCCTAGTTTCCATTTTATGCAAAATAATATTTGTGTGCAGCTTGTCTTTTATGCCGCAAATGAATGACAAATCAGATTGTCTAATCCTGATTTGGTCATCTTTTAAATTTTCGTGTTTCAGATTAGAGAAAAAAATCCTGTCAAACAGCTTAATCTTGACAGTTGATCTAGCGTAGGTAGAGTAATGAAGGAGTTCATCAATTTAATCTGAACTCCTGGCAGATATAAGTGTAGAATTAGATAGGTTCATTTTGCAAAAAGAAAAATATATATTCAAAAGGCTGCTAGTTCAAATGCGCCACAAATAAGAAAAAATGTTAGGAAAGATAGTGGGGTAGGTAGAAATATCATGGATGCTAATCATGTTGTCTCTTTTCAGAAGTAGCATCAAAGAAGAGTGAAATTTGCGCGGGTAAGGCACTAGTCTTCATAAGCCAGAGATCTGAAATTCTGGACACCTCCTGAAAAGGAGCTGCCCTCCCCAAATGGAGCCACTGTTAGTCATCAGTATTTTTTACTTGTTAGTAATGACTAGTTCTCACAGCCAAGTTTTCTAGCAGCTGATCCAAAAAGTTGTCATATTTTCCAGCTGGGAAAACACCCATAAAACTTTTTCGCTCTCCTACCTTTTTCAGTCTTCCCATGACAAGATTAAACCCCATCATCAAATCCTACCTAGCCTAAACCATACTATTTTGCCCATCAGCTCTAAAAAAACGATCCAAATCTGTTCAAAAAACTATCCCCTAAGTTAGGAAGTGGTGTTTTAAGGAATTTCACCCTTGGCAACCATCAAAGAGCCAAAAACCTCCATCTGCTTTAGACCAGTCACAACAGACCTCCCACTCTGCTAATGAAGTCAGTCACAGCCCTAAGTCGTGCCACTTATACACCCTTAAGTCTCAGCAATGCATAGACCATAATCTCAAGCTGATTTTAGGTGTTTTACACTGTTTATGGATTTTACAAGCACGGGAAGCATGTCAGCACCTCAAAAGACAATTCTTGGCTCTATATGAGAAGAAAGCTACTTCTCAAATGTGATCATAAGCCTGAGATGCACCTGCAGGGCAAAGAGTCACTCATCAAACTCCTGCAACCTCATTCAGCCTGAAAAGACAGCAGAAGAAAAAGCAGCACAATCAAGAGACTGTTGATAAGTCATGGCTAAAACCTCCTTCATTTATAAGCAGAGGGTTAAGGCGCCTCCTTCATCTACAAGTAGAGGGCGATGGCCAATGTTTGACTTGAAAAATTGTAACTGACTGTAAGACAAGATTTGTTTTCAGCAAACAGTGAGACAGTGACTAGGATAAGGCAGCCTACATATGGCTGGGACAGAAGGTTGACAAAGCACAGATATTCTGCCAAGAGAAAAAGGCCTCCTTCATTCATAAGCAGATGGCCTGGGCATTAATAGGTTTCAAGGTCTATTTGATCAAAGAAGCAAGGTAAGAGACCAAATGGAAGGCAGGGGTACCACTGCAATCCAAGGAAGTCAAACTTGTCTCTTAACAAGATTTTGTCAAAGGACAGTCCACAGTTTGCAGTCAAGACAAAACCCAATTGAAGAATGGTTGACAAAGTTGTGTCATTACATAGGCAAAGAACTAATTATGATTATGTTCTAAAAGATGTTGATCCCCCTACTCCTAAGAAGATGTCCTTCAGGTCGCTTATCACAAGTTGACCAGGAAAATTGGAGTTTTTCTCTTCCCAAGAGTGTTATCACAGCTAGACACGGTGGTTCATAACATACAAAGAAAGACTGTGGCATTTTTTCAAGATCTGGAACTCATTGAAAGCGAAGTCTGCATGCCACTGTCACAAAGGAAAGCAGGTTCCCTGTAAAACAGGTCAAGGTACTCTACTGTTACATCTTGAATAAAGGTAAAGCAGTAGATTCCAAAATGACTGCAGGAGTTTCATTGCCTTTGAGTCACAAGGCAAAACCTGTAAACTGATAGTTTCATCATCATTGGAGAAAGGTTGTGAGAGCAGATAGTCAATCTCCTCAATAACCAAAAGCTAGATCAGTTTGGGAATTTGGAGATAATTTGGTATTGTTTGGGTTGATTGGCCCTTTGTAAAACAAGGTCTGCACTTATAGTAACCAACAGAGTTTTTATCCACGGTCACAAGGGAGCTCCCCTGACACAAATTACAACAGATAAGAAACTCAAACGTTATAAGTGGGAGAGGAGTTTGAAGTTACAAACATCAGAAAAGAAGAACCCTTTTTATTCTCTAACTTAGAAGCAGTCAAGTTTCAAATTCTCATAAGGGTTAAGAGAGGTCTCGCTTACAAATAGATGGTCTGTTACCCTTGTGCACATATCCAAAACAGATATATCAGTTGTGTGTTCAAAAATGAGGTTTCAAACTTCGGTTTAAAAACAAAGGCTTTTCAAAAAAAACTTTGAATAAACCCTCTCAAATCAAGCATAAAGGGACCGTTGGCCTCTGTGCATTTCAAAGTGATAGAGACCATTGCAAATTCATCATGTAAACACCCAAGCTCAAGCAAAGCATCCCTTCGCAGTTCACAAGGTCAGAAAGGAAGTCTTCCAATCATTTTTCAGGGTTTGAAAGTTTTTGCACCGCGCGGCACTCCTGTGCAACTGCGCGGCGCTCCTGGGCGCATTATTTCCACTGCGCTACAAAGGTGTGCGGCGCTCCTGTAGCCGCGGGCCCGACAGTGACCTGACACTCATTTTTGTGCGGCGTTCTTCCTCCTAAAGGTGCTGCGCATGATTTCAACCCTCCAACACGCCTCCAAATCACATGTAAAGCTGCTCCAACTCTCCACAAGGCCTTTCCTCGAGTTGTAAAGGTATTTTTACATGCCCCCCTTGGTTTTCAAAATTGCTAAGTGTTCAAAGAGGTTTAAAAACCACAGTTTGAGTTTATAAAAAAAACGAGGTGTTGCTATGGTGATGAGGCTAGAAGTAAAACATCAAAAGGTTAAATTAGCACTAGTATGAATAACCATTGCAGATTGCCCTCAAAACTAGGATGAAACAAGCTCAAAATCTGTCAGCTATGTGTATTGTTTAAAAACAGAGAGAGAGCAGTAAGGTGCTTAAAGGGTGAAAACAATAGGTGTGTTAAACAGAAATTAAGGAAGTATGAAGTATAAAGAACAGTATTTTGTTGAAAAAGAATTGATGGTTGATCAAACATTTCAGACTTTGTCACCATATCTAAAAACAATGACCTTGACTGTGTTTATGATTTTTGAATCCGCTGGTGGAAAAGCACACCAAAAAGAGCAGTATTATGGTTGAAGGGAGCTTTGATTGTTTAAAAAACTCCTACAAACCTTTGTTAAAACCTCAGAAGCATTTCAAAGCTCAGTCACCATTGTCCTATAGACAGTAAATTCTAACTGTGTGAATACATAATCTGGTTGACTATGTATATGTTTGAGTTGCCTACCAAGAAGAGGACAGGATTTTGAAATTAAGAAGTTCACCTTGGTCAAAGACACAAGAATATATTGTTGGCCTCCAAACTTCAAAGGGCAAGGTGACCTTGTCACTATACACAGTGAATCCAGTTAACTGTCTATCTTCATTTGACTGTGTTTTTCTCCTTACAAGTCTACTTGTGAATATTTTCTAATTGATATACAAGGGTTGGAAAGGCAGATTTCTAAATAAGCAGGGGTTTTATATTGAAAGGGGGCATTTTGCACAAGCATCCAAAAACATTGTTTCCCTATTAAAACAGTGGATGATAGAGTTTGGTTTAAAGAAGGCATTTCAAAGACAGTAAGGCAGTTTGGTGTTTCAAGAGCACCTTTAGCCCAAGATGCCGCCCAGGCAAGAT
Source organism: Pinus albicaulis (assembly GCA_034641835.2). Taxonomy (NCBI): domain Eukaryota; kingdom Viridiplantae; phylum Streptophyta; class Pinopsida; order Pinales; family Pinaceae; genus Pinus; species Pinus albicaulis. The sequence goes on along the minus strand of CM076578.1, from coordinate 144,618,545 downwards.
AGCAGAAGTGGTTTGCACAAGAGATATGAGCCAATTTCCACTAAAGAAGTCAATGCACACCCATCCATCCTCTACAATTTTCATGAGGTGGGGTGTTTGGATTTCTGCCAAAAGGTACAAGAGGTCAAAAGTTTCTCGCCCTTAACACACTTGTGCGCCTTGAGGTTCAAAAGTAAAAATTTCCAAGTGGCAGACCTTGATTTCAAGTTCTCCCCGAGGTCGATATCTAAAGCCACTAAAATCCCATATCTTGGCGAGAAATGGTTCAAGCAAGCCTATCTAGACTTGGATGACTACAAGTCTTTCATCAAACCTGATCCCAGAGAAACATGCACTGATGTTTTTCCTTTCTCTCATCTTCTTGCCAGCTATGCTCCTCTTATGAAGATCATAATGAAGTATTTCACTTGTGAAGGGAGATTTACCCGAGTTTATGCCTACCATGTTCGACTATTGATGCACTTCACTAGAACTAAGCAGCTCAATATCCCTTACTTCGTGTGCAAAATCATTGAAAAAATGGCCTCCTTAGTCTAGAAGAAGCCTACATCACAGCAAGTAGCTTCTCTTTTCCATCATTCTCTGATTAAAATCATCATCCTTCACCAACTGGAGAAGAAAGGGGTTTCTTGGGATGTTTTTATCAGTCACCCAGATTTCTCCACTGTCCCTCTGGTCCATATATCTCCCACATCGCTTACTCATCGCCCCTCACCTTCCTCTAGTAGGCCTACTCCTAGAAGGCTCAGATTCACCACGGAACAGTCAAGAGAGCATGGAGAAGGAGAGGGAAGTGACCAGCAAAGGGAGGAGCAACATGAACAGGCAGAAAAAGATGATAAACAGCAAGAAGAAAGTGATAGAGGGCAGCAGCATGATAGTGATGAAGGTGAGCAGCAGCAAGAGCAAGAATAGGAGAGTGTTGATCAGCAACAACTCAGTGATGATGAACAGCAGGGACAAGTGGAAGGGCAGCAGTTTAGGCACCAATTGGAACAGTAGCTTGAACCACAAAATGAACATAAACTTGAAGAACAGCATCAGCATGGTGTTAGTGATCAAGGGCAGCATTTTGAGCAGCAGTTTGAGCAGCATGATGTTGAGGGGCAGCAGCAGTCTCCTCATGACAAACAGCAGTCTCCTCATGACAAACAGCAGTCCCCTCATGATACACTACAGCCTCCTCAAGATGCACAGCAGCTTCAAGAGGAAAGGCAATTTCAAGAAGGTGACAAACAAGATGAAAAAGGCAAAGCAATTAGGCCTTCCTATCCTGAAAAGGCTAAGCCCAATACATCAAGAAAGAAAGTGCCCAAGGTGGTCACTTCAAAAGTGATAAGAACTATCCGGAGCAAAAGAAAGTCGCCAAAGAAGCCTCTCACTAAATTTCCTATAAGGAAGAGCGCGATACTAGCCTTCAAGGACAAAGGGAAAGGCAGGGTAGGAGAAAGTCAAGAGCATGGAGGTGCATTGGCTATCATCCCAGTCCAAAGGATGACAGCGATAATGAGGCCCACATTCTAGAAAACCTTCTAATCCATAGAGAGGGCCAAATTGAATCATTTGAGAATGACCTTCATCGGGCCAAGAACTTCAATCAATTCTTGCAGATCCAAAACAGCCAAATGAGTGCCCATATGGTTGTCTATGAGGCACGAGAAATCAAATACAAGAAAGAAGTTGCCAAAGCCCAAGCAAGGATAGATGAGCTTGTAGGTGAGTTTGATGAAAATGAAGAAGAGGAGCATCCTAGGCGAAAGAAGCCTAGAACCATAGGGCTTAGAAAAGCTCTTGAGAGGCAAAAGGAAGAGGAACAAGCCCTTCTTCAATCCACTCCCCTCACTGCACTACTTAAGCAAGAGATTGAAAGCAATAAGGAGGCATGGCTAGAAAGAGAAAATAAGCATTTGGAGATGAAGCTTGAGAAGGCAAACAAGGACTTAGAGCTGCAAAGGAGGAGGACAAAACATTATCAAAAGCTAAATCAGTTTGCTCGGCGCAAGTTAAAGGCCACTCAAGAGAAACTAAAGGAAGCAAAGGGGAAGCGCCTGGCACGGAAAGAGAAGAAGGACACATTAGCACTTGACATTTTGGCTTCAGTTTCGGAGCATATTTCCGAGGACCCTTGAGGGTCATGCACACCAATTTTGGGCACATTTCGACAATTTTTGGTTTTTTGGCATTTTTTAGTTTTGGGTCAAAAACTCATAAATTCGCCATTTCATTTTGAGGTTTCGTCAAGGGAGTAGAATGGTATCATTGGATGTCATTTTTTCATGACCACACCCTCACGATTTTTAGAACATTTGGAGATCTTTTTCCCCCTAAAAACGGCGAAAAGGGCTCGCATTTTGCACACTCTGCTCGGTCTATCAGCAGACTGTAATTTTCTGGCTTTTTACACACATGTGCATATTTGGAGAACTTTTAGGCATCAGATCTGAGAAATTTTAGTTGTTCCGGAAAGTAGACACTCAGAGTTTTCCAACGAGCTATCATGAGCCTCATTTCGACATAAGGAAGGCTGCCAAATGTTTCCGGCAAGTCAGGGGACCTTTTGTTGATATAAATTTTGAATATTTTTGTAATTTTTGAACCTCTAAAATCTGCTTTTTCCAAATGTGCGTTTAGCTATTTTTGCACATGGAAAATGATGCAAAGTCAATATATTTCCCATTTTTAGCATTTTTTAGATATTTTATGAGATATTTTTGTGCCTTGGGCTTTGCAAAGCCTCAAGGACAAGATTAGATATTTTGATTAGGCCAATAGGATGGCAAGTTGAACCATGAGGTTTTCCTCACTTGAGCCTATATATTCCAAAGGCTTTTATTGTAAAACAAGGCTGAACTTGAGAAGAGAAGCAATATATGGTCATATGAGCTTTGGAAGGAAATACTTGTGTTATGCTTTTGGATTTCCTCTTGGATGTTCTTGGATGAATGATGAAGGATTGTTGATGGATTCCGTGACTTGTTAGAATGGTATAGTGTCTCTTGCTTTGTTGTTGTCTTCTAGTTTTCTTTCATGAATACATGTTTCTTGCTTGCTATAGATCATTAGAGAACAAATTTGAGAGATGCCCATGGAGGCACCTCAAATTTCCTATTTCTTCATAGCCTCTTTGTTTTCTTCTTCCTAAGTAACATTAAAGAATTCTTGACTGCTCTTTAAGTATTTAGGATATTGTTGCTTGTTTCATTCATGGTTTTATACATGCTAAGAAGGACTTACGGTATGCCCTGCTTACCTATGGCTAGCTATAGTTCCATCCATGAAACTTCTCTTTGATTGATTAGATTATCATTTTGTTTGAACCAAGGAGGCCTAGTTTCGATCTAGCCCTTTGCCTAAAAATATGCAAATATTGTTGTTCAAAGTGCCCAATAACTTGAAGTACTGTGTTTTGGCATTCCGGCATAGTGTGTTGAGTTGTTTGTCTTCCTTAAAGTGTTTTCCCCAAAGTCTGATAGCCATTTCCCAAAGTTAGAGGGTCTTATACTTCTATGCATGGCTTGAATGTTTATTTCTATGTATTGATTAGCTTATAGTTACATTTTGCATGATTAATGGTTTTCCCTACCATTTTTATGTCTGCTATTAAACTAGTTATGCTTGAAATCCTTTGTCTTTCACAAACTTGATGTCCATTTACTCAATTTTTCCCAAAGATCCTTTCTACCTTGAATCAAATCGGCCCTTCAACAGCCTTGTATCGTCATCTAATATCTTTCTTGACCTTTTCGACCCCATAGCCCAGTTGATCTGACATCTTTTTACCTATCTTATATCTTTGATCAGTTTCATCCCTCACAACCTAAAAAACCAAAACCAAAAACATACTTCATAACTAGCCTAAAATCAGAACATAATAAGCAAACACACAGATATCCCTTACACATATAGAGAGAGCCCTCTCTGAGTCCAGGAAGGCTAGGTCCTTGGGCTCCAAAGCTTGGTTTGATGTTACACTGTCATTTGGCTTGCCAATCAACCAAATCACGGGACCCTAACAGGTTTCACATGGGCTTCATTACCGTATGCTAGTTGTAGGGCAGATATATTTTCTTTTCGACGATCAAGATCCATTCATATTCATTATCGTTAGTAATTTAGGCTAAAATTCATTAAATCTTATCCAATCATCTTCATAATAACAAAATAGTACGACAAAATTTAATAAATTTTCATACAAATTTGGTAAATACTATTTGCCACCCAACCTTGAGCTTTCATCCAGAACTCTCCCCGAGTAGAGACTAATTCCACCAAGGAGTAGACAACCTCTTGTCTACCTAGGAATGGCTTATTTAATCTTGCTTTCCTTCAACATATTTCCATAACTACGTCTAGTTAAATCAGGATGCTATTTTTGTTTAGCCTAGGCTTTACTTTTGTTTTTTCAACAAAAGCTCTTTAAAACTAGCTTTTTCCTCTTTCTAGTTTTATTTCACCTCTTCTCAGTAAATTTCCACTTTACTAAGGTATATTTTATATTTTTATCTCCAATATAATATATTTATTTTCTTTTATTTTCTCCAAGTATTTTTGGAGATTTTGGTAAAGTCTTTGGATTTAATTCCATCCTCGTGGACTTGAAATCCCGGTCTCCCATTTACTCTAGTCTTTGTATAATAATTAAAATTTAAAATTTATTAATTAAAAAAAATAATATGTCCACACATATAGTTTTCCTTTAGGTCCACTCAACCTTTAGGATTTGCAACTGTCTAAATAAAATTAGAAAAATAGAGATATTACACATATATAGTTTATGTTAATTACAATGGCTAGTGCAAATGTGATATATGTATATATATCATAAGGGTTGAAAATTGAATAATGGGTAGAGGGTACATGTGTTTAATTGTGTTGTAAATTCAAGATGTACAGAATTATAAATATATATAGGGTTGTGGAAAACTATATATATATTATAATTTATAATACTATAAGGGTATGAGGTAATATTAGGGTTGTATACATTAATTGACATTGAAATTAAATGAAATGCATACAAGGTGAATTAAGGATGATTCCTTGGTGAATCAAAGGTAATATATGTCTTTAAAAGCATTCAGGTGTACGAATGAAGTTGCTAATAAAAAAAGGACCAAACAAAGATAAGAACAGAAATAAAGTTCACTAGTGACAATCTGAAATATTGTACTATTGCGACAATATTAAAGGATGTGAGTGTCAAAAAAGAAGTATGAAATGATATAATTAAAAATAAAATAAAAATAAAAATAAAAAAAAATAGAATAAGTGGAGTTGTTAGATCCCTCTCGATTTGAAGTTAAAATGGATCTATACTAGTCATATACAATGAACAAAAAAAAACTTACAAATTCAATTACGTTTCTTTTTTAAAAACATTGAAACATTTATAAAATTTAATAAATAAATAAAAATATAAATTTTATTATATTCAAATAATATTTTTTTCACATTATGGTAAAAATTTTGCGCTTTTTTAATTTGGAATTTAATTATCACATTCGAATTTCACTTCCCACCGGAGGGAATGGATAAGGAGGATTGCCATGAAAATGCCCACAAAACACATTGATTCATAATTGCAAGTCAGTACTACTGTCAACCTCAGTGCATGCATCATCGACATCAGCAGCATGTGCAAGTGAGGCCAGTTGAACAAAGCTCTGGGTGTACTCCATAAAATGAACCAGAAGGGCATCTCGGTCGATTTCAATACCTGTGCATCTCTTTTGAAAGCCTGTTTTAATGCCAAAGCACTAACACAAGGCTACACCCAACATGGGCCTCCTGCAGAGGCTTTCAGTTTGCTTCGTCAAATGCAAGTGGTTGGTATGAGGCCACACATGGTCACTATCACTAGCATTCACCCTGCTTGTGCACACTTAGCAGCTCTGCAACAAGGTAAATATATTCATGGTTATGTGATCCGAAGGGGGCTTGAGTGTGATGTTATTGTGATGAGTGCTCTTATAGGCATGCATGCTAAGTGTAGATTTGTCAAATTTTCATGCCATATGTTTGACAAAATTCCTACAAGAGACGTCATCTCATGGAATTCGATGGTTCTTGCCTATGGAATGCACGGGTATGGTAAAAATGTCCTTGTTCTCTTTGATCTAATGCAGGAAGTAGATGCCAAGCCAAACCACATTACCTTTTTACTTATAATGATGTTATTCATTGACAGAAGTTATTCAAACCAAAAATTTCGCCATGGTGGAGGGTAGGGATTAACTCGAAATCGATGGTCTTTTAAGCGCTAATTTGTTTTGGTTGATATTATCGCGCCTACCATGTGTTGATTTTGTTAGGTCCCTATATTACTAGTATAGTCCCTTATTTTTGTTAGCGTAACCCCCTTATTGTTATTATTGTACCCCCATAACCCCTATATTGTTATTATTCTGCCCTTAAATTATTATTGTTAGGTCGACTAGGATTACATTATGGCCCCACTAGGATTACATTGTGGCCCCATGGACTCCTATATATAGAAAGGATGTTTTGTAATTTGAATCATCCAAGAATTGTTCATTTATGTAATGTATTGGAGTTTTCCCCCTCGAAGTGGCTTATTTATAAGGCGTTGATATCTCTTTTCTTCTATTTTTGGAGCTAGTTTCACAACATTTGGTATCAGAGCTTTGGATTGTAGGGTTTCGCTACTTCAAACAGGTCATCGTGGCATTTTCGCTATAAATTTTTTCTACGAAGATTTAGAAGCTGAAATTTTTAGGGTGCGAAGCCGAAATCCTGAGGAACATCGTCGCAAAATTTCAGAGCTTGCTTCGCAATGTTTTCAAAGATATGATCTGTGGAAGTTAGGTCTTTTTTAGGCTCCCTAATTTCATCTCAAAGAGGTGATCGTGGGAAAATATTCATAACTCTCTCTCTCTGAGCATCGGATTGGGATTCTGTAAAAAGTGGCTAGAATTACACGGACTGTAGTTTCCTGTCTATAAAGTTCAGAACAAAAGGAGCAAAGAGTGACATGTGGCAAGTCGTACAAGTTCGCTCTACTTAACGAGTCCATAATTAGGTCATTGTGGGACATTGGAAATAACTTGGCCTTGAAGAATCCAAATCAAGTCAGACTTGTGGCATTTGAAAGAAGCTTCAGAGGACTACTATATTGAGGATTTTCAAGTATAGAGATAATTCAATTTCAATATAGAGCTCTGCAAAAGCAAGTAAAAGGTGTGTATTTTTTTTTTCCCGAATTGCATAAGTCTTGTTTGAAGAATCAAGTTGAATTGATTTCAATGGAATATTGTAGAATAGATATCGGTACTGGTTTCTAAAATGGCCCCTAAAAAGAATTCAACATCCATTAAGCCTTTTGAAGGCTCTTCTATGATTCATGAAGACGAAGAATGGCAACATGACATATCAAAATTACAAGAGCAAGTGCAACAAATTTCGCTCTCGCAAAGAGCAATGACATGGAAGTTTTGAAGAAAGGTGTGGAAAATAAGATGGATGGTTTGAAGAAAGCCATGGAATCCAAGATAGATGGCATGGAAGCTGACATGGAAACTAAGATGGATGGTTTGAAGAAAGGCGTGGAATCTAAGATGGATGGTTTGAAGAATGGCATGGAAGCTAAGATAGATGGCATGGAAGCTGGCATGGAATCTAAGATGGATGACATGGAAGCTAAGATCGATGAAAAAATGGAAAACATGAAGAATGATCTAAAAGCAGACATGGAAGGTTTGACAAAGTTGATACAACAAATTTTCCTAATGGTGAAAAAATAGTAGAGGAAACTCATGATCAGAACAAAATAAATGCTAATCATGATTTCATAAACTCTAATGTTGGCGGGAAGAACCACCATATTCCAAAAATGGATATGAGGAAGTTTGATGGAAAGGATCCTGTAACATGGATACTACAGATGGAGCAATATTTGATCTCCATAACGTGCAAAACACACAAAAGGTACGCATTGCAACTTTACATTTAGAACAAAATACATTTGTATGGTATCGATGGCTTTGCTCCCGTAAAAAAATTGTCACTTGGTCAATTTTTACGGAAGAAATGATAACACATTATGAGGATACAAAGAGCAACACCTTCTTTAGCCAATTGATAAATCTCAAACAAAAGGGTTTAGTGGGGCAGCACATTGAGGACTTCCAAAAATTGAATATAAGGGTAACTAATATTCGAGAGGAACACAGGATTGATCTCTTCTTAGGTACTCTAAAGGATAACATCCAACATGAAGTTCGTGTTTTGGAACCTGATTCATTGGAGAAGGCATTCGGGTTGGCAAGAAAAGTTGAATGTAAAATTATGGCGACAAGGAAGCCTACCACTCAATTCTATAAAGAAGGAAGTGTTGCTACGCCTAGATTTCCACAACCTACAAGGTTGACACCACAACAATTGGAAGAAAAAAGAGCAAAAGGGCTTTGCTACAGTTGTGATAGAAAATACACTAAAGGTCATAAGTGTGCTGAGAAGAAATTGTTTTACATAGATTGTGAAGAGGAAGAAGAAAATGAACAAGAAGAGGATATACACCAGGAACCAACCCAAGAAGAGGAAGAAATGAGTCCGACCATATCGTGTAATGCATTGGCAGGAATTACCACTCCTCATACTGTCAAGATAGAAGGACATATTAAGAAGAAAAAGGTAATAGTGTTGATTGATTCAGGTAGTACCCATAATTTTATTCATTGTAAGGTAGCCAAGGAATTGAATTGTTTCCTATACCCAGCACCAGAATTATGTCAAGTGATGGTTGCAAATGGAGGAACTATAAATTGCTCTGGAAAATGCCATAATATCAAGTTAACCATGGGGGAATATGTATTGAATAGTCCAATGTTTTCCATTCCTATGGGAGGTGTTGATGTTGTACTAGGAGTACAATGGTTACAATCTTTGGGGACGGTAGATTTTAATTTTCAAGAACTTTTCTTGAAATTTTTTTCAGAAGGAAAGGAAGTCGAATTACGGGGTATTGAAGGGAAGCCGGGAAGGATAATAAGCTCTAATGTTATGAAAAAGCTTCTAAAGAAAGAACAACGAGGCGTAATTGCACAATTATGCTCACTAGAAGTTCCGACATCAAAATCATCTATTTCTGCAGATCTCCAACAAGTCTTGGACAATCATTCCAAGGTGTTTGAAACTCCCAAAGGACTCCCACCTATTCATGATCATGATCATGCTATTCATTTGATTCCAGGAGGTGTTCCTCCAAACATCAGGCCTTATAGATATTCTTACTTCCAAAAGAGCGAAATTGAACGTATGATTGCAGAAATGTTAGAGGCGGGTATAATTCAACCTAGTCAAAGTTCTTTCTCTACTCATGTAGTATTGGTACACAAGAAGGATGGATCATGGTGAATGTGTCCGGATTATAGGGAGCTCAATAAGCTCACCATTAAAGATAAATTTCCCATTCCTGTGATTGATGAATTTTTGGATGAATTACATGGAGCAATTTATTTTACCAAGTTGGATCTTCGTTCAGGATATCATCAAATTAGAATGAAGACTGAAGATATTCCAAAAACAACATTTCAAACTCATGAGGGTCATTATGAATTTTGGTCATGCCTTTTGGCCTTACCAATGCACCTTCTACATTTCAAGGGTTGATGAATTCCATTTTCAAACCCTTCCTTAGAAAATTTGTGCTAGTATTTTTTGATGATATACTAATCTACAGCGGGTCTTGGAAGGATCATGTTGAACATGTTGACAGGGTGCTCAAACTATTGCAGGAGAAACAATTATATGCAAAAACATCCAAATGTTTCTTTGGAGTACAAGAGGTGGGATATCTGGGTCATATTATATCTCACGAGGGTGTTAAAGTAGACCCTAACAAAATTAAAGCCATTAAGGAATGGAAAGTCCCCAAGACAATAAAGCAGTTGCGAGGATTTCTCGGGTTAACAGGCTATTATCACAAGTTTGTTAAGAATTATGGGAGAATAGCAGCGCCTCTAACAACATTATTGAAGAAAGATGCATTTTCATGGACTCCTGAAGCAACTAATGCCTTTGAACATCTTAAAGAGGCAATGTGCCTAGCGCCTGTCTTAGCTACGCCGGACTTCACAAAAACCTTTATTGTGGAATGTGATGCCTCAAGAAATGGAATTGGTGTTTTTTTAATGCAGGAAGGAAGACCCATTGCTTTTGAAAGTCATCCAATCAAAGGAAAGTATTTACAGAAACCTATTTATGAGAAGGAAATGTTAGCAATGTTGCATGCACTAAAGAAATGGAGAACTTACCTAATGGGAAGACACTTCAAGGTAAAAATTGATCATGATAGTCTTAAACACTTTTTGGAACAAAGACTATCTTCAGAAGAGCAGCAAAAATGGGTCACAAAGATGTTGGGTTATGACTTTGAAATAATCTACAAAAAGGGAAGCTAAATGTTGTTGCAGATGCACTCTCAAGAAAGAATGAAGAGGTGGAAGCATTGCTTTGTGCCATTTCTATTATCCAACCAGATTGGATAACCAAAGCAAGAGATGAATGGAAGAAGGAAGAAGAAGTGTGGATACTCATTCAAAAGTTGCAGCAAGATCCTAGTACATCTGATACATTTAGTTGGAAAAATGATTCCTTATGGTACAAAGATTTCTTATATCTTTGTAAGAATTCCCAACTAAAACAAAAGATTCTTCTGGAATTGCACACTTCTCCTTTAGGAGGACACTCAGGATTTTTAAAAACTTACCACAGGGTGAAGAAAGAATTTTTTTGGGATGGCCTTAAATCTGATATTCAAAAGTTTGTGGCGGAATGTTTTGTTTTCCAGCAGAATAAAGTGGAGACAATTAAGACCCCGGGACTTCTACAACCTTTATCCATTCCAAGTCAACGTTGGGAGGAGATTTCAATGGATTTTATCACAGGTTTACCTAAGTCCGAAGGAAGAGTGTCATCATGGTGGTAGTTGATAGACTTACCAAGTATGCACACTTTTGTGCATTATCTCATCCATTTAAAGCAAGTACAGTTGCTACTACATTTATGGACAGAATTCAAAAGCTACATGGAAGCCCAAGGGTTATTGTGAGTGACAGAGATCCCATTTTTACTGGAAATTTTTGGATGGAGTTATTTTCTTGTTTGGGTTCTCAATTAGCTCATAGCTCATCTTATCATCCTCAATCTGATGGTCAAACTGAGATAGTAAATAAATGTTTGGAAGGATATCTTCATTGTTTTGTATTTGATAAACAAACACGATGGGTCAAGTGGTTACCTCTCGCTGAATGGTGGTATAACACTTCCTTCCATACTGCAGCAAAAATGACCCCATTTATGGCACTTTATGGATATCATCCACCATCCATCACATAATATTTAAGGGAAAATTCGAAGGTTCAAGTGGTGGAAGATCACATCAAGCATCAACAATAAGTTCTCCAACTCTTAAAGGATAACCTGAATTTGGCACAAAATCGAATGAAACAACAGGCAGATCAACATCGCAGCGAGAGAAGTTTTGATGTAGGAGATTGGGTATTTTTACGGCTACAACCATACAAACAAATGTCCCTCGAGCAAGCAAAGAAGGATAATAAATTATCGCCAAAGTACTATGGTCCTTACAAGGTGTTGCAAAAGATTGGTACTATGGCATACAAATTGGAGCTTCCTGCTTCTTCGCGAGTACATCCAGTTTTCCATGTTTCATGCTTAAATAAGGTTATAGGTGAAAATCTTCGAGTTCAAACAATATTGCCAGAACTTGATGAGGAAGGAAAAATCATATTGGAACCAGAAGCGGTCATGGAAACAAGAACTCGACAACTACGGAATCGATCAATTTCAGAGTATCTCATCAAGTGGAAGAACTTACCCACTGAAGATTCTACATGGGAGGATGAGAATTTTATGCAGAAGCACCCAGAGCTACTCAAGCATTGAGGACAACACTTTTTTGAAGGAGAGGGGCATGTTAGGTCCCTATATTACTAGTATAGTCCCTTATTGTTGTTAGTGTAACCCCCTTATTGTTATTATTGTACCTTTGTAACCCCCATATTGTTATTATTGTGCCCTTAAATTATTATTGTTAGGTCGGCTAGGATTACATTGTGGCCCCATGGACTCCTATATATAGAAAGGAGGTTTTTTAATTTGAATCATCCAAGAATTGTTCATTTATGTAATGTATTGGAGGTTTCCCCCTAGAAGTGGCTTATTTCTAAGGCGTTGATATCTCGTTTCTTCTATTTTTGGAGCTGGTTTCACAAAAGATTTAGAGAGAAACCTCTGCAGATAATGAGATGGTCCCCAAAACACATAAGGACCCATAAATGTGACTTTGTGTCTACCATGAGAATGAAGGAAACCCTTTAAAATATGAAAAGAATAACACGTGGAATTAAAATGTCAATTCCGAATAACATAAAAACACGGTTGCAGAGAATTTCATGAAAGACACAAAAAATTCTACGGTGATGAGATATACTTGTCAGAATTTTGGGAAAGAATAAATTTAAGAATCTTGAAACAACTCTTGGAGGCATGTTCAATGAGTGACCATAAAGTTAGTGGTGCCAGAGTGGCTAATAATCATAGTTTATGGTGGATGATATTCACCATAAATAAAATTTGTCGTTTAGGTCATTTGTTTGGTGGCCAATGTTGGTGAATCACTATATTAGATCAGGGTACCATATATTTCTTTTTTAAAGGAAAAAATCTATTGAAAATGAATTAATTTGCATCTCACGTAAATGTTTAATGTTGTGATGTTGTGAATGGTTAACACATTTTATGTATCATATATTTGTAATCACTTCTTTCAAGTTTAATTTAAGAACCAAAGGAAGAGGTGCAAGGACTTTCCATAAGAAGGAGTTGCACTAACTCCTCTCCTCATATCATTCTTTCAAAAATTAGCCCATAAATCAAACACATGTCGTGATTTATCTAGTCTGGAAACCCTTGGATGAATATGAAAATGAACTCCTCACAACCGCTACTTCTAACCCAACTATTGAATGTCTTTGGTTAGCATGTGTAAATGCCTTTAATTGATCCATGGATGTGTATGAAATACAATTTTTCATTGAAATGATAAAAACATCCAAATTAACACGAAGTATAGATATTTCAACCTTACAACTCTCTCATCCAATATTAAATACTTCACTAATTATTCAAGGGGTAATCTACTTAACTGTGTATTAAATATTAAAAACACTCACATTAACACAATAAATTAATAATATTTAATATAAAGTTTTAATATATTTAGATGCTAAAGCATGTGATACCCCCTTATTCATGGGACAAAGGATGCCCTTCATGCGATGATTTAACTATTTAATCCATGGAGGTATACATACCTTAATTTCCCTTAGATTGAAACATGTGACATTTAAAGGGGAAGCACTTTAACACGATTCTAACAAGTAATTAGTATACATATCAAATTTAGTCTAAGAGTTGCATGACATGCTTAATTTTCAACGAAATTAAGGGAACTTCTGAAGGGTTGATCACAATAGGCATGTATGGTTGATTACGATTATCATAGGTATGTTATTTTGGATTTCCAAATCCACAACTTGCAAACATTGTTACTATTGTTAAGGGTATGTCGGGTTGGTTTACTTGTTCAACATCATGTACATTTGGTCGTGTTCATTAAAGGCATGTTAGTTCAATGAAAAAACCAATAGTTTGTCAAGTTGGTCAACTTAGCGAATTGTGTGTCATGTCAATCTTCTTAATAAACAACATGTCATGTCAATTAGTATATTTACTGACATGCACATTCCATTGTCATTGATTATGATGTGTTAGGTTGGTTATTATCTATTTTTTCCCACGGTCACCTCTTTGAGAACAAATTAGAGAGCCTGAAAAAGCACTACCTTCCACAGATCATATCTCCGAAAATATTGCGAACCAAGCTCTGAAATTTTTTGAAGAGTTTCCTCAGGATTTCGGCTTTGCACCCTAAAAATTTCAGATTCTGAACCTTTGTAGAAACAAATTTATAGCTAAAATTCCACGATGACCTGTTTAGAGTAGTGAAACCCTAGAATCCAAAGCTATGATACCAAATGTTGTGTAACCAACTCTAAAAATAGAAGAAAAGAAATATCAACGCCTTAGAAATAAGCCACTTCGAGGGGGAAACCTCCAATGCATTACATAAATGAACAATTCTTGGATGATACAATTTACAAAACCTCCTTTCTATATATAGGATTCCGTGGGGCCATAATGTAATCCTAGTGGGCCACAATGTAATCCTAGCCGGCCTAACAATAATAATTTAAGGGCACAATAATAACAAAATGGGGGTTACAAGGGTTCAATAATAACAATAAGGGGGTTACACTAACAATAATAAGGGACTATACTAGTGATATAGGGACCTAATATGCCCCTCTCCTTCAAAAAAGTGTTGTCCTCAACGCTTGAGTAGCTCCGGGTGCTTCTATATAAAATTCTCATCCTCCCATCTAGAATCTTCAGTGGGTAAGTTCTTCCACTTGATGAGATACTCTGAAATTGATCGATTTCGTAGCTGTCGAGTTCTTGTTTCCATGACCACTTCAGGTTCCAATATTATTTGTCCTTCCTCATCAAGTTCTGGCAATATTGTTTGAACTGGAAGATTTTCACCTATAACCTTCTTTAAGCATGAAACATGGAAAACTGGATGTACTCGCGAAGAAGCAGGAAGCTCCGATTTGTATGCCATAGTACCAATCTTTTGCAACACCTTGTAAGGACCATAGTACTTTGGTGATAATTTATTATCCTTCTTAGCTTGCTTGAGGGACATTTGTTTATATGGTTGTAGCCGTAAAAATACCCAATCTCCTACATCAAAACTTCTCTCACTGCGATGTTGATCTGCCTGTTGTTTCATTCGATTTTGTGCCAAGTTCAGGTTATCCTTTAAGAGTTGGAGAACTTCTTGCTGATGCTCGATGTGATCTTCCACTGCTTGAACCTTCGAATTTTCCCTTAAAGATGATGTGATCGATGGTGGATGATATCCATAAAGTGCCATAATGGGGTCATTTTTGCTGCAGTATGGAAGGAAGTGTTATACCACCATTCAGCGAGAGGTAACCACTTGACCCATTGTGTTTGTTTATCAGATACAAAACAACGAAGATATCCTTCAAAAAATTTATTTACTATCTCAGTTTGACCATCAGATTGAGGATGATAAGATGAGCTATGAGCTAATTGAGTACCCAAACAAGAAAATAACTCCGTCCAAAAAATTTCAGTAAAAATGGGATCTCTGTCGCTCACAATAACCCTTGGGCTTCCATGTAGCTTTTGAATTCTGTCCATAAATGTAGTAGCAACTGTACTTGCTTTAAATGGATGAGATAATGCACAAAAGTGTGCATACTTGGTAAGTCTATCAACTACCACCATGATAACACTCTTTCCTTCGGACTTAGGTAAACCTGTGATAAAATCCATTGAAATCTCCTCCCAACGTTGACTTGGAATGGATAAAGGTTGTAGAAGTCCTGGGGTCTTAATTGTCTCAACTTTATTCTGTTGGAAAACCAAACATTCCGCCACAAAATTTTGAATATCAGATTTAAGGCCATCCCAAAAAAATTCTTTCTTCACCCTGTGGTAAGTTTTTAAAAATCCTGAGTGTCCTCCTAAAGGAGAAGTGTGCAATTCCAGAAGAATCTTTTGTTTTAGTTGGGAATTCTTACAAAGATATAAGCGATCTTTTTACCATAAGGAATCATTTTTCCAACTAAATGTATCAGATGTACTAGGATCTTGCTGCAAATTTTGAATGAGTGTCCATACATCTTTGTCCTTCTTCCATTCATCTCTTGCTTCGGTTATCCAATCTGGTTGGATAATAGAAATGGCACAAAGAAATGCTTCCACCTCTTCATTCTTTCTTGAAAGTGCATCTGCAACAACATTAAGCTTTCCTTTTTTGTAGATTATTTCAAAGTCATAACCCAACATCTTTGTGACCCATTTTTGCTGCTCTTTTGAAGATATTCTTTGTTCCAAAAAGTGTTTAAGACTATCATGATCAGTTTTTACCTTGAAGTGTCTTCCCATTAGGTAAGTTCTCCATTTCTTTAGTGCATGCAGTATTGCTAACATTTCCTTCTCATAAATAGGTTTCCGTAAATACTTTCCTTTGATTGGACGACTTTCAAAAGCAATGGGTCTTCCTTCTTGCATTAAAACAACACCAATTCCATTTCCTGAGGCATCACATTCCGCAATAAAGGTTTTTGTGAAGTCTAGCATAGCTAAGACCGGTGCTAGGCACATTGTCTCTTTAAGATGTTCAAAGGCCTTAGTTGCTTCAAGAGTCCATGAAAATGCATCTTTCTTCAATAATGTTGTTAGAGGTGCTGCTATTCTCCCATAATTCTTAAAAAACTTACGATAATACCCTGTTAACCCGAGAAATCCTCGCAACTGCTTTATGGTTGTGGGGACTTTCCATTCCTTAATGGCTTTAATTTTGTTAGGGTTTACCTTAACACCCTCGTGAGATACAATATGACCCAGATATTCCACCTCTTGTACTCCAAAGAAACATTTGGATGTTTTTGCATATAATTGTCTCCCCTGCAATAGTTTGAGCACCCTGTCAACATGTTCAACATGATCCTTCCAAGACCTATTGTAGATTAGTATATCATCAAACAATACTAGCACAAATTTTCTATGGAAGGGTTTGAAAATGGAATTCATCAACCCTTTAAATGTATAAGGTGCATTGGTAAGGCCAAAAGGCATGACCAAAAATTCATAATGGCCCTCATGAGTTCGAAATGCAGTTTTTGGAATATCTTCAGTCTTCATTCTAATTTGATGATATCCTGAACGAAGATCCAACTTGGTAAAATAAATTATTCCATGTAATTCATCCAATAATTCATCAATGACAGGAATGGGAAATTTATATTTAATGGTGAGCTTATTGAGCTCCCTATAATCCAGACACATTCAACATGATCCATCCTTCTTGTGTACCAATACTACAGGAGCAGAGAAAGAACTTTGACTAGGTTGAATTATACCTGCCTCTAACATTTCTGCAATCATACGCTCAATTTCGCTCTTTTGGAAGTAAGGATATCTATAAGGCCTGATGTTTGGAGGAACACTTCCTGGAATCAAATGAATAGCATGATCATGATCACGAATAGGTGGGAGTCCTTTGGGAGTTTCAAACATCTTGGAATGATTGTCCAAGACTTGTTGGAGATCTGCAGAAATAGATGATTTTGATGTTGGAACTTCAAGTGAGCATAATTGTGCAATTACGCCTCGTTGTTCTTTCTTTAGAAGCTTTGTCATGCCATTAGAGCTTATTATCCTTCCTGGCTTCCCTTCAATACCCCGTAATTCGACTTCCTTTCCTTCTGAAAAGAATTTCAAGAAAAGTTCTTGAAAATTAAAAACTACCGTCCCCAAAGATTGTAACCATTGTACTCCTAGTACAACATCAGCACCTCCCATAGGAATGGAAAGCATTGGACTAGTCAATACATATTCTCCCATGGTTAGCTTGATATTATGGCATTTTCCAGAGCAATTTATAGTTCCTCCATTTGCAACCATCACTTGACATTCTGGTGCTTGGTATAGGAAACAATTTAATTCCTTGGCTACCTTACAATGAATAAAATTATGGGTGCTACCTGAATCAATCAACACTATTACCTTTCTCTTCTTGATTTGTCCTTTTATCTTGAGAGTTTGAGGAGTGGTAATTCCTGCCAGTGCATTACACGATATGGTTGGATTCATTTCTTCCTCTTCTGGGGCTGGTTCCTGGTGTATATCCTCTTATTGTTCATTTTCTTCTTCCTCTTCACAATCTATGTAAAATAATTTCTTCTCAGCACACTTATGACCTTTAGTGTATTTGCTATCACAACTGTAGCAAAGCCCTTTTGCCCTTTTTTCTTCCAATTTTTGTGGTGTCAACCTTGTAGGTTGTGGAAATCTAGGAGTAGCAACACTTCCCTCTTTATAGAAGTGAGTGGTAGGCTTCCTTGTAGCCATAATTTTACATTCAATTTTTCTTGCCAACCTGAATGCCTTCTCCAATGAATCAGGTTCCAAAACGCGAACTTCATGTTGGATGTTATCCTTTAAAGTGCCTATGAAGAGATCAATCTTGTGTTCCTATGGAATATCAGTTACCCTTATATTCAATTTTTGGAAGTCCTCAATGTGCTGCCCCACTAAACCCTTTTGTTTGAGATTTATCAATTGGCTAAAGAAGGTGTTGCTCTTTGTATCCTCATAATGTACTATCATTTCTTCCGTAAAAATTGACCAAGTGACAATTTTTTTACGGGAGCAAAGCCATCGATACCATACAAATGTATTTTGTTCTAAATGTAAAGTTGCAATGCGTACCTTTTGTGTGTTTTGCACATTATGGAGATCAAAATATTGCTCCATTTGTAGTATCCATGTTACAGGATCTTTTCCATCAAACTTCCTCATATCCATTTTTGGAATATGGTGGTTCTTCCCGCCAACATTAGATTTTATGAAATCATGATTAACATTTATTTTGTTCTCATCATGAGTTTCTTCTACTATATTTTCACCATTAGGAAACATTTCTTGTATCAACTTTTTCAAACCTTCCATGTCTGCTTTTAGATCATTCTTCATGTTTTCCATGTTGTCTTTCATGTCATCCATCTTAGCTTCCATGTCAGCTTCCATGCCATCCATCTTAGCTTCCACGCCTTTCTTCAAACCGTCCATCTTCGCTTCCATGCCTTTCTTCAAAACTTCCATTTCATTTTTTGTTGCTCTTTGCGATAGCGAAATTTGGTGCACTTTCTCTTGTAATTTTGATAGATCATGTTGCAATTCTTCATCTTCATGAGTCATAGTAGAGCCTTCTGAAGGCTTAATGGGTGTTGAATTATTTTTATGGTGCATATTTTAGAACCCATACTGATATCTATTCTACAATATGCCCTTGGAATCAATTCAAATTTATTCTTCAAGTAAGACTTATGAAATTCGGAAAAAAAAAAAAAATACACACCTTTTTCTCACTTTTGAGGAGCTTGATATTGAAATTGGATTATCTCTGTGATTGTGGCACTTCAATATTTGAATTTTGGTATGGACGTAGCCCTCTGAATTCTCTTTCGAATTCCACAAGTCTGACCTAATTTGGATTCTCCAAGACAAAGTTGTGTCCAATCTCCCACAATGACCTAATTATGGACTGGTTCCATAGTTAGAACTTGTACGACTTTCCACGTGTCATTTTTTTATCCTTCGGCTCTGAAATTGATATCCAAGAAACTAAAATCCGTGTACTTGTGACCACTTTTTACGGCACTTCAATCCAATGCTCAGAGAGAGAGTTATGAATCTTTTCCCACAATCACCTCTTTGAGATGAAATTTTGGAGCCTGAAAAAGCACTACCTTCCACAGATCATATCTCCGAAAATATTTCGAACCAAGCTATGAAATTTTTTGATGAGTTTCCTCCGGATTTTAGCTTCATACCCTAAAAATTTCATATTTTAAACCTTCGTAGAAAAAACTTTATAGCAAAAATTCCACGATGACCTGTTTAGAGCAGTGAAACCCTAGAATCCAAAGCTCTGATACCAAATGTTGTGTAACCAGCTCCAAAAATAGAAGAAAAGAGATATCAACGCCTTAGAAATAAGCCACTTCGAGGGGGCAACCTCCAATACATTACATAAATGAACAATTCTTGGATGATACAATTTACAAAACCTCCTTTCTATATATAGGAGTCCATGGGGCCAAAATGTAATCCTAGTGGGGCCTCAATGTAATCCTAGCCGACCTAACAATAATAATTTAAGGGCACAATAATAACAATATGGGGGTTACAAGGGTACAATAATAACAATAAGGGGGTTACGCTAACAACAATAAGGGACTATACTAGTAATATAGGGACCTAACATTAACCCTATCAACATCCATGTTTAACTACAATTGTTAGAGGTATGTTAGGTTGGTGAACCCCGTCAACAACATTTTTGTTCAATTACGAATGTTGAGGAATACCACACTGGTCACCTGATTACCAACATGTACCTTTTGGATATCATTAGTAGAAGCATGTTAGGTTTGTCAACTTGGTCAATTATATGTATGGTTGGTTAAAAGTATTAAATATTCATTTTATTGTTCAATACAATAAATAGTGTGTAAGTCTTGTAACCATTATTGAAGGCATGTTTTGTTGGTTAACTTAGTTAACATCACATACATTCAATACAATTGTTAGAGGCATACAAGGATACTCAACCCATTTAAATTAATGCATAACATTGATGGGGGCTTTCTTAATGCTTGGTCAGTGAAAATAGTCAGTTATTATTCCCCCACAAGTGCTCAATATTTCCATGTGACATGTTCACCCCTCATGGGAAAAATTTCCTTCTTAAGGGGGTTTTTTATTTAAGATGGGGTTAGGTCAAAGTCTATAGTGACTTTAGTAGAATAAATACCACTTGGTTGTAACTGTCGAGTTAAAGTGGTTCTTTCATAACTTTGGAGATGCTTCTACCACATTGCAATGTCTAAAATCAATTAATTTCCACTTGCTTTTGTTCATAAAAAAAAATTCAAGAAAAGAAACAAATGTATGTCAAAGCAAGTTAAATAGCCCAATACTCATTGACCCACACCACCAATGTTCCTAGATTGATCTCCTTGATTTCATTTGTTGGGGTTCAACCTCATCCCTCCTAACATAAGTCATTTACTCCACCGTTACGTACACATGCATACCTCTAAAAAACATGGAAAATTTTACCATTGTCATGCCTTACAAAATAATTTCAAAAACATTGTTACATTCACACCACAACATATACATATGTGCAATTTGTATCAAGATGTCCTAAATTTATATGTGGTTCTCTTAATGCAATATTCTACCACCTTCACACCCCTTAACCCTATGAAGATCCTTGTATTGATTTCATGACCCTATCCATTTTACGGTTTCCTTAAATTGATATTATAACACCCTCCATTAAAACCATTAAAATCGTTAACTGCACTTACATATATTCAACTTGACAAAGATTAAAACAAGAACAATACGATAATTATAATACTAATATTAATTTGAATAAATAATAATCATAAAACTAAAATTTAATATCATTGTTAATAATAATAATTATTATTATTATTATTATTATTATTTTAATTAATAAATAAATTTCATATTGTTTTTTATATTAATGAATTTAATATGAATAAATAACAATAAAAATAATAATGAATTAATATTAATAATATTTAATTAATTAACTAACTATATTAAAAATGAATGAATTAATTAATATTAATTAATGTGGTTGACTATGATTATAATCGCAGGGGATTTATATTAAACTTTAGAGTTAATATTATAAACCCTATGAATAATATTATACCCTAGAAATATGAACTCTTAGATTAATAAACCGAAGGGATTAATACTAAAACCTCAAGGTATGTAAACCTGAAGATAAATATTATAAACTCTAAAATAAACATGGTTGACCATGGTTGATATTCATATTGAGACAATCGTTGTCTCAATGTGACTTTGGACCATTGTTGACCATGGTCAAACATGATTGACCATAATTGACCATGGTTGACCATGTTTGACCAATGTTGAGCATGATCTACCATGATTGACTATAGTTGACCATGATTGATTTTCATATTGAGAAAATCCTATGATAAGCCATAAGATAAATATTATGAACAAAGGTATATAGACCCTATGATATATATTCTAAATGGTAAAATAAGCATGGTTGAACATGATTTATTTTTTAGATTGAGACAATATTTTTCATAATGTGACATCGAACCATGGTTGATCATGATTTATTTTGATATTAAGACAATATTTTTCATAATGTGACGTCACACCATGGTTGACCATGATTGATTTTAATATTGAGACAATTATTGTCACAATGTGACATTGAAACATGGCTAGCTATGCTAAACCATGGTTGAATTTCATATTGATACAATCTTTGTCACTACGTGACATTGGACCACAGTTGAACATGGTTTAGTTTCATATTCAGCCAATGTTTGTTACAATGTGATGTCGAACCATGATTGACCATGATTATAAACCCAAGGATTAATACTATAATGGTTGACCAAGTTTGATTTTCATATTGAGACAATCCTTGTCACAATGAAACAATGGACCATAGTTAACCATGGTTTACCATTATTGACATACATATGGATACAATATTTATCAAAATGCAACGTTAGACCATGGTTTATTTTCATATTGAGACAATCTTTGTCACAATTGGACATTGGACCATGGTCGACCATTATTGATTTTCATATTGAGACAATTTTCTTCACAATGTGACGTTGGACCATGGTTAACCATGATTGGTGATGCTTGATGACGATTGATTTCCATATTGAGACAATATTTATGACAATGTGACATTGGACCATGGTTGACCATGATTACAAACCCAAGCGATTTCTATTAAAGGCTAGGATTAATATTATAAATCCCATGAATAATATTATACCTTAAGAATACGAACCCTTACATTAATATATCAAAGGGATTGATATTTTAAACCCAAGGTATATACACCCTAAGATAAATATTATAAACCCTAAAATAAACATGGTTGACCATGGTTGATTTTCATATAGGCCTATTTGGGAAACCAAGAAGGACACAAAAATCAGCAACCTCTCATTGATCGGGAAACCAATAAAAAGCGCACTCTTTCCTTTGAAACATCCAAGAGTAGAAAAGAGGGAAACATCTAAAATTTAGGAAAGAAGGAAACATCTCAATGTATTTTCTTTATCTAATAATGCATTTGATTTTATGAAAATATATTTTGTAATTACAAAATAAAAAATAAAGAGAATGATTGCATTGTTTATAAAATGATCATCTCTCCCTCATAATAAAGAGGGTGGTATTGTTTCCAGAGTGACTTTTCTATTCCTTTTTTGTGCCTCTATCCTATTATATGATTCTTTGCATTATTTTTTCAGATGTGCAGGTAGATCAATTGGTATCAGAGCATAAGATATTGGAATTTTTTGGACACCTAATCCTCTATGGGTAGGTGTGGAAGCTAAATGGACAAAAGGATTCCAAGTGACCTTGGAATGTGGAATCCAAGAGTCACATCAATGTATTATAAATACACATCTATGGTTAATGGAAAATTCAGTCATGCTTATCTTTATCATTTTCCCTATCCTTGTGTGTTTTCCATGTGTGTGTTTAACATGGTATCAAAGTGCAGGTTAGGCCCTGGCATTTTCAAATTCTGCCAACTCTGCATCCTTTCCTATCTTGTCTACCGTTTCTATGTTTGGCCTGTCCACTATAGAAATATTCTAAAGCGTTACTCTATTGCACTTGGGTGCTACTCTAGTAAACCATTTATATTCTACTTAACTTTTTATCTTCCTCCTCTTCACGCGTTGAAACAATCTTTGTTGTCAGGAAGAGAAAATATTCGCATGGACAGACTAGTGAAATAACTCGTATCAAATTTATTTTCGGGAATGGAAATGAGTATGTATTCCCGTACTCTCCCAGAAGCAGTCACCTTTGTGCAAGCACTAGGCAGTGTAGTGATTTTCTATTTCACGTGTCTATTCTCTGTGTGTTTATCCCATCCATTGTTGTACGACACAAATGCACGCCTTCTCCTAAAAAATGGTAGAGCATTTCTACTGGAATGTCGAGTAGGGGATAGAGGCACATTGGACACTCCATATCACCCTCGGGCACTGTACACACAGCTCCCCAGCTCCTCCTGTTCACAGCGTTCTCATATTACAGTGTGTGCCCCTCACCCTCTGCACGACCTACGTTTGTGCTCGGTTCAAAGTCCAGAGTGCTAACCACTACATAGCATATGCTCTCACCATGCTCTCTGGCATCATTCCATCATGCCTCGAGGCTCTCCCCTCTCGCTTTCATACACTCCATATTCATTGAGCGTTGAAACAAGATTTGACATTGATAATCTTTTTTTGTTTGCAAAATGTACATGGAGGCGAGGTAATTTCCCATGTGGGCTTTTGGAAGTGCCACTACGTTGTGCAATGTGGTATAAAGGCGTAAGAAATAGGGCAAGTTCCAGCTACCTTCTATTGAATTTATCCAACAGTTTGTCTTGTTAGGATTTGGAACCACAGCGGAGTTCCCCATCGAGGATTCATGGGTTTAGATATCACACTAGCGACCAAGTATTCATGAATAATGACATGGTAATTTTCATATTTTACTTATGTGAGTATATGGTTTTGGCTATTGTTATTAATGATTGCGTCAAAGATATTTATAGTTGCACCAATGGTTTTCTGGCATTGACAGCACAAGCATGACTAGGCTCTAGCACTCTTTTTAATAATTCAGTTGCAGTAACTTGTCGATCTAGCTGACATGAAACTTCATCATCAGTTGTAGACCATGGAAAATTAGCACTTCTCCATGTGGGATTACAACTGAATCTACTGGAAAATTTCCGCACTCTGACACCTCCCTCATCCTCTCTTTATTATTTCATATTAAAGAGCTTCACTTCGGGTGGTAAAGTTGTCACCATAACTTCTCCTTCAATCTTCGCCCGCCTTCACACCCTCCAGGCCCGTCACATCTCCCAACTCTCGCTCTAGTTCCCTCAACTCTTCCCTCAACACTAGTTCTCGGAGATAACCTCCACTATATCTCTCTCATAAATATCAGGAAAATATTATCTTTGTTCAAATTCATCTAGCAACCTTCTTATACCCATAGAATCATTTGTAGAAACTGCATATCCCAAAACAGCGTGCCCAAATTCTTCCAATTTAACTGCAGCGCGTCTGACACCTCATGTACTATATGAATACAGGTGGATGTCGAGTAGCCAGGCTCACTTGTTCTGTAACCCTGGAAGGCCCTGTGTATTTTTAGGAGCATCAGGCCTCAAGTGTCAATATAGAAATATGTAATTGGGTCCTCCAGAGGAAGTATAGGGAGAATTCACTCCATTGTTGCGATTACTATTACCACTGGCATTGGCATATCATGTTTATCTCATTAGGGGAATTTTGAGGTCTAAAATGGGCCTCCTAAGGAAATTGTAAAATAATAGTGGAAAAAATCTAATAAGATTTGATGACATCATCAAATTTTAGAGGGAAAAATGAAAAAACTACTTTTTCAATTCATATTTTCAACTTATCTCCCAAATTTTTTACTCAAATTTCAAGCGGGAGTACTCATTGGATGCGGAATTTAATTTCCCATCCAAGGAGTATCCATGTTGCATACTTTCTACGGGTCCTACTACACGAAAAATGAGAAATACATAAAAAAAAACGTGATTACAATCACGTTTTTATGTATTTCTCATTTTTCGTGTAGAAGAGTTTATCGAAAGTATGCAACATGGGTGCTCCTTGGATGAGGAATTAAATTCCGCATCCAACGAGTACTCCCACTCGAAATTTGAGTAAAAATTTTGGGAGATAAGTTTAAAATACGAGTTGAAAAAGTAGTTTTATTATTTTATTATTTTTTAATATTTTTACTTTTTTACTCAAAAAATGGTGAATCATCCATTATGGATGACATCATCATCTTGAATCCTATTGGTTGTTATAAAGTTTATTTTTGTTGTACATTTTTCTTATGAGGCCCATTTTAGACCTCAAAATTCCCCTAATGAATACATTGACTATTGAAGTGAGTGCACTGACCAGTTTGAAGCTAATTGTGTTTTAAAAGAAAATGTATTGAAGCTAATGGTTTGTGCATATATTATTGAATGTGTGTTGATGTGCATTGAATATGGTGAAGCATTTTTTTATAGACATCAGTTTATATAAGCACTGGTGAATGTTGCCTATCTCTTAAAACACTTGCAACAAAAGGCATGAGAAAATAACTTAAAACACGAAGCTGGTGGGCACTCATAGAGGTCCATTGTGTTTAGCTTCTACTCTCTCAATGTCATGGCTGAATGACTGCCTCTTCGTATCCCTCAAATGAAAAAAATCATTTGTATTATTTTCCTTAAAAACATATTTTGTTGGTCATGAGTGAACTATGATTAGTTTTTAAAGTGAAATTTTGATTATGAAGAAAATGGCTCAAATTACTAAAGTATTAGAGTTCTTTAAAACTCTGATACATTCCATTGATCATGATACAGTGATAGTCAGCAAGGAAACTCTCTCTCATATTCAGACCTGTTTGCATAACACACAAGAAAACAATGAATTTTTGCAGCTTGAATCTTAGCTACACCAAGAAGAATTATAGCAGTGGAGTCATCATTTTGAACTTGTTCTTGTTTAGAACATTAAGATAGACTCCCATAATCAACAAGAAATTGCAGATGCAGTACCCATTTGTTGAAGAGGTTAATCCCCTCTGCGGACAAAGGCGGTCCCTACTAGCCCAGATCGGGTCTAGCAACAATCGAACACGCTACAGTGTAGGTTCCTAATTGCAAATAAACCGACTTGCGATGAAGGCTTACCTGGAATCCAACGATGTCGTTTGTAGAAGAGGTAGTGCTCCCGTTCCTCTGCCCTGGCAGATCACAATCCTCACGATCTCCGTGATCGGACACCTGCACACGCAAGAAACAAAACAAACGCAAGCATAAAATCCAGTATATACAACTATATGTCAGTCAAAGAGGACATAACTCATGATCATAATCAAGAACAAGAGTGGAACCATAACCAATAGTCGCTTATCATTAATGAATCAAAGGAAGAATACAACCATAGCTTCGATGCAGCATTCTCCTTCGGCGGGTCGTCAACAGAACATGCCTCGATAAAGCCTGTCGGGGAATGGGACAAGTCTCTCTCTCCGGATACTTGGCAATAGTCTCCTTGCTTGGATTTGGCCTCGAGGAAATCAAGAAGGCTCTTGCAGCATAAGGATGTGAAGGCTCTTGGGAACTAGCTTGCAAAGGAAAAGAGCAAGCTTTTATAAATGGAGGAAGGGAGTTGGGATCCCTATAATTATGGGATTGGCCCTATCATCAAGGAAGCTTCCATGAGAGTTGGCAAACCACTTCCTCTCTATGGAAACCCGTAGCCAAACCTCCCAACTCAAGATAGACAGCGGTCCAGGAATCTGTTAGGATGAAACTTCCACCATTTATTTTTTAAAAACAATCCTTAAAATGGTTGGCGCGAGTGCGACTCTGGGACAGAGCGCCAATTGGTGCGCCCTCTTTGAAGGATTTCCCCCATTTGCGCGGGTACTAAACTGCCTGCCCGTGCCAATGCAAAAAGAGATTTTTTTAGGGTTTTTCACAAGGAGATGTCTTCAGGGTAATGAAAGCTCATGTTCAGAGGGATGTCATGCAAGTGTTTTTAGGACATGTCACTACTCACAGGTCACGGAATGAGCCCTCCAATGTGCGGGACGGGGATTGCAAGGACGGTGAAAAATTGCTGTGTAACACCATTTTAGGAGCATATTTGCAGAAAGAAGAAAAAATCCAGCCTGCTCTTCCCAAGCCCATCATCATACCTTTGGAAGAGCTTGTCCATAACAAGCATAGAACAGGTCTTGGATATGATAAGGAGTTTACCTTGCATACTCTAGACTACTCCAAGCCTACAAAATTTCATAGTGTCGGATTTCTTTATGACATTTCACCTTCAGTTGTTCCAGATTATGCTTCTCTTCCATAGCAACAACAACATATTGGAAAATTCCAACATTGTGATTGAGTTGGCCATATGAAATATCATTGTTTTGATCTTCACCCATGCAAGCATTGTGGTCAGCACACCCATTCTTCACACATATGCTTCAAAAACAAGCCTCCTGCAAGAACAAAGATTCATCTTGGATGGATCGCCTCTTGGCAATGGCCATCAACAACCAGGAAGATGTTTAATTCATATGTCAGAAATTGTTCTAGAATATTGAACAATCTTGCAGTTGATTTTTCACCATCATCTCACCTTGTACCTAACAGAGGGGGAAATGGTGGTCATCTACAAGCTTCGAAGCCACATCAAGCGAGCCTGAGCCAGAACATGTCATTCCAAATTGAGAGTTGTAACTAGAGACACGGCAGTTCAAGCGAGCATGAGCCATAATCTCTCATTCCATATTCAGAGTTGTTGCCAGAGACATAGCAGTTCAAGCGAACCCGAGCCACAACATGCCATTCCAGATTCAGAGTTGTAGGAAGATACACGGATGCCCATGACAGTGCCTTTGGTTGGTGGACGGCCTTAAACCATCCATGTGAGTTTGATATTCTTCCTCTTCAAAGAATTAAGAACACTTCCTCTAGCAGAAGACTTCATCTTCTTGCCATTTTTGGAAGAGTTTTAGGAAATGCATCAAGCATTCTAGAGTTGGTGGTCATCCTTAAACCATCACAGGTTGTATACCTCCCTTATTCTACGTTGAAGGTCTCCCTCTTCAAATATGAGGGACACTTCCTCTAGCAGAACACCTTAGCTTCTTGCCAGATTTGGAAGAGTTCCGGTTACTGAACTAAGCATTCCATTGTTGATGGTCATCCTTAAACCACCTCTTTATGCCAAAATTTTAGAGAGCTCATTCAGCCTAAGTGTTGCCACGCATACTTTGCAGATTTTTATTACAGCTCTCTTCTTGGACTCACACATACCCCTTCAGATTAAGGGGGGGAATGTTGGACACCTAATCCTCTATGGGTAGGTGTGGAAGCTGAATGGACAAAAGGAGTCCAAGTGACCTTGGAATGTGGAATCCAAGATTCACATCAATGTATTATAAATACACATATATGGTTAATGTAAAATTCACTCACGCTTATCTTTATCATTTTCACTATCCTTGTGTGTTTTGCATGCGTGTGTTTAACAGAAGCCATCCACCTGTTCGAAGAATTTTATTTTCTTAGGGTGATACATTTCAATCCATTTAGTGGATGAAAAACATGGCATCCAGTCAAGAGCCCTCCACTGCAGACTCACCAGTAAATGATTTATCTAGGTCTCTTCAAGAGCTAATTACGCTGCAACAACAACAACATCCTCCAAGGTAAATGCAGCTTGATACACGCTTTCAACTGCCCAAATTCTCAGGTCAAATGAATGGTGAGTCTATTGATTCTTGGCTCCATAGCCTCTCCAACTATTTCATAACCTGTCCAATGATGGAAGAGGAGATAAAAATTCAGATCACCAGTCTACAATTGGAAGGCCTAGCACAAACATGGTGGGATACACATCTTGAGAATATGCCCTTGGTTGTCGAACTTGGAGAACCAGTCGAGACCATATCGAAACTTATCACATCTTGGAATCTCTTTTCCCATGCCTTACGAGAATGCTTCTGTTCTCCAGGATATATACAAAATCTCCTTGCCAAATGGATATAACTTCAAAAACTATCCAATCAATCAGTGCAAGCTTAGATTGATGTATTCTGCAAGTTGCACATTCAACTCCATATATCCGATCTAGAAGAGGTAATAATTATCAAGTTTAATTCTAGTTTTCTAATGATTTTTTGACGTGAATCTAAGTTGTTTGATAGTGCTTTATTAGACAAAGCCTTTATTTGGGCCCTCGTTGTGGAACAAAAAGTGGGTACTTGAATCCGATATCCTTGGGTCAGAAATGGTCCATCTCCCTTTGGTTCTTCTAATGTCACCTCTGCCTCATCCCCCACACCTCACAATACCCCCTGGCGTATATTTCATAGGACCAACTCACATGCTTCTAGAGATTGTCAAGTGATGAAAAATATACGCCCTCACAAGACTCTTTTTACGGAGGTCGAACAACCAAATGCCACTACCCCACTTCCAATTTTTTCTCTCGAAAATCCTATAGAAGTGGACCCCTCTCTCATCATCATGACTACTAATGCAACAAACACCTTGTTCCGCCTTTGTTTACCCATAATTGTCAAATCAAACATGAGTTGGCCATGCTTATTCTTGGCAATGGGAATCAAAAGAATCTTGTGTCACAGGACTTGGTTGAACACCTTTTCCTTCCCAACACTCCTCAGCCACATCCGTATCATCTTAGTTGGGCCCAAAAGGGTGGTGCTTGTCTAACCATCTCCTAATGTTGTGTTGTAACCTTTTCTATTGGAAATTTCTAAGATAATTTGGTATGTGATGTTTCTCCTCTCAATTGTGCCAATTTATTTCTAGGCATTCCATACCAAGAGGCTCGACATGCTGTTTATCATGCTACAAATCACCAATGCCACTTGCAGCACAATGGGCGCATCTATGTTCTCATACCCTCAGCTAGCACATCAACCCAACCTTCTATTGGCAAATATCCCATTATGAGAGTCAATTTAAACCAAGATGTTTCTTTATGCTTGGTTTGCCTTGTCAAGCCAGACAACCTCACCAATCTAATATCTCCTACAATGGCTCCTCTACTCCACGAATTTATAGATTTCTTCTCCCAGCCCACAAGGTTCCCTCCAACATGCTCTGTTGAACACCACATTGATCTTATTCCTCATGATTCCTTACCCAATACCCCATCTTATTTCCTTTCTCCTCGAGAGGCAACTGAGATAAAACGCCAAATTGAGGAATTTTTGACATCTGGTCATATTCAGACTTCATCCTCGCCATGTGCATCTCCAGCTTTATTATTCCAAAAAAGGATAATTTTCAGGATTTTTTGGACTACTTACACGGGACTACTTTTGAGGATTTGTCTCTCATTTCTCACAGTTGGCTCACCTTTTGCACTATTTGTCTCATCAAGCAAGGCTTATTTGGGATGCCGAATTTGAGCAATAGTTTTCTCAACTCAAGAATGCCTTATGCTCTACCCCTTTTCTTCGTTTGACACATATGAATCAACCATTTGAGATGGAAACCGATGCCTCTCAAGTTGCAATTGGAGTTGTTCTTAAATAGGGATGCCACCCTGTAGCATACCATTCTAAGGAACTTGCAGATGCTAAGCTCATGTAGAATATCTATGACAAGGAATTTTATAGTTTAGTGCAATCTTTGAAGCAGTGGCTCCATTGCATTCTTGGAAAAGAGACCATCCTCCATACAAATCATCATCCACTAATATTCATCAACTCACAACGCAAGATTCAGGAGCAACGCCATTTAAAGTGGGTTGCTTACATTCAAAAATTCCATCTGGTGATTAAATATAAGAAGGGGACAAGTAATAAAATGGTTGATTTGTTAAGTCGGCCACCTACTCAGGTCCTACACATTCTAGAGGTGCATTGTGTTGCATATGATGCTTGG
The DNA here is from genome assembly GCA_034641835.2 of Pinus albicaulis. Taxonomy (NCBI): domain Eukaryota; kingdom Viridiplantae; phylum Streptophyta; class Pinopsida; order Pinales; family Pinaceae; genus Pinus; species Pinus albicaulis. The sequence goes on along the minus strand of CM076578.1, from coordinate 144,587,242 downwards.
CAAGATATGTATGCAACAAATCTAGTCTTTGGTGAGATATGGGAAGCTTTGCAGGAGCCTACAGTCATAAACCAAACTCCCTTTCTTAATTATACCATTCTTGATGGTTGGTTGTATAAACTTAACTAACTATGTGTACCACAATCTCATGATTGTCTCATTCTCATCCGTGAAGCACATTCCTCTTCATGCAGAGGGCATTTTAGCACAGCGAAGACCATTCTCAATCTGCAATGCCACTTATATTAGCGTGCCTTACCCAAGAAAGTGGAAAAATTCATTCGTGCGTGTTCTCTTTGTTCACAAAGAAAGCCCTCAAACCGTAATCATGGTTTGTATCAGCCATTACCAATTCCCTCTCATCCTCAGGAATACATTTCCATGGACTTTTTAAGTGGCCTTCCTACTACTTTATGCAAAAATGATGTTATATGGGTAGTGGTATGTCGTTTCTTCAAGATGTCTATATTTATTCCTTGTGATAAGACTACCTTTGTTGCTTAGACCACAGATCTCAACTTCCAGCATGTGTGGCCACACTTTGGTTTGTTGAGTAACATTATTTCTTATCGTGACTCTCGTTTTCTCAGTAAATTTTGGTGTACTCTTTGGTCTTTGTTAGGTTTCCAACTTCATTTCTCAACTACCTTCCACCCACAAACATATGGAAAAACCAAATTTTTCAATCGTACTTTGGTTCACTCACTTCGTAGCTATTTTTCCAAAAAAAAAAAAGTGGGATAAATATTTTCACATCATTCAACATACTTACAATCGGGCAACAGACTCCTCAACTAGTTTCTCACCTTTTGAGGTTTGATTTTGGTTTCAGCCAAATGCAACCTTTGATATTCCACTAACGATCACCCCTTTTGGGTCTACAAATCAACAACATGAACAAAAATCAACTCATCATTTTATACACTCCATTTCTCAATGTCAAGCTCAAGTAACTGTTGCTTTCCAAGAAACCCAAGATCGTGCCAAACAGAGGCATGAAAAGTGGCAAACAACCTTGTATTTTCAACCTGGAGATCTTCTATGGCTCTTGTTGGACAAGAAATGCTTCAAGGGCCAGCATCATAAGTTGCACCCTCTGCGATATGGCATGTATACGATTCTGGAACACATTGGAGAAAATTCATATCGCTTGGAATTTCCTTCCCAACCTGGCATCCATGATGTGCTTAATGTTAATAATCTCAAGCTATTCAAAACACCTCTCCTTGAGGAATATGTTACAATTCACCATATGGTCGATAATATTCCATATTTTCAGCCTCCTTTGCTCAAAGATACAATTCTGGACTCCAAGAAATGGAATACACATGAGCAACCATACTTCTCATATCTAGTTGGTCAGAAGGGACACACACCAACACAGGAAAAATGGATGACTACAGAAACATTGCAACACACTTTCCCTCATTTGGTGGAGGAATCTGGGATGCTTTCTGATATAAACAGGGAGGAATTTGGCAACCAAGAAGGACACAAAAATCAGTAACCTCTCACTGATTGGGAAACCAAGAAAAGGCTCACTCTTTCCTTAGAAACATGTAAGAGTAGAAAAGAGGGAAACATCTAAAATCTAGGAAAGATCTCAATGTATTTTCTTTATGTAATAATGCATTTGATTTTATGAAAATATCTTTTGTAATTACAAAATAAAAAATCAGGAGAATGATTGCATTGTTTATAAAATGCTCATCTCTCCCTCATAATAAAGGCTTATGTTTGACATGCTATAAAGAAAAAATAATACAAATAACTTTAAAAATGAATTTCAATATATTTATATAATGCAACAACTTTCATAATAAAATGACTCTACCACATTTATTAATGTGGTTGTGCTATTTTATGATTAGATACATGGTGAATATTTTTGAAAGTCTTATGTTTCTCTTTTGTGGTTGGTGAATATTTTAGTGTTTAAATATATTCACCTCTCATAAAGAAAAAATAGTACAAAAAACTTTTCAAATGAATTTCAATAAATTTATGTAATGCAACAACTTTCATAATAAAATGACTCTAACATACAATTGGCGAGTATACCTTATCATACAATTTTATTTATTTATTTATTTTATATTATAATATTTAATTCATCCTATAAAACTAATCTTAAAATGAGTATAATTGAAAGTGTCTTTGCTTGGCCCACGGGGCTTTGGTTCGACGGTGAAGGGTGCACTGTTAAGGCACTCCATGCGATAGGTCACCGGTTCCAATCCCCCCGTGGGTGTAGGATTAGTCTAAACTAGCAAAAAAAAAAAAAAAAAGTGTCTTTGCTTGATTTTTATATCTATATGATGAATATAGTAAAAAGATTTTTTTTTTTTTTAAAGACAAAAATAACCAACACAAAAAAAATCTACCAAATATCAATATAGAAATATGCAACCCATACAAATATACATTTCTTGTTACATATTCAAATGTTACCAAAACATCCATTTTCATTTACAAAATAAAGTCATTTTTTTAACTCTTTATATAGCATAAAAAAACAAATAAATTTTCCAATTTTAATGCATTGCAACATTTCTAAATTTTTTAACCTTCGGAAATTATTTTTCTCAAAAACTCCTCGTTATCACTTTCTAAATATACAATTAAATTAAACCTATAAAAAGCAATTTAGTTTCCACTAGAAATATAAAATTTAAATAAACAAATTAAAAAAACAATATAAAATTATAAAATCGCAAGGATATTGAAGAAACATAATGTCTCTTCAACTTTCAAGCCTCTCCGCACTATCCGTGGTTCTCTTAGATCGGTTAAAGACCCGATTTGCCCGATGGATGGTAAGGGTGTTTATTTGATTCCTTGTTCCTGTGGGACCCCTTACATTGGTGAAACTGGTCGATCAATTAACCAAAGAATTCATGAACATGTCGCTAACCTTAGACATGGTAGATCTCGGTCCTCTGCCTTGGCAGAGCATGCTGAAAAAACAAATCACCATATTTGTATTGAAGATACTAAGGTTATTGCAACTATTGACCACTTCCACCACCGAAAGTTAAGGGAAGCCTTGGAAATAGAAAAGAGGTCGGTTAACCTTAATAGGGATGATGGGTGGAATGTTAGCAGATGTTGGATCCCTACACTTCACTCTTAGTTTTTTTTTTCTTCTCTCGATCCTTATTCCTCTATCCAGATGTGCTCCTTTTATTTTACTAATTTGGTTTTTATTAGTATTTTTGTTTTGTTTTATTTTATTATTATATATATATATATATATTTATTTATTTATTATATTTTTATTTTATTTTTTATTTTTATTTTTATTTTTTTATTTTTTTATTTTTTTTAATTAATTTATTTATTTATTTATTATATTTTTTAATTAATTTATTTATTTTTATTTATTTTATTTTTATTTTTATTAGTATTATTTATTTATTTATTTATTTTTATTTTTATTTTTATTTAAAAAAAAAAATTTAAAAAAAATTTTAAATTTTAAATTTAAAAAAAAAATTATTTATTTTTTTATTTTTATTTTTTTAGTTTTTTTTTTTTTTAAATCTTACCTCTTTAGTAAGATTAAAATAATTTATTAATTAGTATTATTATTTGATTTGATTTGATTTTATATTTTATTTATATAGAATTTATAATAAAAATATAATCAAATTTAAAAAATAATAATAATAATTATTATTATTATTTTCTTATTCTAGTTAAACTAGCAGTTTTTCCAACGGCTAGTGGGAGCGGTCCTGTTCTACTTAAACTGGTTTCTTGATCAGATTTCTCATCTTGTCCTGATGATGAACCACACTGGCTGGTTGGAAACGTGTAGACAAAAATTTCTTTTATGTGATTTTCACCAAAAAAATTTACACACAATATAAAATTATTAAACATAAATTATATTTAAACTTTTACTATATAAACAAATTAAAAAAAACAATATAAAATTATTAAACATAAATTATATTTAAACTTTTACCAACATTTTTCGACTAATGTTGTAAACCACATTTTATTATTAATATTAAATAATAGTAATGTCAAATAGTTACCCATTGTTAATATTATTAATAAAATTATAAACCTTTCGGACTAATGTTGTAGACTATATTTTATTATTAATATTAAATAATAGTAATGTCAAATAGTTAACCATGGTTATATTTATTAATAAAATTATAAACCTTTAATATTAGTTACCAAACATTTAGAATAATATTAACTTCAACCAAAACATTAAATTTAAAATTATTAAATTTATTAATATTCACATCATTTTGAATATTAAAATTATTAAACTTAAATATTAAATTAGATATTTTAATACGAACCTCTTCAATTAAATACCCGTCAAGTTAGGTTAACTGCCGTTGAATAGGTATCGATATATAATGAAATTAACCCTCTTTGTAATTTATTTCAATACAACTAATCAACTTGCAACCATAATTGAGCGATCAACGGAATCTCGGTACCTCGTTCCTTCCCTTGGCTTCCAAATCCTGCAACTCTAATGTTGTTGAGGAGTACTACTCTGCCCTTAGGTTTGGTTTTATTTGGGCTTATGTCTGAACTTGTAAAATAATCCAGTGTTCTTCTTATTAACTTTTTGTAAAATTTTGAGAGTTTAAAACTTTGATGTATTGGAATTGTGGTTCCACAGTTCAGTGTGTGATTATTGCTTATATTCTCTCGTTAGTGTGTTCAACTTGGCATGATTTCCTTACAGTGTTTTAGTTGTTATTAATAGTTAGAAATTCGGTTTAATACTAAATTGCCTTATAGTGTAACTCACAATGTTTATCTTTGTTGCAATATTCACTTTCTTAACTTTTTAAGATGTCAAAATTATAGTGAGATGAGGAGACTTCTCTCCAAGCTTTTTGAGCATAGGAATAAAATCTTAAATCAAATTAAATAACTCTTTTCTTTAGGTCCGATAAACCAAAGATTGATCTCAGTGAACGACATCATCATCATCATCAAATACAAACTTTAATCTTCTACTTGTTTGCAAATGGTGTTTACCATGCATCATTTGGGCTTTCTTTCGTGTTAGTACGAACTCTATTTTGCACAGTTCTACCAATGTATATTTTCTTTACACTATATATTTTTTTCTTTAGCTTAACTCTCTAAAATGAAATAAATGGAAATCTCTCCTAACAAGGGTTCTTCCATTTTTGTTCAAGTTATATCGTGGCTAGTCCAACCCAGGCTCATTTATTATTAATGTTTATTACTTGTGCAACGACAATCAACTTTTCAATGATAGTCGACATTCCAACGCTTAGTCGTCAAATTTAAAAAATTAATCACAACTTAATTCCAACATAATCGACATGTGACTTCTGAAATTTAATTAAATTTCAACGTTTCTATTTTCTTTCTAACTTTTCTCACTCTTTCACAACGTTTAGCACTCCTTTTCATCACAACGGCTTATCCAGCTCTAAGGGAGAAGATCTTGACTTGGGATTGTCTCATTTGTAGGGGATTCCAGGGGCCAGGCAGATGTGTTTTTTGTTTATGCACGGAGGAATCTATAAATCATATATTTTTTACCTGTCCCATGATTGCTCACATATGGTCTCTTTTCAGTTCCTCTCTCCTCTGCTCTCCATGGACTCCTACAAATTTCTTGGATGTGGCTCATAGATGGGATCTAGTGGATGGGCAATATCAATCCCTCCCCTTCTTTTTTATTTGGGAGATTTGGCGCTGCAGAAATCGTCATATTTTTGAAGATGCACCGATCAGCACTACTCAAATATTCAATGCTATCAGATTGTGGATCATGGACAAGGAAACGCAAATGCCCCTTATACATGATGAATCAAGGAGGAACCGACCACATCCTATTTCCCTGTCGGTGATCTTTTTCTATGGCGCCTGTCTGGATGGGAAAATGGGATGTGGGGTGTGGATCAAGATCAATAAATCTGAGAGGATACATATATGCTGGAATGGGGGCAGGGGAACTAACAATCTGGCGGAGTTAATGGCTCTATGGTGCGGCTTGATTGTTGCTCATAATCTGGGTCTCAAACAGGTCTCCATTTATGGGGACTCCAAGCTTATTATTGATGCCATGAGAGGCCTTTCCCCCCTCTCCTCTATTACCTCCCATGGCTACTTCAAAAGGACAATATATTTGTGGGAAAAACTTGGTTTTCCTCCTATAACCCATATATACGGGGAAAACAACACCAGGGCAGACAGCTTATCAAAACAAGGACTGGGCATGGTATTTGGCATTTTACAGGTTACTCAATATATACAAAACAAAAAGGTCTTGACAAGTGAGATTCCCATTCCATGAATGGGGTATATAGGGAGGGTGGGTGAACACTTACAGTTTTTGGATCCTTCTCCTTTTTTGGTTTATTACACAGTATGCTTTCTCATCATCTTTTTACAGTATTGGACATCAAGCGAGCCTGTCTACATCTTCAAGCGAGCCTGCTCCATTTTCCTTATCTATCATATTAGATGTGGTTCGAATCGGTATATTATTGCAGTTTTCCAAACATGTGAGCCTACAACTATGGAAATCAAGCGAGCCTGTCCCTTTTTATTTCTCAAGTGAGCCTGCTCCAAATTCCTATACCTATTTCTCGTTGTACACATACTATTTCACAATCTGCGAGATTGAAAAATTTATCAGGCGAGCCTGCATGAGATCTTCCAAAACGATGGAGAGACGGGGGCACCCCTGTTTCTTCTAATTAGTGTATATATCTAGTGACACTAGCAAACAGTTTTTTTATGTTGTGTATTCGATGGATTTACTTTCGCAATTTTTTTCAGGTTCGGATTGCAAGATAGCTTATGCAAATATACTGTGTAAACATTTGTATGGAAGGCAATTATACATTGTAAGTAGGAAGGCTATATGTTTAAGTTCTTGTAAGGAAGGAGGATAGACTAATTCTCGTATCCACTATTTCTGACATCTTATGAATAGGTAGGTGACTCTTCCCTACCCCGATGAATGTATTGTTTATATATTTAATAGTAAACAAAGTTTTTTTTCTTCTGAAAAAATAAAAATAAAAATACAAGCATATTCTTCTCATATTCAATCGAAATTAAATTACAACTCTTGTTTTAAATAAAAAATAAGAATTCCTCACAGGTAGTTGCACCGTAACATCAAATATACCCCTATGAGCAAATAATAATAAAATAAATTAATGTCCCTCATAAACAAAATATTTCAATTTCTATTTAAGTTTACAACCACGTTATATAAAGAAAAAAAAATTGAAATTAAAGAAAATAAATTAATTTACTTTTTAATATTAAAGCGATATATATTTATTTAAGAGATACCATGTGAAATTAATATAAAAAAAATTGAAATTAAAGAAAATAAATTAATTTACTTTTTAATATTAAACAGATATATATTTATTTGAGAGATACCATGTAAAATTAATATATTTATTATTACACAATAGTAAAAATAAATTAATAATAAAATATTTTAATTTGACATAACATAGTTTTAAATCTTGTTTTTATGTTTAAAAATAATAATTTAATTTAATATTATTTTTTTTATGTTGTTAGTGTACACTATACACTATAAATTATATGTTCAATTTATTGCATCTTAATTTGGACTTGACATATAACATTTAAAAAATATTAATGTTAAAAAAAAAAGTTTAATATGGATTATATATAAAGAGAGATATGTATATGTATATATATATATATATATATCTATCTATATATATATATATATATATATATATAGAGAGAGAGAGAGAGAGAGAGAGAGAGAGAGAGAGAGAGAGAGAGAGTATGACTTTCAAAAGAAATCGGTTTCCTTCTTGCATTAAAACAACGTCAATTCCATTTCTTGAGGCATCACATTCCACAATAAAGGTTTTTGTGAAGTCTGGCATAGCTAAGAATGGTGCTAGGCACATTGCATCTTTAAGATGTTCAAAGGCCTCAGTTACTTCAGGAGTCCATGAAAATGCATCTTTCTTCAATAATGTTGTTAGAGGTGCTGCTATTCTCCCATAATTCTTAACAAACTTGCAATAATACTCTGTTAACCCAAGAAATCCTCACAGCTTCTTTACAGTTGTGGGGACTTTCCATTTCTTAATGGATTTAATTTTGTTAGGGTCTACCTTAACACCCTCGTGAGATACAATATGACCCAGATATTGCACCTCTTGTACTCCAAAGAAACATTTGGAGGTTTTTTCATATAATTATTTTTCCTCCAATAGTTTGAGCACCCTGTCAACATGTTGAACACAATCCTTCCAAGACCTGTTGTAGATTAGTATATCATCAAAAAATACTAACACAAATTTTCTCAGGAAGGGTTTTAAAATGGAATTCATCAACCCTTGAAATGTAGAAGGTGCATTGGTAAAGCCAAAAGGCATAAACAAAAATTCAAAATGACCCTCATGAGTTTGAAATATTGTTTTCGGAATATCTTCAATCTTCATTCTAATTTGATGATATCCTGAACGAAGACCCAACTTGGAAAAATAAATTGCTCCATGTAATTCATCTAATAATTCATCAGTCACATGAATGGGAAATTTATCTTTGATAGTGAGTTTATTGAGCTGACTATAATCTAGACACGTGCACCATGATCCATCCTTCTTGTGCACCAATAATACTGGAGCAGAGAAAGTACTTTGGCTCGGTTGAATTATACTAGCCTCTAACATTTTTGCAATCATACGTTCAATTTCTCCCTTTTAGACATACAAATATCTGTAAGGCCTGATGTTTGGCGGAACACTTCTTGGAATCAAATGAATAGCATGATCATGATCATGATCACAAATAGGTGGGAGTCCTTGGGGAGTTTCAAACACCTAATTGGAATGATTATTCAAGACTTTTTGGAGATCTGGGGAAATAGATGATTTGATGTTGGAACTTCTAGTGAGCATAATTGTCCAATTACGCCTTGTTGTTCTTTTTTCAGAAGCTTTGTCATGACATTACAGCTTATTATCTTTCCTGGCTTCACTACGATACCTCATAATTCAACATCCTTTCCTTCCAAAAAAAAATTCAAGAAAATTTCTTGAAAATTAAAAGCTATCGTCCCTAAAGATTGTAACCATTATACTCCTAGTACAACATCAGCACCTCCCATTTGAATGGAAAGCATTGGACTATTCAATACATATCCCCCACGGTTAGCTTGATATTATGGCATTTTCTAGAGCAATTTATAGTTCCTCCATTTGCAACCATCACTTGACATTCTGGTGTTGGGTATAGGAAGTAGTTCAATTCCTTGGCTACCTTACAATGAATAAAATTATGGGTACTACCCGATTCAATCAACACTATTACCTTTTTCTTATTTATATGTCCTCCTATCTTGAGAGTTTTAGGAGTGGTAATTCCTGCCAATGCATTACAGGATATGGTCGGACTCATTTCTTCTTTCGCTAGGGTTGGTTCCTGGTGTATATCCCTTTATTTTGATGTTTATTATTCATTTTCTTACTCGTCTTCACAATCTATGTAAAATAATTTCTTCTCAGCACACTTATGACCTTTAGTGTATTTGTTATCACAACTATAGCAAAGCCCTTTTGCTCTTTTTTCTTCCAATTTTTGTGGTATCAACCTTGTAGGTTGTGGAAGCCTAGGAGTAGAAACACTTCCATATGTATAGATGTGAGTGGTAGGCTTCCTTGTCGCCATAATTTTATATTCAATTTTTCTTTCCAACCTGAATTCCTTCTCCAATGAATCAGGTTCCCAAAGGTGAACCTCATGTTGGAAGCTATCCTTTAAAATCCCTATGAAAACATCAATCTTGTGTTCCTCTCAAATATCAGCAACCCTTATATTCAATTTTTGAAAGTCCTCAATGTGCTCCACCATTGAACCCTTTTGTTTGAGATTTATCAATTGGCTAAAGAAGGTTTTGCTCTTTGTATCCTCACAATGTGCTATCATTTTTTTCATAAAATTTGATCAAATGAAAAAAAAATTATGAGAGAAAAGCCATTGATACCATTAAAATGTATTTTTTTCTAAATGTAAAGTTGCAATCTGTACTTTTTTGTGTTTTCCACATTATGGAGATCAAAATATTTCTCCATCTTTAGTATCCATGTTACAAGACCCTTGCCATCAAGCTTCCTCATATCCATCTTTGGAATATGGTGGGTCTTCCATCCAACATTAGAGTTTATGAAATCACGATTAACATTTATTTTTTTCTCATCATGAGTTTCCTCTACTATATGTTCTCCATTAGGAATCATTTCTTGTATCAAATTCGTCAAACCTTCCTTCAAACCGTCCATGTCTACTTTTATATCATTCTTCATGTCTGCCATGTTGTCTTTCATTTTTTCATCAATTTCATCCATCTTAGCCTCGATGCCATTCATCTTAGCTTCCATGCCTTTCTTCAAACCATCCATATTAGCTTCCACGCCTTTCTTCAAAACTTCCATTTCATTTTTTGATGCTCTTTGCGAGAGAAAAATTTGTTGCACTTGCTCTTTTAATTTTGATATATCACGTTGCACTTCTTCTTCTTCATGATTCATAGTAGAGTATTCTGATGGCTTAATGGGTGTTGAATTCCTTTTATGGGGAGTTTTAGAACCCAATACTGATATCTATGCTTCAATATGCCCTTGGAATCACTTCAAACTGATATCTTGCTTTTGAGGAGCTCAATATTGAAATTGAATTATCTCTGTGATTTCGGATCTTCAATATCTAAAATTCGGTCCTGTAGTATCCCTCTGAATCTTTTTTCGAATGCCACAGGTCTAACTTGATTTGGATGTTTCAAGATAAATTTATGCCCAATCTCCCACAATGACCTAATTATGGATTTGTTTAGTAGATTGAACTTGTACGACATGCCACGTGTCACTGTTACCTTCTTTGGCTCTAAATTTGATATACAGGAAACTACAGTCTGTGTTCTTTCAGCCAGTTTTTACAGAATTCCAATCTGATTCTTAGAGAGAGAGTTATGACAATTTTCCCAAGGTCACCTCTTTTAGATGAAATTCGGGAGCTTGCAAAAACCCTAACTTCCACAGATCATATCTCCAAAAATATTGCGAACCAAGATCTGAAATTTTTACATGACGTTCCTCAGGATTTAGGCTTATCGTGGTAGATATTTCAACTTCTGAACCTTCGTAGAAAAATAGTTATAGGGAAAATTCCACAATGACCTATTTTGAGGAGTGAAAGCCTAGAATCCAATGCTCTAATACCAAATGTTATGAAACCAACTCAAAAAATAGAAGAAAAACGAGATCAGCACCTTGGAAATCAGCCACTTCGAGAGGGAAACCTCCTTTACATTACATAAATGAACAATTATTGGATGATACAAATGAAAAAACCTCATTTCTATATATAGGAGTCCATGGGGTCACAATATTATCCTAGCCGCCTAACAATAATAATGTAAGGGCACAATAATAACAATATGGGGGTTACAGGGGCACAACAATAACAATAAGGGGGTTATACTAAAAACAATAAGGGACTACACTAGTAATATAGGGACCTAACAGTCTCAGCCTTAGCTCATGGAATTCCTTAGCTTTGTCATCATAATACCTCCCACTAAGGTATCGATATTTAAACTTATCTAGAAATTCTTCCCATGAAACAGTCATTTCATCTAGCAAGTGTATCAATTTGGTCTCTTCCCACCACAATGTTCCTTTACCTTGTCGTTAGTGAACTACCAGCCTCACTTTAGTATTACTTCTGTACTCATATATTTGAAATTACTTTACCATATTCAGGAGCCAGGCTTCCACATCCTCTTCCTTCTCCCCATCAAAGGTTGCAAGCTTGATCTTGTGGAGTTCACCCTGCAACTCCTTCCTCTTTTTAGACTTAGGTTATTTTTCTTTTCTTTTCAACTTTTCTTTTTCATCTTCTTGATGATTGGATCTAGAGGTTAATTCCCTTATCAACCTCTCTTGTTCGTTACTAGCTTGTAGTAAATGTTCATTGCTGGTTGTTAGTTGAGCCATTTCCTGTTGTAAATTTTTAATAATTTCCAGCATCGGGGAATTTGGATCTGGTGGGGCATCCCCATCCCCCAGTTCCACATACAAATATTATTTGTCAGACATGACAACACCTGCAATTCTATCTGCACTTTATATGTGATACACATAAAACAATTAGCATTCATAATTCATAATATGTACTTGATTAATTTTTTTGTAACACAATTCTTTAACAATAAATTAACTTCCAGACAATAGAGTATTCATGTGTTGGGGTCCATAAGCCCAGTGTTTTAACTTGGGCTTTGAAACAACTTTTAACATCTCCATTTTTTATATATATACAAATATATGTGTGATTGATCACCACCTTTGTATTTAACCTCTTGTCCCAATACTATCTCTACCACGTTTATAGTGAATTCATCACATTTACATCCCTATTCATATTTAACATGATTAGGAAAATACCCATATACCTTAACCTCTTCCTTCATTTCAAGGATACCCTTGTCTTCTCCATTCTTCACTCCATTCCTACCACTAATTGTTAATAATATAAACTTTCAATATTCTTAATTTTTATCCTAATTTAGATCCTCTACTTTTTAACCTAAGGTCTTATTGCAACCATATTTAAAACCATTATATTATAGTGTTATCCCTATATTAATCTAAATAGGACATATCTACATTAATACGCTTAATGCATATTTTTTTGGCTTCCCCAAGGTAAGTGCGATGGTTTAACGCTGCCACTATAGTTTCATTTTTCGAATTTATTTAAAGTACCCCACATGCTGACTTGTCCAACACGCTGGTCTTCATGTGGGAAGGGTCACATGTCCTCACATGGCCCTCACCCCCATATTGAGGTTCCACATGTACGATGGAGATTCAACAAGGATGGATCTACAGTCATGATGCACTGTGGAAACTGATGTAGGAGCATTAGGCTCAGAAAATTCTTTGTATTCTAATAGATATAAGGGGTCTTGCATTTCTATGAAATTGGATTCTTATGTAACAAATTAAAATGATTTGGTTGGAGTTGAGTGATTTTAATATTTTAAAATAGGACTAATTAAATATTGAGAGAATTTTTGTAAATGTTCTCGAAAGAGAATATGAGAGATTTGAGAATTAATTGTAAATCCTAAATTGAATTGGTTTCATGAATCTAGGAATTTATGAGAATATTTAGGGATTAGCTGAGTCAAATGAGGACTTAGAGGATTCTTAGGAATTTTTTGAGAAGATAAAGGATATGAAACCAGAATTGGTTTCAGAACTATTGGTATAAATTGTAAGCTTCAAAGACATGAAAGAAGGGGAGATTAAGGATTTAGATAGGTAGAGTTTGGATTGGAAGCCTAAGGGTCAATGAATAGATGAAAAGGCCGTTGATTATAATATCAGGCCAGAGTGGAAATTCTTTTTGTAAAAACCTGTTTATTAATATGGAAAACTCAATTTCTGAGTTATGTACTGAAAAAAATTGAGAAATGGATTTATACATTAAAGAAATGTTGTATAATACATGTTGCAGGTGAAATTGGGTGGAATCGAATGAATTTCTATCATTATTTATGCAAGCTACAGTTTCTATGATTTCATGAAACTGTGTGTTTTAAGAGGTTGAACATTCATTTATTAATTGAATACTGTGTGGATTGCATTTGCCAAAGATCAATCATCGATCACAGTATGGATCGTTGCCCTATAAGAGAAACGTGACCCTGCAATTTGATATCCAAACATAATTGCGTAGAGGTGAGAAGTTTGTTTTCTATCATGGTATTTATGAGTGTAAACTACGGTTAAATTTGAAGATTGCATAAGGAATTGTGTACTTGCTTGAGAAGAAGCCACAGCTATAGTTTCTCAAAACACCGAGAGCAAAAATTTGACTTAAGGAATTTATGCACATGCCAATTCGTCTGAGAGAACTCTATAGATAGCAACGGCATTACAATTTCTTCACCAGATTTAGTTTCTGGAAAGGAATGCTCATTTCATTTTATGAATGAAAAAGTAGGTTTTTGTGTGAACTAAAACTGATGGAATGAAAATCCTATGCAACAACCAGTGATCTAAGCCTTGAGCAGAGAACTATGTATAGCAGATGAATATAAATGATAGCTGAGATAAATGGTGGAGATTTACTCGTACAGAGCAGAGTCAAAGAGATGACGGCAGAGATTAGATGAGTGGTTTAGGAAAACCACCAAAGGTTCATCGCACCACTTTATCGCTACAAGAAGTAAACTTTGTAAGGATGTGATAGTGGTTAGAAGATGCCACATGGCATATGGAGACCACCTATTTTGCAAATTTTGAAAAAATTAAACTACGGTTGAGTTGGGATGCGATAAATCACTAGTCGTTGGATCATGAATGGAATTGACAGTAATCATTTGATCGTTGATGCAATGCCAGTAAATTTTTTGGATTAATGGGTGCCTACAGTCTATGGTGAAAAGGTGCATTGGTAAATGTTGTGGGTCCAAATATATTATGTTTACAAAATGGGTTTTTAACCGAAGTCAAATATATGGATACGAATTTTCAAAAGGTATGAATTTATTCTTTTTTATAAAAGAAATAAATCTGATTAATGACTATAGCAGCAAATGAGAAAATGTGATTTTGGTGAAAATGTATGTTGTTGCATTTTATATGCAATATTATGGGTTAAACATAGCTTTGGCTACGTCAAGTGGTATCAAAGCTGGAAAAAACTCTTTTGAAGATTTCAGAATTTTTTTAATTAAATTACAATGCATGTGTGATGAAGCAGTAAGAGGAGATTAGATTTTGAATCTGATAAGCAGCAAATACATAGAGTTGATGTGTAACAAACATTTTCAGAAATAAATGAAAAATCCACTCAAAATACTAGTGAATGGGAGAACAAGGTCAAGTAAAAAAATCTTGAAGGTGAGATAGTGTGTTTTATTTTAATCTGGTTTGAAAATTATGGTTGCAGACAAGATAAAATATCTCAATAAAGAAATACTAAGCCTTAAGAAGCAGTGATGGAGGAACTAGTAAATATTTCTGAAAGAAGGAAGGTGACTGAGTGCAGCAGCCAAAGGAACAGCAGGTTAAAGAGAGTAAACCAAAAGAATACCTAGGAAGAGGTCAAGCTTAGATAGGAAGCTTGATAGGGTATTGAGTAGAAAAAGGAGATTTCTCCAAGAGAAGGCTATGTTGTAGATTACAATTGAGCATTGATGAGCTCATGAGGAAGATGACCATGGAGTCTCAGAGAAGAGGTTCTAAGGAAGGCCATGAAGATAAAATAAGTGATGAGGATCGAGAGAGAGATATTGCAGTGATGAAATTACAACTGGAGGTACTACAGGAATGGCTAAAAAATACATGGAATGAATGCCGAAGAAATAGATGGAGAATGAAGAAATGGGTTATATGGAACCTATTGCAAAAGAAATGGAATGCTACGTTGATGAACAAGTTCAGAGAACTTGAACAGATACATATTTCTTTGTTGGAAAAGGAAAGACTCAAAGTAATTGAGTCACAGCAAATAGGATCTGCTGGAAACCATAAATTACATTGTGAAAGATTGGTGCTTGAAGAAGCAGACGAGACTGAAAGATCTTTTGTTTTTAAAAATTATGATTTGTATATGATTGCAGGCACATCACAGGATGATGAACAATCTTTAGAGTTTGTTAAGAAGAAGGAGATGAATCTGAAATATGTTTAGATTAGTGCTGAGATAGCAAGATCTCAGAAATAAAAAGAGATAGAGGGGTCTCAGGAAAATACGTAGAAGAATATTGAAGAAAAGGAAGAAGTGACATCTAATGATTGGTCAAAAACAAGTGAAGGTGTGAAAAAATATGTAAAGTTTCCAAATTCTACCCCAATTGGAATTGCTGAGCTATATAGAAAGTTATATCTTCAAAGAAGAGAGTTGGAAAAGCAGAGGATCTATTCTCAGGATAAATTGCTGAAAGAGAAAGACAAAGAAATTGGCATGAATGACAGTGAGGAAACATAAAGTAAGAATGCAAAAATGGTAATAAGAGTCCAGCAAATCAAAGGAATTCATTATTGTGAACCAGAGCAGGGAGACATTCATGAAACAAATGATATGAAGGAGAGACTAGCTAACAGTCTCATGGAGAATTTAAATCAGCATACTGATGTGCTGACAAAGGAGTTAGATGAAAACTCAAAGTAGCATACTGAGATGTTGCCAGAGGAGGAAGAGAAATTGAGACCTTGTATTTCTAATACTAATAATTCATGTGTTAATTATGAAGGTAAAGGAGGACAGAAAATGGAAAATGTCATAGAATCCAATGAAAAGGAAACTACGTTAGCTGAAAACATAGTGAAGGATCATTATTCTATCATGGTGATTGGCACAATGGAGATAACCTTGGAAATTGGGAAGGAAGGCAGTGAATATTTTCTGAGTCTTGGAAGAGACTTAGAACTGCAAGAAGAAGATTTGGTGACTAGATCATCAAATGAAACCATTGGGTATTGTGATTTTGGAATTGATAAGTTGATTGTGTTTATAGGTGTTGCAAAAGACAATCCATCTCTTGGAATTGTCTTGAATGAAGATAAATTGTTACAGCAGAAGGAACCCATAGATTCCTTACTTAATAAGGAGAGCATCTACAAGGAAGGTGAGATAGTCATGTCTCATATGAAGGAACTTGTTATTGTTGATGACAAGGAGGTGTTGGATTATTTGATTGGCCAAGAGAAGACTGTAGGACAAACCCTTAGAGTTGTCACAGTGGTGGAGAATTAGAACTCTATTCTAATAAAGGATGAAGATAGAGTGTTTAAATAATTTGAAATGATTTCCAGAATCAATCAAGGAGGTGAAGGACAATCACTGAAGGTTGTCAAGGAAGAAGAAAAAGGTTATACTGAAACTAAATTGCAGCATATTGATGATATGTTTGAGATGAAACAAGTACAAAAGGAATGGTTGAAATCCTTGCTGGAAACAATTGTGCAAGAGAAAGGAATTGCAGACATAGAAGTGGAAATGTCTGAATTTGTGGAAGAGAAAAGAGCAGATATTAGTTTGCCAAAATTGATTATTCTTGCTATTATACAAAGAAGAATGAATGAGTATGTTACTGCAGTTAAAGAATCAGAAGAAAATTTGTTTTTTGAAAACAAATTTGCAGGTAGTGAGCAGAAGAAGGATGTTGCAGAGGGAGATATCTTAAGAGATATTCAGGAAGTCTAGTAGGTAGCAATGTCCAGAGCAATATCAAAAACAGTATTTAGAGCAATATCTACAATGATATTTGCAGCAGAAATTGGAAGCAGTAACAATTGGCAAAGTGGTTACCAGTCAAAAGATAATCTGGACATAGAGATTGAAAACATAAGAAGGTTGATAATGAAGGTGTCTCAGAAGAAGACATCAGCAAGAAAGCAAAGAAACAACAGCAAGGAAAAGACAAGAACATAATGTGAAAGCATAGCTAGTTGGAAGATGCAGAATAAAGTATGGAAGCCTGGAAAGGTGCAACTGAAGAATGATGAAGACAATGTAACTTATGGATAGCAGCAAAACAGAGTATGGGATCCATGAGGCAAAGGTTGGAAGCACATAATCAGGAGATCATGATTAATTTCTACTTTGGGAGTCTGATGCAGGAGAATTAGGCTCAGAAAATTATTTTTATTCTAATAGATATAGGGGGTCTTGTATTTATATGAAATTGGATTCTTATGTAAAAAATTAAAATGATTTGTTTGGATTTGAGTGATTTTAATATTTTAAAATAGGATTACCTAAATATTGAGAGGATTTTTGTAAATGTTCTCGAAAGAGAATATGAGAGATTTGAGAATTAATTGTAAATCCTAAATTGAATTGGTTTCATGAATCTGGGGATTTATGAGAATCTTTAGGGATTAGCTGAGTCAAATGAGGACTTAGAGGATTCTTAGGAATTTGTTGAGAAGATAAAGGATCTGAAACCAGAATTGGTTTCAGAACCATTGGTATAAATTGTAAGCTTCAAAGACATGAAAGAAGGGGAGATTAAGGATTTAGATAGGTAGAGTTTGGATTGGAAGCCTAAGGGCCAGTGAATAGATGAAAAGGAAATTGGTTAGAATATCAGGCCAGAGTGGAAATTCTTTTTGTAAAAATCTGTTTATTAATATGGAAAACTCAATTTCTAAGTTATGTACTAAAAATTTTGAGAAATGGATTTATACATTAAAGAAATTTTGCATAATACATGTTGTAGGTGAAATTGGGTGGAATCGAATGAATTTCTATCATTATTTATGCAAGCTACATTTTCTATGATTTCATGAAATTGTGTGTTTTAACAGGTTGAACATTCATTTATTAATTGAATTCTATGTGGATTTCATTTGCCAAAGATCGATCATCGATCACAGTATGGATCGATTCCCTATAAGAGAAACGTGACCCTGCAATTCGATATCCAAACATAATTGCGTAGAGGTGAGAAGTTTGTTTTCTATCATGGTATATATGATTGTAAACTATGGTTAAATTTGAAGGTTGCATAATGAATTGCGTACTTTTTTTTGAAGAAGCCACAGCTTTAGTTTCTCAAAACACCGAGAGCACAAATTCGACTTAAGGAATTTATGCACATGCCAATTCGTCTGAGAGAACTCTATAGATACCAACGGAATTACAATTTCTTCATCAGCTTTAGTTTCTGGAAAGGAATGCTCATTTCATTTTATGAATGCAATAGTAGGTTTTTGTGCAAACTAAAACTGATGGAATGCAAATCATGTGCAACAACCAGTGATCTAAGCCTTGAGCAGAGAGCTGTGTATAGTGGACGAATATAAATGATAGCTAAGATAAATGGTGGATATTTACTCGTATAGATCAGAGTCAAAGAGATGATGGCAGAGATTAGATGAGTGGTTTAGGAAACCACCAAAGGTTCATCGCACCACTTTATTGCTACAAGCAGTAAATTTTGTAAGGATGCGATAGTGGTTGGGTTTTGACACATGTAAATGAAAACAGCTTTTATCGCACATTAAATTTCATGCGAGTTGGATTAGCAATGAAGTGTGAAGGCCGTCATATGGATGGACATGGAAAAATCTTCATGTAAAGGTGCGTTTGAAATAGTTGTGGGCCCAGATTTGCTTTGTTGACACTTTTGGTTTTTAACCAAAGTTGAATTCATAAATATGAATATTAATAAAGTGGCGTTTTAATTATGGTTGATAAACATAATTGTGATGAAGGATGTTAATTCCACATAAGTGCTTCAATGTTTTGGAACAAATTCATTTCATATGCATTATATATGTGTATATGTGGGTAAACACAGCTTAGGCTGCGTCAGAAACCCTAAGGATTTTTCCCTACCTGTCTATGTCTCATTTCGACATTTTGTTGTGAGTGAGGCGGTCGTCTCTCTCTCTGGAGCTCTACCTCCATAGCCAACCTGCAAGTATGTTTCTAGAGGCCTTGCACTTGATTCCTCTATCGTTATCATAGCTAGAGCTCTACCTCCATAGCACGACCAACAAGAATGTTTTTCCAAAACTCTTGTGTGTGGTTCCTCCACTGTTTTCGTGAGGAATGTGATTTAACTTGGTATAGCGTTGAGCTTTGCATCCAATCACGCACATGCAATATAATTATATGTGTTTTGTGTATTTTAGTGTTGTGACCTTCATCTGTTCTGTTTGATAATAACATTTGGCCATTTTTTCGGGATACTACATGGTCCTTTCGACTGGTTGCTCGTCATCCCTTAGGTAAATAATGGTTATCCCTAACTCTTCTTTACTCATGCTTTTTATTTTTTTCAGTTCTCTAATGTAGGTTTCTTGCATTATGCAGAGGGCATACTCTTTCCTCTATATGATGACATTGATAAATTACCCCGCCTACTATGATGACACTCCTTCATATAACAAGTAGCCTTTTGTCCCTTCTTCGTCGCAGAAGAGGTAAGCCCCTTTTGAATTTCCCCTCTGGTTCACTTCTAATTTCCTAGGTTTTTGTAAATAGAAGCAAGGTAGTGTTAGTATGTAGATTTCGGGTGTCTACCCTACTACCAATTGTCTGGGTTTGCAATTTTTCATTCTAATTGAATGATTTCCCTGTCATGTGTGAAAATCCTCTTTGCAACAATGCTTATTTTTCGACGGTATGTTCTATTTGTAAATCCTTTATCCAACATCTATATTTGTGTTGATGGTGTGAGGATTTCTTCCTCGACGCTTCTAGATTTGACAATCTAGCACTGTGGTTTTTACCTTTCAATTCATAATTTCTATTTGGATACTTATTTGTTTAATGGCCACACTACCATGATTGAATTCGATTTCTAGTTGTGGGTATGAATAAACCCTCCCCTTCAAAACCCCTCATTCTTCTTTGAGTTCCTGGATTGCATTAAATTACAGGGTTACATCTTGCCATTAGCATCACTTGTCTCAACATGGATTTGTTTTGGTTCATCATGACTCTTGGGTCAATGTGACTTTGTTGATTAGTTTATTCAATCATTTTCTTTCATTCCATAAATATGGCTACGATGCTTAGTGAATACCTGGGTTTTACTTCGTAATGCTTTCATTCAAGTATTTTGATTATTTTTCTTACCCAGAATTTGAGTTTTTACCGTGAAATGTGATCTTTGTGGGTAGCCATAGTAACTCTTTGTTATGGACATTGAGCCCTAGTTGTATAAAAGAGATCACTTGTATTTTCCATGATTCATTAGGGGAATTTTGAGGTCTAAAATGGGCCTCCTAAGAAAATGTACAACCAAAATAAACTTTATGAGAACCAATAGGATTCAAGATGATGATGCCAACCATGGGGGATGATTCACCATTTTTGGAGTACAAAATTAAGGATTAAAAAATAATAAATTAATAAGACTATTATTTTAACTCGTATTTTCAACTTATCTCCCTAAGGGTTTACTTAAATTTCCGAGCGGGAGTACTCGTTGGATGCAAAATTTAATTCCTCATCCAAGGAGTACCCATGTTGCATACTTTTGATGGAACCTGCTACACGAAAAATGAGAAATACATGAAAAAACATGATTGCAATCACGTTTTTCATGTATTTCTCCTTTTTTGTTTCTAGCAGAGTCCATCAAAAGTATGTAACATGGGCACTCCTTGGATTGGTAATGAAATTTTGCATCCAACGAGTATTCCTGCTCGAAATTTGAGTAAAACCTTAGGGAGATAAGTTCAAAATACGAGTTGAAAATGTAGTTTTTTCTATTTTCCCTTTAAAATTTGATGATGTAATCAAATCTTATTTTATTATTTCCACTATTATTTTATAATTTCCTTAGGAGGCCCATTTTAGACCTCAAAATTCCCCTAATGACTTATTGTTGTTTCACTGTTAATCTTTTATTGTATTTATCTTGAAAATTATTTGTTTCGTGATCTGATAGCGTACTTACCAGATCTTCAAATTTCTTCATTTTGTATATTAATAAGGCTGAATGGTGTTATTTTCGGATGGTGTGAGGACTATCTTTTGTTCCTCAATTTAAAAATTATGTTTTGTTTTACTGAAGGATCCATTTTCTATGTTTATAGCATATTCTAAGTTATGTATTTATTTGTTTATTACGCATAATGTTTGGGTTTCTGGTTATGTTTCACTATAACTTATAGTTCTTCACTGCATGGTTTGTATCTTTCTTACTTTTATTTATATTAAGGATACTTGTCTTACCCTTCTTAATAGCATTATATAACAATTATATTTTCTTTTCTATTCATGATTTTGAAGCATATACATTAGGCTTCTAAGAATTGCTACTCTATTATGTTTATTTATAAATTCCCATTGCAACCTTGAGTTTCTCTTTCTCACATGGTTCAGAGTAGTTATGTTGGTACTTCTGGTAATCCCTCTACCTTTAGGCTGTGTATGAAAGATGTGTAACATGGGCTGGGGTTCTGCCCTTAAGGTAATGTATTCTATTAACGCAAGCTTGTTCCCATGTTGAGGTTTGGCACAATATTTCTTAATTATAATTCAACTCCATTTTTCACTTACTTATATGCATAAATTTTATAATTTATTATCTTTTGTATTGCTTTCAATTCATTATATTAGTTTTAATATGGGTTAATATCACCCAGGTCACCTCTTTTACTCAAACCTGGACTAGTGATCCAGAAGCGGACACCTTTCCTCTTCAGGTTAGTCCAATTTATTCAATTAGTATCTAGACCATATTTATTAAATTCTGATCCTATATTGAAAATCAATATGACCTACAATATTCTGAATCTGTATGTGTAGTTGAAGAAAATCAATGGTGAGACAGTGTACATAGGTATGTCATCTTCATGTATTGATAGTGTAATTACTTTTTACTAGTCAATTTTTTTTTTCTAATTCTCTTTTATTATTTTGTAGGTATGTTGTTGAAATTTTTCATTGAGTTGCATGACACAGCTGCCTCCTTTCCCACGCATGCTTACAATTTTATACTTTCTTTCTTAAGTTGGTTGCCTGATTTTCCATCATGGCTCTTCTGGCACCTAGTTTAGTCCAGCATTTTTAGAGTTTATGTGTCAAGGCCATGCTTGGTCTTTGACCATAATTTATATTGATGTAATATTCCTTAATTTAAATTACTCAAATAGATATAGAGGGCAGTTAGATTCTCAAGGAGCTTTGAGACTTGTTGTACATAGACTGTTTATTAATTTGATATTTGGAAGTTCGAGTGTTCATATTCATGTAACGGTTTCCAATTATCAGAGGTGTAATGCCTTTCCCAATTTTTCAGTATTTAATATTTTTTATGAAATTTCCATAATTCTCTTACTTTTATAATGTTGGCCCACTTTATGCTTTACTAGTTTTTGTTGCATGTATTCATCATTTATACCTAAATGTATTAGTATTTTCTGGTACTTGTTGGCTGACTACTTTACAGCAATTCATCTATGCATGTATACATAGTAATTTTTATTAGATTATAACCCCCTTGGGTTTATAATTCACAGAATTTGGTTTTATCTACTATCAGTAACTTATTCTGTGTTAGAGAAACATGATCTTCGTTGTATTTGATTATAATGTGGACACTGTACAATACACATGACTAATTACTAAATATTTTATTAACTATTTACATACCAATAGTACATAATAGGACTTAAACCTTTTTTTCTAATAAGGTATATAACATAAACATATATAAATTGTTATCATACTACAATTGCATACCTTCAAGGTGGAATTATGCCTATTACTTTAGACCGAAATTCTTATCTAGACATTTTTACAACATCACAAGTTTAATAGAAAACCTATGCAAATAACATATCAATTTGTAAAGACAAATTTTCCTCCCTGTTAGACTCCTATACCAATAGGTGTCATATATCATGATTGACTTGATGGGCTATGTAATATGTTCATACCTTTTTTTGTTGCAAAGGTTTTACATATTGTCAAAAAAAAAAAAAAAAAAAAAAAATCAAAAAATTTTAAAAAATGTAAAGAGGGTATATTCTAAAAGAAAAATCAAAGGGTGAAAAAATAAAAATGGCCAAAAAAGTAAAAGAAAATGAATCCCACTAAAAGAAAGGCCAAAGAAAGTGTGCAAGTCTAAATTCCACTACTTTTTGCTCTTGTGTAATAAAAAAAATTGTGTGCAACTTGTATCTTATGTCACAATTGATGAATAGTCAAACAGTTTAAGCTTGGCTAGTTCATTTTTCAATTTTATGTTTTAGATATAGAGAATAAAATCTAACCAAAATGTTTAATCTTGGCAGATAAAGTAGATAGGTAGAGTAAATAAAAGGAGCTCAACAGTTTCATTTGAGCCCTTGGATGTAATAAGGTTAGAATTAGATAGATTTCCACATGTAAAAGAAAAAGTGTGATAAGGGTTTGCCAGTCTAAGTGCACCCTAATAAAGAAGAAAAAATGGTAGGGTAAAGTAGGTAGGGTAGGTAGATGATGTTGTAGAATTACATGTGATGAATAATGACTCTAGATGTGTTAAATATTTACTTTCATCACAAGTGCAAAGGCAGACACTACACTGGAATAATTTCAAGCAAAGCAAAGTCAAAATTATTAACTTCCCTTCTCATTTTTCCCTAAAAATTTCACTAATTTCCCCTAAGTACTAAGGTATTTGAAAATTAGAGGGGCTCAAGGCATTTCCTTGACTTTTGGAGGGACCGGACCCTCGGCCCAATAATTGGAAAAGCCTAAGTACTTAAAATCATTCATCATGACATTCATTCACTTCTAAAAACTCTTTTCCTAAGTAAAATTCCATTTTACTTAGGAAAATCATGCAATATTTCATAAAAACCCTATTCATAAAAGCATAAGTTAAATACATTACCTTGATGTTTTACACTTAGCGCTTCCATCCATTTTTCATATTAATTTTTAATTTTATTATTTAAATCCCTACACAAGTTTCCCCTTTTCCCGTATTAAATTAATATTAAAATTCCCAAGTATTCTATATCCCGCCCCGTTGGCTGAAATATAACCATATAAATATTAATTGTGATTAATTGGTTGAAATTTCCAATTAATAAACAAAACCGACACTCCGTCGTATAAAGGGATTAATTAACCCTCATGGTTAATTAATAATCTAATCCACCAATCAAATCGCCCGCGATGTGATTAATTCATAATCAATTACATTGGGCCCACCAGATTAATTCCCCGTCATCTTCCTTTCCCAATGATCATTCGATCGATCAATCCAAGATCTACGGTTGTCGTCCATATCGCTGCCCATCCACGTCCGAACGATAACGCGTGATGGCCAAGTGGTTTTCTGAACAGTGTCGTGCCACGTGTCGTCTATCATATGGGATCGCTCACCCTCCGCTGAAAACCGCCCTTCCCCAAAAGCTGTGTGATCAATACCATTTATTGCTTATCTCTCGTGATGAAACCACCGTACTTGCTGACATCATCCATTAAAAAAATAAAAAACCCGCCAACCTTTGACTTTGTGAATAAAACAAATGAACCTGTGTCATTTTCACTATCCCATGCAGTGACCAGTGTCCCATGCAACGAATTTCGAAATCAACTGTCGAAGTTTTCCAACCGCTACCTTACTGAAGAAAATTACAGTCGAGTAATCTAGAGTTCATCCGCCATAGCCAGCACTTGTTTAATCATTGTTGATTTCCTGGAAAACAGGTATTTACCCAAATTCCCATTGAACTCTGCAAAATCCTGGTTTTTTTTTTTACTTCCACTGAAACAAGGTTCAAGATTGATCTCTATTTCATTCCTCAAGTCCCAAAATTGCAGTTGTATTCCCAAACCTGTGATTGTGCCCGTTTTTTCATCAAAACCTAAATTCATTTCTGAATCCACAAGAACCATCAATGGAAATTCTCGTGGCTTTGAATGTCGCACCCCTGAATGCCCCTCCCAGAGATTTAGACTATCTGCCTCTAGCAGATAGGGATTTTCAAATTAAAGACCTTGTCCTCAGCGAAAATCCTCTTCGAATTTTTTTCCACTGCAAAGATAACTACCTGAACAGCTCTGACATTTTTGGATTATGGGAATCCAATCTTCCCATGTATCTTCTCCCCTCAGTCCACATTTTTCCTGAGATAATCCATTACTGCCATGCAAACTATGATCCCAATAAACGAGCAGTTTTTTCCCTGAGTCAGACCGTCCTTTTCCCAATAACTGCTCAGTCTATCAATGAAATGTTACAATTTCAGCCTGGTTAGGCCTTGACTCCCCTTTCTATGGGAGAATTACTTGAGAAATATGCCAATTTATCCCAAGAAGAGTTGAATCGCATGTGTCGAACCTACATGTTGCCAGAACATCAGCCCAAAGGCCCTCCCCCTTATGGTTATACCTTTTTTACTGATGTGGGCAGGCTTATTTTGAATATGATATCCTCTATAATGGGTTTCAATACTAGTGAATATGTTGACCAATTAACCCTAGTATTGTTGTCAATTTTTACCCCTGGACAGCCCCCTGCTGTCAAGTATGATTTTTCTTCCTACATCGCTGATAAAATCCATGATCAGTTCATGAGATTAGAGAATGAAAGAGTGTTAAAATATTCTTCTGTTATATATCATCTCATGCTTTACTATCAATCAGAAAGTTTCCCTTTCTATGTCAAAAAACTCGATTCCAAAGGAAATCCTAGGTCTATAATCTTTTGGTCTACCATCACTCATAATTCCTCTAATTCTCCTTATTCTTATAACGAGTTCATTGACCTATTTGTACACCCTGCAACCACCTTGTTGACAGGAGTCTCCCCTCTTAGGGTCAATAGTGAAATCAAGAAAATTCTCCAACTCTCAAAGCAATACCGGATAGGTGATTGGTACCTATACCGAAATCACACAGAAATCAGACTATATGGGTGTGAGTTATACCCTTTCAAGTTTCCAAAATATGTCCCAATGAGGCTCTTTGCCTTAGATTATTTCAGACAGATGATCAATTATAATATAGTCCATTTTTGCAATGCAAAGAAAAAAGCTCAACTCAGGATTAAGATTCAATTAGGTCCTTTTGTCTGCAATTCTAGGGATGCTAGAAAAGAAGCTGAAAGGATCTTAGAATACTATCTCAAATTACAAAAGAGTTTCTACTGGGTACCTTATGACCCAAACAGATTTATTTGTGATAGAAGGATGAAAAACAAACTATCACCATACATTCATCAAATAATCCCAGAAATTGAACAATATGCCAATATGGATGAATGGATGGAAGGGACATTGATAGAACAAGATAGTGAACAGGTCAGTGTTGAAAATTTTATGAAAGACCTTGAAAAAATACTTGACCTAGACTCTTTTGGACAGGTGCAGATACCAGGTATTGGTTCTTCTTCTGCTGGGACTTCTCAACAAAATTTACAGGAAATCAGTGCATTGGCTATAGTAGCATCTAAAGGAAAGGAGAAAGAGGTTGATATACAAGTTACAGAGAAATTTACAATGACAGAACAGCCTGAAACTTCTAAAGAATAGGGTCAAGTACAGATTTCTCTTACTCATACCAATGTGGCATAAATGTCAATTTTACAAACTCCTCTCAATGTAGAAAAGAGTAAAAAGAGAGGTGTTGAAGCAGCTACCCCTATTAGTGGGTCTTCAGAATAGCCTGATGTTAAAACACAAAAAATAAATCCTCTTCCAGAAGTGGAATATGTTCACGAAATACCTGATAGTCGGAGGCAAGAAGAATTAGGTAGTCAGCAAACATGTACAATCAGTGGAACATCCACTAATTCACAGAGGAAAGAACTACAAAGGCAGCAAAGTGTAGAATTCTCCTCTTTCAAACCACCTGTGAAAGATGCTTGGGATATCAAAAGAACATTTATAAATATAAAGGCCAGAAATTATCCACTAAGACTTCAAGTTTACAATCAATATTTGAAGATGGCTCCTAAGAATCAACAAATATTGATGTCAGCCTATGACATCCAGCAGGGTAAGATGGTAATGAGTCACTTCAAACCCAAAGTGCAGCAGCCTCAAACAACTGTAGATTATATCAAAACTAATTTTGAATTCATAGCAAAGGATATTCATCCTTTGGATCAAATTGAGTTACACAAACAAACAGGTGAAATGATTTATTCTACTCTGACTGACAAATCAATGATGACTTAGAAATTACAGGATTCTTTAGAGAATACCAATGCACAATTGCAGCTTGAAAAAGCCTCTTCTCAAGCTAAGGACAATAGAATAAAGACTTTGGAGGAAATAATTATTGGGTTGGGTCCTAATCCCAAAGATGTCAAGGGTATAGAAGCCTTGATCAAGAAAAAAGATGATGATATTGCAGCCTTGAGAAAACAACTGAAATTTCCAGCCTCAAGACATCCACAGACTGTAGAAATCATAAAACAAAACTCTGAAGAAGAATTAATGGATTTTCTCTTGAAACTGAATGAGCAACTTAATGAAACTGAAAAAGAGCTTGAAAAGACATTGAAAGACAAGCAGCCTAATATTCCAGCATCTACAGCAGAAGTAATTGCAAGTACAACAACAAAATGTCAGCCAACAGAATTATCACAGGGAAATACTTCCAATTTAAGTACCGAAGAATTAATAAAGTCAATGGAGGAATTGAAACTCCAAGTGACAGAGCTCCAAAGAACAAAGGTACAATTCACCAGTTTAGAACAAAAATATGATCTCTCAAAGATAAGTGTTGCAGAGAAAACAAGAGAGGTCAACAGGTTAGAAAAATTGGTTAAAGCATTGGAGAAGGATCTCACATTGGAGAGACCTTTAAAGAAAATAAAATAAATTCTTTGGGAAAACATCATCCGGTCAATAAATGATGTCTGGCCCTCAATTCAAATAATGTATGAACAGAATGATTTAGTCAAATTGGTTGTGGAAGAAATTCTAAAAGCAAGAGAAGAATTAGGAAACATGCCTGAAGAAGCCAATGAACTTATACACTTTTTGAATACTAAGAACAGACATCAACTTGAAGAACTCGGCATTCAAGACAGGACAGGAACAATTTTGGAAATAAAAAGAGTTTTTACCGAAAGAAATCTGATGCAGAATCTAGAACGAAGATGTTCTGATATGCAAGAAGAAATCAATGCCTTCACAAAAATATTGGATATTATGTTGAATAAAGGATTTCCCAGTCCTTTAGTTTCAGAGGATAAACTAATGGACCTTGAAAGTTATGTTGAGAAAGTGAACAAGCATGCTGACAATCAGGCCAGTTCCTCAACTAGTTCATCAGCAGCAGCATTGCCTACAGGCAAAAATATTCATGACAGATTGGAAAATTTGTTTTATCTCGAGCATGAGGTAAGGCATTTGTTCCCAATTCAACCTACTTTGTTCATATATACAGAGATAGATGAAACTCTTAGGAAGCTGCAAAGGTGCAAAATACCGGAAGCTAAATGGTGGGAAGAAATGTTATAACTTTTGTAAATATTATCCTTACATGAATTTTTGCTTATTTACTACAGTATGTCATGATAAGAAGGATAAAAGGATAAACAGAGGTTAGAGAGTATCAGTGCAGATAAATAGTATCATTAAAATAGAGCAGCCAGCACAGAGTTACTAAAGAGGACAGCAACAAGCCAAATATTAGGGCCTGCATCCAACACATTCTCAAAAGAAGGAAACAGCACAACATCAGTTATCATTTCTCTTATCTACGAGACCATCTGTCTCTAGTTTGTTGTAAAATACTTATGAGTCATCCTAGATTATATCTCAATTTTTTATGAGATATTTTTATAATTTTTTGTATAAATACTCCCTCAATTGAAGTATTGAGGGGTGGATTCTTAGACTTTGCTGTAACATTGACTATTTTGGAATAAAGTGATGTTGGACAAATTTCGTATGGCTAGCTAGATGAGGAATTGATGCAAAAGACTTTTCACAGGATTCTTGAATCGAACAACGGATCAAAAAGTCATCTATCTCTTATGTTTTAGAGTTTTATACTTGTTTATTATACCATCTATGTTTCCATATCTGAATGATTAACGAAAATGAATAAATCAGAAAGTGCTTAAGTGCAATCTGCTTTCAATCGTTGCTATTCTAAATGTTTTCTTCTAAACTGGTTTAAACAGTGAATTCTTAATTGCTCATGTTTTACTAGTTTATGCACTTTGATTATTTAGTAAAGAATACTTAATTGCTCTTTATTAATAATCACTCAATTTCCCTCTTTCGAATGTGTTGAAGGATTCTTAATTTCCCTTCATCCATTTTGATTCCATTTCATTCACTTTAGATCTATAATTGTTCCCTATTTGATTACCTTGCCCTGTGAAACCATATTTTGTTAAGAAACTTAATCCAGTTAAGCCATCTTTCTTTGACTTTAGTAGCCCAATGGCCAAAACTACTCAATTTTACCCTCGGCTATTGAATTTTATCACCCAAACTTAATCAAAATCACTGGATTTTATAACTAGCCTAATATCTTTTGAAACAAAGTTAAATTTTACAGAGAGAGCCCTCTCTGGGTACAGATTGGCTAGATTTTGTACCTAAAAGTTGGTTTGTGGTTACCTCAGACCCCTTTCCTCTTCTCAACAACTTCAAGGAAAATCTGAGTGATAACACTCCCAACCACGAGCTTCTCCTCAAAGATCTCCCCGAGTAGAGACCAATATTCCCTAGTGTTGACAACCTCTTATCACACTAGTGATGGAACTTTTAAGCCTTCTTTCCCTCAGCATGTTTCCATAACAACATTCCATTATTATGGGCTAATGTTTCCCATAGCCTAGGCTTTTCTTTTTTTTTTCCACAAAATATTACTTTAAAACTTGCTTTTCCTCAGCACAGTTTTTCTTACCTCTTCCTAGTAATTTTCCACTTTACTGGAGATTTTTAACAGATATTTTTCTCCCATCTAATTTAGTTATTTATTTATTTTTCTCCTAGTATTTTCTGTAGAATTTTAGGAAAGTTTGAAATTCTATTCCATTCTCATGGATAAAAATTTCATGATATCAATTTCTCTATCTTTACAACATTGACATTTCTTTCATAAATAATTATTAACTTAAAATAATTTTTTCCATAACATAATTGTTCCATAGGTCCACCTAGACCTTGGTCTTATTTTCACAACATAAAAGTTCTAAATCAAGGGTATTACAGGTTATCTCGCTCAACAACTAAACTTGACCCGAGAGTATCAAGGGAATTGAAACCACGACTTCTCACAAATGAGCTAACACTTATATCTGTGTGTGTGTGTGTGTGTGTGTGTGTGTGTGTGTGTGCGTGTGTGTGAGAGAGAGAAAGTGAAAAAGAGTGGGTGTTAAAGATTACATGTTATAATAAGTGTTTTGTGAATTTATGAAATGATTTTGCAAAACAAAACACTTGAAATTCAATAACATTAATGAAATGTTACTTTTACATATAAAATTATATTCACTCATTATATATATATATTTCTTTTATATAATTTTATTCATATATATTTAAAAAAAAAATAACAACTTAAAATACAATTTTGAAATTTACATCCAAATACATTTATCTAAAGTATCATGTGAAAAATATATGAGAAAATGAATTTAATTTTTATTGAGAAATAATGTTGAATATTATATTCCAAAAAAATAAATTTATATTTATATTTCAAGAAAATAAATTTATAAATTTATTCTAATATCAATTTAATTTAATTTTTAAATATTTAAAATAACTATTTATATCAAAATAGGATTTTTTTTCAAAGAGGAAAGAAGTTCCTCTTTGAAACTTTAGTCACTCCTGTTATCTTATATGGATGTGAGGTTTGGGGTTGCAGCATCTCTAAAGAATCCTGGAGAAAGATTGAGAAAATCCAGAAGCGTTTTATAACGTATAACCTTAAAATTAAAAGCAATACACCCTATCCTATTCTCCTTATAGAAGTGGGTCTTTCCCCTATCGAGAGCCTAGCTATGACTAGGCTTATATTGTACAAGTACAAGCTCAATAGCATGGGAGACCATAGACTTCCTAAGCTAGCTTCAAATTCCATCCAAAACCACCTAAGGCATAAACGAGGTTGGTATAAAGACACCAGGGCCTGGTTAAACCATTGGGAGATCGACGAGAATGTTGCATTGCAAAAAATCAATAAAATTAAAAAAATTGTTACTTCTAAGTTCAAATAAAAAATGTGGTGTGAGAAAGATTTAGCAGCTAAAAGAAAATCAAGGTATTATAAGGAGGTCATCAACCCCACCTTAGAAGATCAAAAGTATCTCTCTGTTTTAACTAGCTCAAAGAAGAAAATTAATATAGCCAAGATTAGAACGAACTCTCATGAGCTCCATAGTGAAACAGGTCGTTGGACACTTCCTAAAACACCATGGATGGAAAGGATCTGCCATCTCTATGAGAATATGAACATCGAGGATGAAAATCACTTCCTCTTAGAGTGCCCGTACAACCACATTAGAGCTCAATTTCATAATCTTTGTTGCAATACTGACCTTCCTAACCTTTTAAGATGTCAAAATTATAGTGAGCTGAGGAGGCTTCTCTCCAAGCTTTTTGAGAATAGGAATAAAATCTTAAATCAAATTAAACAACTCTTTTCTATAGGTCTGATAGACCAAAGATTGGTCATAGTGGACGTTAACCATCATCATCATCAATTAGAAAATATTTTATGGATCCTAGATATTTCTGTGTGTGTGTGTGTGTGTGTATAATTAAATTTTAATTTTACTAGTAAATTAATTTTTCTTTTATTATTTTATTTTAATTATTTTATTATTTTATTTTAATTATTGTGGATAGGATTAAAGAAAGTGAGATAAAAAACTAAAATTAAAATATGAAAGAATTATAGGTATACAAAATAAAAGTAGAATTTCCCCCTTAGAGGTGCAAAGATACGCCGAAGGATACCACATGTATACAATTTCCAGATAAATGGATCAATAATTGAGTTAGCATGGATCAAAAGTAAGTCATAGATCATAGGTTCTAGAGTAAGGATCACTATTCAGAAAAGTGGTGACATTGACTCAAGGGATTATATGATTTGTTGCTACATATTAAGCTTCTTGTTACAATTTTTTTCAGTTTCCTTTATAGTCAAGCTAGCATGCTTGTTTAAACAAGAATGAATGAGGGATCTATTGCATGCCATTATTACAAGAATTTCATTTTTTTTTTGAAAAAATTGTGAGTTGAATTTGTGTGGCATCCAAATCAAAGAGAGAATTGTTGACTGTAGTCTATAAAAATTATTATGAAATTCCAGATGACATAGTGTGTAAGATATTAATAAGAAAAGGAAATCACACAAAGGTTTGAAAGAGGCGCTTTCTTAGGAAACGTTGTTATTGAATTACAGTGACAAAGAACTTGTTATAATACTATGCAGTTGCTAAGGCAACGAATCCAATAAATGAAGTGGAAAATAATTCACCAAGGGACTGAAAGCCATGGTAAAATAGTCTTAAAAATATTTGTGAGAATAAAGAGGTGATTCATGCTTTTATATGGTTTTTGTCCCAATGTGGAATTGTCAAATTTATGCAAGTGCAATATATGACGAAATACTAATTAAGAATGAAGAATGATGAAGAGATTGACTTCCTGACAAAGTAGAATATAGCAGATAAATGAAGTAGAATATAGCATATAAATGAAGGATGATAAAGAATAAGACTCCATGAAAGAAGAAGGAAAAAGAGAAAGATGAAAGGATAATGCATAAAGAAACTAATGGAAAGAAGAAGGAAAAAGTGAAAGATGAAAGGAGAATGCATAAATAAACTAATGTAGGATGATAATAAAGAGAATGGACCCTAGACTTGAGAAGGTAAAAAGATAAAATTTTCATAGTAGTGGTTAAAGACAACAGTTGCATGGGCCAAAGATAGAACACACAGATACAATTGCAAGAGAAATGGATTAGGAATTGAATTAGCATGAATCAAATGTAAATCATACAATATAGGTCTAGAGTAAGGATGACAATAGTAAGTCCCTATGACATGGGAACTACCATTTTTGGATACAACAGAAAGGTTATATAGACCCAAGATTTCCGGTAGAAAAACTTATCCTTATTCCACAAAGCTTGGACGGTTTCACTTTTTCAAGTTAAAATATTCTACTTATTTGAGCCACACACGCAAAATTTGAGACTTCTTTTCAAAGTTCCAAAGATTTCAAATAAAATTACGCCATATTCTTCCTGTAACACTTTACATTTACATTTTGACAATATCTTTAAAATTTACACAAAATGTGATGGAAATTTTAACAACTATAACTCACAGACTACATATTTCCACTACAAAATTGAATGTGTCTCAGCATCCACATAAAATCAGCTCGAACTTTATCGAAAAATCGCACAGAATACAACTAATCAACAAATTGCATCGTCACATATAAATATAAATTCCTGACATTATTGGAAAGGACCAGAAACATTTTAAAATTTCACATAACTTCATTTTCAACCACACAAATTAACCTGCAACACAGCATTCACATATAGATAATGTATGATTTTTGAGATTTATCACCTTATTTCTCTCTTTAAAAATATGTGAAAAATCACTTTCACGAAAAAGCTGTAAAGAAATTCCATAAATTTCTTCAAGGAAAAGCTGCAAAGAAATTCCATAAATTTCTTCAAGGAAAAGCTGCAAAGAAATTCCGCAAATTTCTCTACACTGGGAAATTCATGCGGCCAAATCAAGCTATGCCTCTGTTTTATTTTAAAATTCATAAAAATGACTTTCTAATATATGTTGTGCAAACAAAATCCGTACCTTATTCCATTTTTACTATTGTTGTAGTCATCCCGATTCAGAGGACACCATGCGTCACCATAGCCAGAGCAGCAAACAGTTCAATCGCGAAAAAAGGTAATTTAGGAAAAACTTATCCCGAGAAAAATTTTACAGGTCCTGGCATTTGGTTTTGCAGATTATCGTGACAAGCCAAATTTTGCGAGTCTCGCGGATGGTGTTAGTTGGTATGCACTTGAAGTTTGAATTTGGTTCAGTTCCATTCATTCCACTCATTTTACACAATAAACTCACAACAGATGCGAATTTGGTTCAGGTCCATTCATTCGACTCATTTGACACAATAAACTCACAACAGATGCGTCCTCCTTTGATCCTTTTGGTAAGGCCTTTGGTTCTTGGAGCTAATCGATAGTGTTGTATAAAGTTGTGAAAAGCAATGTCCCCAAAATTGTATTCGTCAACAAGCTCCTCTGCATCCTCGAAGCTCCTCCGCATCCTTGAGGGTCTTCTGCAGTATTTCAAGACAACTTTTCATAGAATTGGATGTGTTTTCCAAATTCGGCTTGCTATTGACAAATATAACAAACTCAAGCACATCGTAGATGCCATGGAAATTATTCCTAAAATGGACCACAGAATCTGCATCTCAATAAAATTATTCAATAAAAAAGACACCACCAATTGTGAGAATGTTGAAATCATTGTTAGCCCATGCTTATAATTATGATTTCTCCAATACAAACCACTAACCACTAAGAATGAAATAACTGTAATTGGTAATATCTATGTAGTAGTTACACTTTTTCCCCATATCTGTGCTTTAATATGTGTCTGTGTCTGGAATTCCACTCAGATCGTGGATTTGGAATTGGGATAGAACTCGTTCAGTGCATATCTTGTAAGTAGATCTGATTTTCGTGCATATGTTGTAAGTAGGTTGTATTTTCCCACAAAGATGTCTAAAAATATTTTGAAGAGGTAATATTTTGGTTTTTCTTCACTTGAAATTAGTCCTAGATGACCTCATCTAGTTGCCAGCACAGATGGACGTGTCATTCAACATGATATTAATGATATTAATTCCAGTGCAGATGGAACCTGTCCTTCTGATAGTAATGACGTTTTGAAATAAATATGGCCGGTCAAAATACGTTTTAGGAAACCTGTTCAAATTCTGTCAAGGACGACGAATATGAACAGTGTCCCAACTATAAATCCCATAATAAAAAAAGTTTGTTTAATTGTAAATATATAAAATTAAACTTTAATAATATTAACTCCATTAAATTAACCATTTAATATATATGAATAAATATATAAAATAAAAAAATAAAAAATAATATATACATATATGAAATCGATACATCGTACGGACAATGAGAAAGAAAATTGATCACGTTTATCGGAAAGCTACAAAAATTGATGATAAGTGATGCTTCATGCATCATGATCAACTATGTCTCATTTGTGAATTAAATTACACATAAAAATAAAGTTACGTGATCAACCTTCTCACGGCATTTCGATTGGGATATGGTGCCTAGAAAGGCGGTCTCGCCTTGTGTGGACAATATATTATGGAGAAAAATATTATGTATTTTAAAATTAATAAATTGTAAATATTTGAAGAATTAAATTTCATGTTTAAATGGATATTAATTATGGTGTCTAGAGATCTCTTCAGCATAGCCTAGTTTTAAGGACATATTGATTCTCATGTAATATTATATTTATAAACAATAAACTAATCCATCTTTATAATAATCAATAAAAATATAATAATAATAATAAATATTAGGAATATTAGCGATGGTATTTTTAAGTCAACTTTTTTCAGCGAGTTTCTATAACGGTGTTTCGTTATTTGGGCTCATGTTTTTCATAGCCTAGGCTTTACTTTTGTTTTTTCCACAAAAGTTTTCTTTAAAATTCGATTTTCCTCAGCGTAGTTTTTATTACCTCTCCCAATAAATTTTCTATTTCCTAGGGATTTTTTAGAAATTTTTCTTCTATCTAATATAATGTTTTTATTTTTCTCCAAACGATTTTTTTGGAGAATTTTGGGAAAGTATGAAATTTTATCTTATATTCATGGATAAGAATTTCCAGATGTCAATTACTCTATCTTTATAAAATTACCATAATTTTCATAAATAATTATTAATTAAAATATTTATGTTAGCAGCGTAATTGTTCAATAGTTCCACGTAGACCTTTGTCCTATTTACATAAACAAAAAAGCTATAAATCATGGGTATTACATATTCCCCCCCTAAAACAAAGACATTGTCCTCGGTGTTAGCAGATAACACTTGTTATTCTTTTAATGGCACTAGGAACAATTCTCTCATGCTTTCGTCTCGCTCCCATGTAGCTTCTTCAGGTGTAAAGTCTTTCCACTGCACTTTCTCCTAAGCTATTGTTCTATTCTAGAGCTCAGTTTCTTCCCGTCCCAATATACGAAGTGGTTTTGGAAGAAAGTCCCTTTTTATTTCCACCTGTATCAAAGTCCAGTCAACCATGTGAGAAGGATAATGAACATATTTTTTCAATAATTACACATGAAAAAAATTATGAACACTAACATGACTAGGTAAAGCCAATTTATATGCCACTAGGCCCACTCATTTCAAAACCTCAAACGGCCCGCAGTATCCTGGTGCTATTGCGAGGTTTTATGCTCAAGTACACATGATCCCCAATCTTAAATTCTTTGTGTATTATTTTCTTATCTGCATAGCTCGTTTGGTAGTCTTGAGCTTCTTCGACATTCTGTTGGTTTTGTCATATTGTCTATTCCATTTCATGTAATCCCTCAAGTCCAAGTACTAGTTTGTCCTCTGGTTGACTCCAACTAAGTGGAGTATGGAATTTCCTAGCATATAAAGTCTCGAATGGACTCATCTTAATAGATGTTTGATAGTTTTTGTTGCATGCAAAATTTTCGAAATGCTGAAAATCCTCCCACCTGGTGGGTCTGTCTATTACATACATGCGAAGCATGTCCTCTAGTATTTGAATTGTCCTTTCAGTCTGCCCATCGGTCTAGGGATGATAAGCTATGTTGAAAATCATTTTTGTTCCCATCCCCCCAGATAGTGTCTTCTAGAAGGCGGATGTGAACTTTGCATCCCTATCAGAGATTATCATCTTTAGTATTCTACAAAGTTTAAGAATATCCTTCATAAACACATTGGCCACTTGTGCTGCCCCAAAAGTAGATTGCACTAGAATAAAATGTGCAGCCTTGATTAGTGTGTCTACCACTACCATAATGGAGTCATGTTGATACTTAGTACGAGTTAGTCCTATGATGAAGTCCATGGACATCACTTCCCACTTCCATTTTGGAATCGAAAGGGGGTTTAGCAACCCTGCGAGATGTTGATGCTCTACTTTGACCTATTGGCACTCCAAACATCTTGCCAGTAAGTAGCTATTTCTTTCTTCATTCAAGGCCAAAAAAAAAATTCAACAATGTTGTCACCATATTTTGGTAACCCGAATGACCTGAATAAGTTCTCTCATGGTATTCATCCTAAATCACTTGCTTCAAGGTAGGTATGTTAGGAATATACAACCTCTCTTTATGGATTATTAATCCTTTCAGATCCATGGTATATCCTGGGATTTCAAATCGCTGTAATTTTTTCTGCAATTCCAAATACCGGGGATCTTGCGACAGAACTTCTTGAATTTGTTATTCAATATTGAATTTTATATTGCTACCTGTGCAAGACAAAATTTGATGAGAGTGTCTACTTAAGGCATCAATAATTCAATTTTCCTTTACTTTAATTTGTTTTATCTCCATATAAAATCGGTAAGGAAAGCTAACCATCTCGCTTGCCTTGCATTCAAATCTTCCTGACTAAAGAAATATTCCAAACTAATATGGTCAGACATCAACATAAATTCCTTACCCAACAGGTAATGTCACCACGTTTTTAATGCATGTATGACAACAACTAATTCTAAGTCATAAACTACATAATTTTTCTCATGTTTCTTCAATTTTCTAGAATCATAGGCTATCACTGCATTCTCTTGCAGCAATACTCCTCCCAGTCCTTCTATGAAAGCATCAGTACACACAATAAATTCCTTTGTCGAATCAGCAATTTTTAGGATGGGAGCAGTAATTAGTTTTTGCTTCAGCTTCTCAAATATTTCTTGACACTTGGTTGTCCACTCAAAATTCACACCTTTTTTCTGCAAAGACGTAATAGGATAAGTGAATGCAGAAACTCCCTCCACAAATCTACGATAATATCCGACAATACCCATGAATGAACATATTTTTGGTACATCTGTGGGTACAGGCCAATTTAAAATTGCTTGTACTTTTTCTGGATCTACCGCCAACCCCTCTTTGGAAATAACATGTCCCAGATACTGAATCTTTGGTTTGTAAAAATCACACTTGCTGATTTTTGCATACAGTTGTTGTTCTCTTAGTGTTTGTAGCATTATTCGAAGGTGTTCCTGGTATCCAAATATTTTTGTAGAACATTGTTCATGAGACACATGAAGGTAGGAGGGGCGTTTGTGAGTCTAAAAGGTATGAATATGAACTCGTAATGTCCATACCGAGTTCTGAAAGATATTTTGTGGATGTATTCATATTTTATGCGAAGATGGTGATAACCAGTTCTCAAATTAATTTTTGAAAATACGGTTTTCCCCCTTATATGATAAAATGTGTCACATATTCGTGGTAAGGGGTACCGATTTTTTATGGTTAACTTGTTTAATTATCAGTAGTCTATACACATCTTGAGGGTACGATATGTTTTCTTGACGAATAAAACCGATGCTCCCCGTGGAGACACACTTCATCTAATATATCCCTTGTTTAGCAATTCCTTTAATTGAATTTTTAGTTCTAACAGTTTAGGTGTGCTCATTCTATACAATGATCGAGCAACTAGGGTGGCTCCTGGTACTATCTCAATAGAGAAATCAATATCTTTCTGAGGTGGAAGTTGAGGGATTTCCTCACAGAATACATCCTGGAAGTCCCTAATCACTAGTAAGTTTTCTATGGGTTCATTTTCTGCTTGTTTTCCCAAATCCTCAATTTGTACAGCTTACACTAGACAACCCTTTATCGTTGTCTGCTTCAACTATAATGCATAAATTTTTCTAACAAACAAAGGTTTTGGTTTCCCTCTCACTACAATTCATTGTCCTATTGCATTTGTACACTTTACTATTTTTTCTAAGCAGTTTACTATTGCTTTCTCATGTTCCACCAAATCCATACCAACTTGTAAGTCATAATATCATAAGGGGAGATTATTCAGATTCATATATGTAATATACCCATTCATATTTACAGGGTACTTGTGTAATTTATGGGTTACCTTCTATTTTGTTCTGGTAGCCAACTGTACCAGCCAAGATTGTTGAAATTGTTTTGTCTGCAATTTACATTTTTCCATTATGTGTGGACTAATATAGCTTAAACTAGCTCAAGGATCAATTAAAAGAGATACAGGTTGGTTGAAAATGATACCTTTAATTTCAATAATGGTTGATTGATGTTCAACCTGTTGGTCTTCTAATGCGGCATTGATTCAGGGAATGCTTCTCGCAACATCATTCATTATGGTTGCCTCGTGTACTGCTTGAATGTTTTGAATAGCACAAAGGTTGTGTGGGTAGTCCAGAAACATGTGAGGTTCTCCACAACCCCAACACTTCAAGGGTTATTTGGGCTTTACCACTGCATATCATTTTTTGTTCCCTTCCATGGCCTTGGAACCTGTGTGAGAATGGGCTGGCTGATTTTCTCCACCTTTACTTAATATTTTCCGCTCGTGGTTTCTGCCAAAAATTTTCAGATAGGTTGGTTTGGGTCTTTTTGAGCTTACTTCAGCCTTCCCTTTCTCCTTATTCTTCCAATTTTTTAAGTTATTATTGCGGCCTTTAAGTTGTTGATAACACATTCAGCCTTTTCTAATAGTTTCATCCATAGTCTTCGAGTTATCAAACTCAATTCTCTCTTTGTATATTGTGGGTAAACAATTTAAAAATCTATGGACTTTGGCTTTTTCTTCTCTTATGTACGGTACATAGTGAAGTAAATTTTTGAACTTCGTCACAAATTCATCAATGGTGAGCTACCTTAGCCTTAGCTCATGAAATTCATTCGCTTTGTCATCATAATACCTTTCACTGTGGTATCAGGATTTAAATTTCTCCCGAATTCTTCCCATGAGAATGTATTTTCATCCAACAAGTGTATAATTTTGGTCTCTTCCCACCAGCGTATGACTTTACCTTTAAATTGGTAAATTGTGAGCCTTGCCTTCATATTGATTCTGTACTCATATACTTGAAAGTATTTTACCATATTCAGGAGCTAGGCTTCCACATCCTCTTCCTTCTCTCCGTCAAAGGTTGGAGGCTTTGTCTTACAGAATTCCCCCTGCAACTCCTTCCTCCTTTTGGACTTAGAGTCTACTTTCCCAAAATCCTCCCCACTCTTAGACTTCTCTAAGTTGGTTTTGGTTTCTTTTATTTTCAATTTTTCTAGTTCTCCCTCTTGATGACTGGATCTATAGGTTAATTCTCTTATCAACCTCTCTTGTTTATTGCTAGCTTGTAGTAAACTTTAATTGCTAGTCCTTAGCTGAACCATTTCCTGCTACAATTTTTTAATAATTTCCAGCATCTGGGTGTTGGAATCTAGGGGGATATCCTCCTCCCCCTGTTCCACATTGTTGGACACATAATCCTCTATGGGTTGGTGTAGAAGGCGAATAGGTGTAGTAATTCCAAGAGACCTTGGAAGATGAATCAAAGGGTCACAATAATGTATTATAAATCTACATCATGTGAATAATATTAACACACATGATTATCTTTCTCATCTATTTCTTTCCATTCCATTTGTGTTTGACATGGTATCAAAGGGGGTGAATTTTTTGGCCCTGATCCAATCTAAGCAACTTTTTTTGTGGTCTTGTGATATGATCTAATTACTTGGTTATTTTAAGAGGGTTTTTTCATTTTGTTACCTCTCGCAATTTGAAGTAATGCCCCTTCCTACTCAAACTTTCTCGAATTTCCTATCCTGTCATATTTGTTTATTTCTCCACGTAGAATTGTAAACCTAATGCTCTATTTTTGTTGCGTTATGATATTCTCCTACGCTCTAGGATTTTCAGGGTAGGCATTTCACTTTAGTGTAGTTGGCTTGAGTGTCTTCATTGTTGGGTTAATTGACCTGCTTATTTGTCAATATACCATACCAGTGTGTTTGTCTCTGTCGTTACGGCCAACCTCTACTGCCTATTGACAAGCCTATGCATTGAACGTTAGTTCTCAGCACTTTTCCCTTCTACAATTACCTACGAGCTCCAGTTTGAGCATAAAACCGTGTTATTGAGATTATTGTAGGTGCATTCTCTTTAGCAAGGAAAAATACATCACAAACCATCCTTGGCCCCTCTCTAAGATACTTCAGAACAAACGCAGAGCCAACGAACCAAATGAAAGCAGTCGTAGTGTAGTTTTTGACGACGTTGGCAAGCATGGTCTTCCCCATACCTAGAGGGCCATAAAGAAGAACACCCTTGCGAGGGTCTATCCTAATCTTCTTTTAAATATCATGGTGTGTGAGTGGAAGCTCCATGGATTCCCGAATCTCCTTTTTTGTGTCACAACAGAAATACAAGGTCTCATTTCTGACACAGTTTTGAAATACAAGCTGTAAAACCCCTTCTTCGATTCAAAAATACATCTCACCTCACTAAACTCATCTTCCTGATCTGAGGTGGTCTGAATTCTTTGTATGCTATAAAATTCCTCGATAGCATCGTTCCATTCCTTTCATAGCCTCTCGACCTCCACCTCTCGGTGTTCACATAGCGTTCATATGCAATGTATTATGCATCAATTGGACGACATTTTCCTTAGCTTGTGATGTTGATATACTTTCTCTGTTGCTGCAAGTTTAGCCCACAATTTTAAAATTCAGCCCTAGTGAAGTTGATACAAAAATTTGTCTCAAGTAATGTTGCTTCGGTTCACCATTGATGATCGATCGATTCTTCATATTAATAAATAAATATACAATAGAAACTTGGCCTATGAAGATGGTACGAAATAACAAAGGCCTTCTTCCATAATGTATATCAGCGACAACACAATATCTGAATGTGCTCCAACTAAGTGATGTTGATGGTGTTCTCGTTACTGTTGTACAACTATATATAGCCATTCTCTCTCCACCTTAAATTATGCATACACCTTTATTTCTCCACTCCCAACCTTTTTGAAAATCACTAAGAAACACCAGTTGCAAGAATTTTTCTGGACCAAGACATCTATCGACTTCTTCAAAAGATTGGATGACTTTAATTTATCCACCGGAGGCATGAGGACATGGACAGATGAGAACTGAGATGTGTAGGTTTGAAGTTTTTCCTTAAAGAACGTACTACAATATTTACCCATGCTACAACTTCCCCGGGACCATTTGAAAAAACAATAACATCTATAGAGTGTGCATATGTCGTGCCTACCATAGAATCAACATTTAAATATGCAATTGATCACCTAGAGTATTAATTTTCGACCATCGGTATCGTTGGAGGTTTGCCACAACCCATTTTCTTAGCTAATAAATCGTTGTATACAAGCGAGTGTTGAATTGTGTGTGTTCTATTCACTTAATATTGCAATCCTTGAATCGCATTTATTGTTGTGTATGGCATGTGGGTTTAAGTACTGTGCACTCACGTGATACAGCTTACATTCTCTTGGACAACATATTTTGCTTTTATGTTTAAATTGGTCAAAGCTACTATTTGAGGGTTTGTTTCTAGCTATATTGGTGGTGCAGCAGGCCTTGAAACCTTTTTCAAGGCAGAGTCTCCAAGAATTCTCAGAAAATCCCCTCACCATAACAGAGATGATTGAGGCATATGAATAATGGTATGTTCTAGCTGGAAGCAATATATGATTCAAGGGATGTTTATGTTTGTGTTATATATTCAACAATAGTTTGATAGAGCGCTGGTATTCCTCAATTTTTGGTATAAAGCTGGGATTTGTGTATTCTTGTTATAGCTTCCATTAGGATTATTGAGCATTTATTTTTGTTGAGATAATGGCCAAAGTTGATGAAATATTGGAGTTTTTGAACACGTTGATACTTTCCACCATCGATGATAGGGTAAATGTCAGCAAAACCTCTCTCTCTAATATTCAAATCTATCTACAAAATGCACTAGGCAAGATCGAAATTTTGTAGCTTGAGTCAGAGCTATAGCGAGATGAGCTTCGGCAGAAGAGTTTTCATTTTGAACTTGTTTGTGTTCAAAACATTGAGACAAACTCCCATCAGCAACAAGAAATTGTTTAGATCACTAAGCCCAGTACAAGAGCAGATTTGAAAGTAGAAGAAAAAAATCCAGCCTGCACTTCCCAAGCCCATCATCAAACCTTGGGAAGAGCTTGTCCATAACAAGCACAGAACAGTTCTTGGATATGACAAGGGATTTTCCTTTCGTATGTATAAAATATCTAACACAACGCTAATACCATGTAGAAATTACACCAATGGATTCAATCCGATCATGCAAAGTACTAAAAAAAGATGCTAAATCCTTCTACAATATTTGCAGAATATAAATCATGATCACTCAATCACATGCAAGTAAGAGAAAGAATTAAATAAATCGCACAACACAATATTTTCCTGGGGAAAGAAACTA
The DNA here is from genome assembly GCA_034641835.2 of Pinus albicaulis. Classification (NCBI taxonomy): domain Eukaryota; kingdom Viridiplantae; phylum Streptophyta; class Pinopsida; order Pinales; family Pinaceae; genus Pinus; species Pinus albicaulis. Next base: position 144,543,199 of record CM076578.1, on the reverse strand, counting down.
CTCAAAACCCCTCCATATTTATTATATAATCAACCAACAAATCATGAAAAAATACAATGCATGTGTTCTCACTAGAACCTCATACACTCTACCAATTGTCTCACACTAATCTAGGAAAAATTGGACCCATACATAGCCAATTTCTTGCCCACCTTCAACCTACCTTTCTCACACAATCCATAGGCAAAATAATTCATATAAAATAGGAATTCCAACCTTCCCTGACTGTGCAATCCATCATGGGCTTCTTGTGGCTTTATAACTGCACCTGGGTAGTTCATTAATAATACAACTGATAGTTTACTTGCCTTTAACCTTTATATCAACTGGTTCATGATCAGAATTGACATGCATGCAACTATTAATAGTGAATCATCAGTTACTTGGTATATCATTTCTTCTGAATTAAATCTATTTTAATTCAATTGATCTTCCACTAGCTCATTAATCAGTTAGAACTAGTTAAATTTATTTTAACCCAATTAATTTGAGTTAAGTGATTACACTCACACCACACTAGTGCTGCAACTGCAATTGGACCCTGTAAATAATAGAATCACTCTACATGTCTATCCTTTGACCCTCAACTAGAAATTCTTGAGCTAACTAATTCTATCACACTTAATTAACTATTACTAGTTGTTATGAGATAACATTACAATTTATTTTCCAATTTATTTAAAAATTGGTCGCCCATATTAGCACTAATGTGTCACTGAATTCCTCACTCATGTGTGACCTGGAATCCCTCACTAGTATGTGGTGAATTTTCTTGTTGAATTTCAAAACTCCCTCTCAACAGGAAAGGGATTTTCTGCTACCCTGATCCTTCCTCTGGTATTCAAATTTTCTCTTCTCAAGTGCCTTCATCAAGATATCTGCATCCTGATCCTCCATGGGAATGTACTGCAACAATATAATGCACCTATGGACACAATCTTTGAGATGGTGGCACCGGATGTCGATATTATTGGACTTGTCATGGAATATCGGATTAACCGAGAGTTTTATGCAACTCTGGTTATCACAATGTATCACCGTTGAATCCATCTGATGACCAAAAAAACCAACAAGTATCTTCCTCATCCAGATGGCCTCATATGCAACCTAACTAACTACCATGTACTCTGCCTCAGCTGAACTGAGTGAAAATGATATCTTCTTCCTGTTGTACCAAGAAACTGTTGTTAATCTTATGCTGAAGATGCCCCCTGATGTGTGCTTCATGTCTGATGGACTACCTGCCCAATCTGCATCGGTGAAGCCTTGAAGCTTCACTCCCTCTATCTATTTGTACCATAATCCATACTGTGTATTTCCCCTGAGATATCTCAACACATGCTTCCCTGCCTTCCAAAAGAGCTTGGTAGTCTTAATCATAGCTTGACTAATTTGGTTAACTGCGTAGCATATGTTTATTCATGTGTTCACCAAATACATAAGTGAACCCACAAGCTTCCTGTAAACATTAGCATCCACTACCTCACCTGAAGTAGCATCCTCCTTCCTCTAGTTTCCTGCAAGAGGAGTCTCCATGGGTTTGTTTTCCTCCATGTGGAACTTCCTCGGAATCTCATCCGCACACTTTCCCTGAGATACCAATAGCTCCCCATATCTTTTCCATATTTCCAAGCCAAGGAAATAGTGCAAGAGCCCCATGTCCTTCATCTCAAACTCTCTTGCAATTTCCTCTTTGCAAGAATTTATCAGCTTCTCATCACCTGTGAGTATAAGATCATCAACATAAAGTACAATAATAAAAAGCTTACTTTAAACCACAATATGATAGAGGTTTTCATCCGCTTCACTCTTTGTGAAGCCCAACCCAGTGAAATATCTGTCAATCCTGGTGTACCAAGCACGAGGTGCTTGCTTCAGCCCATACAATTCTCTCTTGAGTCTGCACACATGAGACTCCCTGTAAATGGTCTCAAAACATTCTAGCTTCTCAATGTACACTTATTCCTCAATAACTCCATTGAGAAAGGTTGTCTTTACATCCATCTGATGTAGCTGCCACCCAATCTGCGTTGAGAGTGCAAGGATAGATCTAATCGATGAGTACCTTGCAACCGATGAAAAATTCTCCTGATAGTCAATCCCCTCTACCTGTGAGAATCCTTGGGCGAAATATATAGCCCCTTATTTCTCCACACTCCCATATGTTTCTTACTTCACCTTGTAGATCCACCTAGATCCCACCATTGACTTCCCCACTGGTCTTGGGACCCCTTCCCATGCATTGTCTCTAAAAATGGAGTCATAGTCTTCAACCATGGTGTCAAACCATGTTGGTTGCTACATTATTTCCTCAAAAGAGGATGGTTCTATCACAATACGCTCCTTCATAAGATCCATGTATCCAGTATACCTCTCTAGGGGCCTTCTCTGCCTGCGTTGTGATGTAGGTGCACCTACATGCTCTACCACATATAGCATCAATCTAACAGCCTCTCTGGTGTGCTTCCTACCATTTCTGGTGGATGGCTCTGCATGAGTGGTTTTTTCCACTCCATGATCCTCTGCTTGTGGCCGCTCCACATCCTGAGGTTAATTCTTTTGAACTAATAGTTCCTCATCTACATGAAATTCAATCTCCCTCTTAAGGGACAATCACATGACTTTCTTCTCATCAAAATTAACATCTCTCCTGACAATTTTCATCCTGTTAGCTGACAAATACACCTGATAGTTGTGTGGAGTATCAGTGTATCCCAAAAATATCCCAACCTTTGTTGTTGGTTCTAGCTTAATCTTGGAATCTTTGGTCACATGGCAATGTACATATGAGCCAAAAAATTTAAAATATGAAACATATGGTTTTTTACTTGGAAAATCATCCTCTGGTGTACCCATGCCAAGTATCCGATGAGGACTACAGTTCTGCAAAAATACCACTGTGTTGCATGCCTCTGCTCAAAGATGCAACTGTAGGCCTTGATCATGTAACATAGCTCGTGTTGCTCCCACAATTTTTTTGTTCTTTCTTTCTGCAACCCCATTATGTTGTGGGTTATAAGGTGCAATCAATTCTCTTTGAATTCCTTCTTTGGCACATAAGTTCTTCAATTCATTAGAGATATACTCACCATAATTTTCACTCCTTAGAGCCTTCACCTTCTTCCCTGTATCTTTCTCTACCAGTGCTTTTAACTCACAAAACTTGGAGAACGTCTAATATTTCTTCTACAGAAAGAAGATCCAACACTTTCTAGAAAAATAATCAACAAAAATCACATAATACTTGTGCCTTGATGTGGAAGCTGAAGAGAATGGTCCACACACGTCTGGGTGAACTCTCTCAATGATTTTCGCTGCTCAGTTCTCCTTCTCATGAAAAGTGGATTTAGTATACTTCCCCATGGTACATCCCTTACATGTGTCTATCTATGCAAGAGTACCCTTTGGAAGACTTATAGAAATCTTTTGTATGATCCTCAAAGCATTGTGGTGTAGATGGCCCAATATCTTGTGTCATGACTCATCTGTATCCTGGCTCACCACCTTCCTTTCTTTACTGCTCAATGTTGTGTTTCCATCTACATCAATTTTGTACAGGTTCTTCACACGAACCCCAATCTTATTTACCTTTCTTGTGGCTTTATGATGAAGGAACGCCTTTCCTTCATTGAATGCCACATCATATCAAAGATCCTCCAATATAGAAACTGAAACTACATTATTTTCAAGCCTGGTACATGCATGACATATTTTAATATGAAAGGTTTACCTAACTATCTCTAGAAAGTAATTGTACCAATCTTGGTAGCACTATACCTCCTGTCATCACACATCAAGATGTGCATCTGAAGATCCTTATACTCCAAGCTACTAAAGAGTTCTTTGTTTCCCGTCATGTGGAAAGATGATCCACTATCCAATTACCACATATATCCCATCATAGTTGACGCCATGCATGCAATGAGAGAGAATTCAAACTCAAACTGTGAGGCCATATATTCACCTGCTGCAACTCCCATAGCCTTCTTGTTGTTCTTCTTCTTTTGTGTACAATTTGTGGCATAGTGTCCATGATCATGATAGTGAAAAATTTTCACCTTTGAGATGTCAAGCTTCTTGACTTCTTTTTCGGTCTTATATTTGGAATGGGACTTCTTCCCCTTCCTCTTCTTTTCCTTAACAACCAAGGGACAATTTTCCTCATCATCAGTCTTGGATGATGATCCATCCCTGGTATTCCGCCGAAATTATTCTTGTACCAAATCTGACCATAGTCACTCCCAGTCTTGTAACTTCTCCCTACCATTCACAGAGTCCTGGTAATTATGCCAGCTCTTGGGAAGGCATAGAACTTCTAGGCTCACCAAGTCATCATCAACTACAATAATCCCAACACTTCTAAGCTCATCTTGACATTGAGTGAACTTGGTTGAGTATTTCTAGATTGTGTCACCCTTCTCCATTTTCATTTTCTTGAGCTTGTCCTTTAGTTCCAAATTTTTGTAGTCATTGTTTCTTTGAAACAGATTTTTCAAGTCCTTCCACATAGCATATGTAGTTTCCTTTCCATGGAGACTCGAGACAATATTATATCGAACTCCCTCTAACAAGATCCTCCTCGCCTTTTCTACCTTCTTCTGTCATGCATCAAGAAGTTGGCCATATGTTGTTGCGGGCTTGGGAATATAATTATATATGAATTCCTTCAACCCATTGTCCTCCAAGACTACCTCTATCCTATCCTTCCATGCAATATATTTTGAACTTCCCTTGAGTGCATATTCGAGTCTCAAGCCATTGAAATACATCTTGATCTGCTTATATCTCCAAAGAAAGTATCTAAAAATTTGAATATTGTTCAACACAAACTCAATTTCTTCTCCACTATTGTGATTCATGGCGCTCAGATACCATGTATAAAATATCTAACACAGCTCTGATACCATGTATAAATTACACCAATGGATTCAATCCGATCATGCAATGTACTAAAACAAGATATTGAATCCTTCTACAATATTTGTGGAATATAAATCATGATATCTCACTCACATGAAAATAAGATAAAGAATTAAATCAATCGCACAACACAATATTTTCATGGGTAAAGAAAATTCTCAAAATCCCTCCATATTTATTATATAATCAACAAAGGAATCATGAAATAATACAATGCATTTGTGCTCACCACAACCTCATACACTCTACCAATTGTCTCACATTGATCTAGGAAAAACTAGACCAATACATAGCCAATTTCCTGCCCACCTTCAGCCAGCCTTGCTCACGCAATCCCTAGGAAAAATAATTCCTATTAAATAGGAATTCAAAACTTCTTTTATTTTACAATCCATCATGGGATTCATGTGGCTTTATAACTGAACATGGGAAATTCACTAATAATACAACTAATAGTTTACTTTCCTTTAACCTTTGTCTCAACTAGGTCGTCATCATAATTGACATGCATGAAGATATTAATAGTGAATCATCAGTTACTTGGTAGATCACTACTTGTGAATTAAATCTACTTTAATTCATTTGATCTTCCACTAGCTCATTAATCAATTATAACTAGTTAAACTAATTTTAACTCAATTAATTTGAGTTAACTAATTGCACTCACACCACACTAGTGCTACAATTGCAACTGGACCCTGTAAATAATAAAATCACTCTACATGCCTATCCTTTGACCCTCAACTCGAAATTCATGAGTTAACTAAGTCTATCACACTTAGTTAAATATTACAAGTTGTTATGAGATAAGATTACAATTTATTTTCCAATTTATTTAAAAATTGGTCGCCCATATTAGCATTAATGTGTCACCGAATTCCTCACTCATGTGTGACCTAGAATCCCACACTAGTATGTGGTGAATTTTCTTGTTGAATTTCAACATCATATTCCAAACTATTCCAAGCCCATTCAATTTCAAAGCGTTGAATTTCTTCATGATAGCTCACCTTCACTTGTTCTAGATTCTACTCCTCTTCCACAATAGGAACAACAGATTATGAAATTAAAACATTGTGATCGAGTTAGCCATATGAAATATCATTGTTTTTATCTTCACTCATGAAAGAACTATGGCTAGCACACTCATTCTTCACAGAGATTCTTCAAAAACAAGCCTCCTGCAAGAACAAATATTCATCTTGGACGGATCGCTTCTTGGCAATGCAAAACAACAAACAAGAAGATATTTCAGTCATGTGTCAGAGTTTATTCTATAATATTAAAAGGTCTTGCAGTTGATTTTTCTACATTATCTCACCTTGTATCTGACAGGGAGGGGAAATGGTGGTCATCTACAAGCTTCAAAGCCACATCAAGCGAGTCTGAGCCACAACTTGCCATTCCAAATTCAGAGTTGTAGCCAGAGATATAGAATTTCAAGCGACCCTCAGCCACAACCTATCCTTCTAGATTCAGAGTTGTGGCCAGAGACACAAATGCCCATGAGCATGCCTTTGGTTGGTGGTCAGTATTAAACCATCTATGTGAGGTTGGGCTTCTCCCTCTTAAAATAATTGGGGGCACTTCCTCTAGCAAAAGACTCCAACTTCTTTCCAGTTTTGGAAGAGTTCCAGAAATTGCATTAAGCATTCCAAAGTTGGTGGTCATACTTAAACCATCACAGGTTGTAGACCTCCCTTCTTCTAGGCTAAATGTCTCCCTCTTCAAAGCATTAGGATCACTTCCTCTAGTAGAAGACCTCAACTTCTTTCCAAATTTGGAAGAGTTCTGGGAACTGCACTAAGTGTTCTAGTGTTGGTGGTCATACCTAAACCACCTCCCTATACCAACATTTTAAAGCACATATTCAGCCTAGTGTTGCCATGCATACTTTTCACATTTGTATTACAACTCTCTTCTTGGATTCATACATACCCCTTCATATTAAGGGGGGGAATTTTGGGCACCTAATCCTATAAGGGTTGGTGTATAATGCGAATATACATAGGAAGTACAGGAGACCTTGGAAGATGAATCCAAGGGTCACAACAATGTATTATAATTGTACATCTTGTGAATAATATGAACACACACAATTACCTTTCTCATATATTTTTTTCCATTCCATGTGTGTCTGACACACATACAACCCTTCTCTGTCACACATGAAAATAGCTGTAATTATGTTTGCAAATTATATCTGATGCACATTAAACCATTATAATTAGTAAACCACAATATATAACTGTTAATTTTTGTAAAATAGATTTTAACCATACAATTAAAAATTTCCAGTGTTAGGTTCCATAAGCCCAGTGTTTTAACTTGGGCTCTGATACCACTTATCATGTCCCCAAAAAAAAAATTATCATGTATTGTTCTAGTTTAATGGTCATCATCCCTCCTTTATCATCTTAACAATTTAAGTAAACTTCATGTCTACTAATGTTGCAATGGTCCTCTAACCATCATTCATTAACTAAGACTCTTACTTATAATGTCTTAACAGGTTGGGTCCTTACTAATTTAAGGAGTCCTAATCATTTACTTAGTTACATGCTCTTTTCATAGGTTAATATTGCTAACCTACCTTTGAGTACATTAACCTATACTCTAACCTTTACCTACATTTACATATATTAACCTTCATATATGGTAACCTATACTTTATGCCTACTCTAATATTCCAATTACCTATAGTCCTACTATGGTATGTTTTATATTCCCTTACTCCTATATTAAACGTAGATATGTTTCTACGAAGGCTTTAACCACCTCTCACATAACTCCAATTCGCAATTAATATGAGACCCTACCTTGATGACATAACACACCATGTGGCAGAGACCATGTGCCCTCATGTGGCCTTCACCTCTATTAATTCCACATATGAATGGTTATGATAAAAGGTAAAGGATCTACGGCTCATATTGATTAAGAAAACCCTAAAGGTTTACCTACCCTTCTCTTCCTCATTTCAATTTTGCAGAGTTTGGTTTTCGATCGTCATGACTGAGGGAGCTATGCCGCCATAGCTCAACCTGTAGCTCGATTTCCATAGCCACGGTAGCTAGATTCCTCCTTGAAATCAACCCTCCATTGTTAGCATGTTGGTTGTGGATAAAATTTGGTGTTGCACAAATCATTTCTTTGCCATGGCCTCATCGGTAAGGATTTTAAAATGATTTCACTGTATTTTATTGTTGGCATGACTTCATAATCGTATTATTTTTTAAACTTCATAGCGTTTTAGACTTATCACTAATCATTCACCTCAGGTAACCTATGTTCAAGGTTTACCTCTATTTTTATGTATTGGTTTTCATTATCTTTGAAATACCCATCTCACTATGGGATTGTTAACCTTCGCAGGGAGGAAACTCGTTGTCTCCTTTGCATGGTCATTTGGGTACAAGTTCTTACTCAGTGACAAGTTACAGGGTTAGCTCTAGAAGTAATCTGACCCCTTTCCTTCCAATATGAGGTAAGTGGCTTCGTTATGCATTATGGTTTCATCATTTACCATTTTTTATACCAATGAGGTTCTAGGTTAATGTATTTTTCTTAGAGCCCTCCAGGCATTTATCTAATATGTCTACCACTTCCATTATTTCTAGATTTGGCATTACGCATTTTAATTGTTACATAGTCTGTGTGATTAGGAGGTCTATTCCCTATTCGATATCTAGTTCTATTTTTGTGCATTTGATATATTAGCTGAGGTATTAGAAACCCCTCTTCCACCTAGTGTATATGTGAATAGCTTCTTCTATATATAACCCAAAATACGAATTTTGATAATTTATATTCTTTTAATTAAGTCTAGTTTTAGTTTCATTGCACTTGGATATTATGTTCATATGCAGTTAGGTTTGATTCCTGGTTATATGAGTGCGCTAACCATAACAGAGAATAATCCCTTATTTTCTCTCTTGTTTTCTGATTTAAATTCTTTTGTATTGCATAAGTTGGATAGCGTAATGACTATCCTATGTTCCCTAGTTCTGGGTTCGTCATCCAAATTTATGGGTTGTATATATTCGATCGTTTGTTCTATTCATAGTAGTATTTGAAATCAATATATTCATGAGATCTGTGAGAAATTCTCTGCTTTGCCCATATGATTTATGGGTTTATCATTTGATTTTCTGGGTTGTACATTTATGTCTTGTTCATAAGTTTAATTGCATCTGGGTATATTCGTTAGAGCTTTGGTTCTCTTCTACGTTACCCATACCCTTGTAGGTTTAATACTCTATAGTATTTCGCAGAGTATGATTCACCCATGACTCCATTTACTTTTGAGTATTTATGTTTGTATTTTATCATCAAATTTTATTGAAATTGGGGTTTTTCCTCGTATTATTTATGGCATTTGCGTAAGAAATTTCTAGGTTTCTTTTCCCTTCACACTTCTCAGGGAAAATGCGTAACCTATATGGGTGATTCTGCCCCTTAAGGTTTTCACGCAATTCCATCATGAAATTTATGTTCCTTATTTGAAGTTTGGAAAAGCCCTTATATCCGTGCTCTATTTCTTGTTTTGATTAATGTTGTACATTTATTTTTTTTTATAACTTTTCCTTCTACATATCATTTCATTTTATGCTCTGAATTTATGAAGCGGGTTATTGCCACCCAGGTTTAATCCTTGGCTTAGACCGAGAATTTTGTTGAAGGAGATGAGGATGTCAGCCTATCCTCGCATCCTTCCACCTTTAGTTTTCTTCGATACTTTATGTAATTCTTAGATTTCCTAATTGTTTATTTTCATGTTTATATGCTGGAGGATCCCTTTTTTTCACAGTGAAAAAGTTCGTAACTATTCATATTAATGATCAGCTACCTGTTACATATTGCTGTAGTATATAAACTACTGTTCAGTCCGAAACATATACAATTACAATATCAGTCAGATTTCCATAGAAAACTGTAGGCAGTCACAGTCCAAAAAAACATGACATATACAGTGTAAAGACATAATAAGTCCCCTAGTAAGTTCGGTGCATAACTTACTAAATCCTACAGACCCAGAATATAAGTATGAAATGTTATACATGCCGAATATAAATAAGGGGAGGTAAGCAAAATCTCCCTGCAAGTAGCTGTAAAAACTAAACAACAAAATCTGGAGGAGCCTCCTCGATAAAAGGCCGATGATAGTATCTGTAGATCTGTCCCTCTGTGTGCTCTGTGATATGCCAGGTACCCCAGGTCAGCTCCGTAGCTTCTTTGGACAATTGATCAGCCTCTTTGTTCCGAGACCTGTAAATATGAGTCACAGTGATGGAGTCAAAGAGTGTACTGAGATGGTGAACCTCATGCAGCAGTGCAGACAGTGTGTGCGAGTGGCAATGAGATATGTTGTTGAACCAATTTGTCACAAGTTGTGAATCGCCAAATATCTGGATGGAGTCACAGAGAATGTCCCGAGCAAAGGTAAGAAGAAGTCTAAGGCTCTGCAGTTCGGCGTAGTTGTTGGTACCAGGTCCAAGCCCCATTCTGATGTTGTAGAAGTGCTGATCAGTCAAATAAAGTATGGCTCCCCCCCCACACCCATGGGCGTTGGACGCACCATCAAATTATGCCCATGCCGGGCTGTAATCGATAGTTTCAGGTGTCTCATGTGAAGGCTTGCCGCTGCTACTGTCCTCGGGTATAAGCTTATATGAGGCGAGAGAGGCCGCGGATATCCTTTGGCAGTCAATAGGTATATCATTAAATATCAGATTGTTACGATCAATCCATAATTCCCAAGTAACAATAAGGGGGAGGTTGCGTAATTTAGTATTCTGAGCAGAATGCTGCCACCAAAGAGACCAGGCTTCTAATAATGAATTACCCTGCCAATAAAATCTGCAGCCCATGTCAGTAGTGATGCTGGACCAAATATTTTGTATGATTCGATAGTGCAGGAATAAATGGAGGGCATCCTCCCTGTCGTTTAGGCAATAACAGCATCTAGAGGCCCCGTGGAAAGCTCTTCTGTGGAGAAAATCTGTGGTAGGTATGCAATCTTTAAGCAGGCACCAGAACAGAAGCCTGTGTTTATGCGGGGCTTTCAATCGCCAAATGATTGTCCACCACCAGTCCTTTATGGGGGGTTCCCTGTGTTTAATTAGTTCAAGGTAGCCAAGCTTTGGAGTATAATGCCCATCCTTAGAAACAGCCCAAATCAAATTGTCTGGTTGGTCAGTGAAGCGTATGTTTGAAGCTTTTAGTGCCCAGATAAATTTACCCCAGATACGAGTGCCCTCCTGGGGGATTCCCAAGTCACCCGCCTGTAGCCAGGCTTGTTGTCGCCAAGAGGTATGAGCCCAGTCAGCGATCTGTGCCAGGAAGATGACATTTCTATGGGCAAGGTGCTGAATAATAAACTCCGGAAGTTTGTGATAAACCCCACTCCCTGACCAAGAGTCAGTACCTATACGTACTTGGGTTCCTGAACCAATCTGCCACGAAATACCACTTTGGAGAATGGGAGCCGCCCTTGTGATAGCCTTCCATATGATCGATGCCCCCGAATTCAGAGTGATGCTGCCTCGGATCCAATCCAAAGGACTTTGGGGCGAGATATATTTGGCGACCATGACCTCCTTCCATAGACTCTGACCTGTAATAATGTGCCATCCCATCTTAGCTGCAAGGGCCCGAGAGAAAAGGTGGAGATCCTTTAACCCCCAGCCACCCCACTGTTTGGGCAAGTTGATGCGGTCCCATGCTATCCATGCAAATGTGGATGCCTTTCCTTGGTTGCGCCAAAGAAAATGCCTGCAAATGTTTTTTATCCGATTGGTGATGCCAATCGGAATCCAGGCCAGGGTCATCCAATAGACCGGGATGGCTTCCAGAACAGACTTGATGAGTATGAGTCTACCAGCCCTAGAAAGCCATCGGTTATACCAGACGTTGATTCTACGCTCAATTTTAGCCAAGATCCAGTTCCAATCCTGAATATGATAATCATTAGGTTTTATGATATACCCCAAATACTTGAGGCCGATGTTGATGTCAATACAGACAAAATCGAAAAGATTTCGAGAGATGTCTTGCTCCTGTCGCGAGCACCCAGTCATGATGATAGATGATTTAGTGCTATTCGGTGCCATACCGGTAGCCCTGCAAAACCATTTCAGGAGCAGATCAAAATGCACAGAATCATGCCTAGTACCATTTAGGAAAATAAGAACATCATCTACAAATAAGAGGTGAGTGAGGTATAAATTGTCCACAATCCGGAGCCCTTGAATTAGTCCTCTATCTTTAGCATTGTTGATAAGGACGGATAGACCCTCCATGAATAGGACAAAAAGAAGAGGAGAAAGGGGGCAGCCCTGGCGGAGTCCCCTTCCCGCATGGAAGAAATTTGTAGCAGTACCATTGATCAGTATGCTGAAAGTGGCATGACAAACACAGCCCATGATCCAGTTGATTAAAGTATGAGGAAAACCCGCATGGATCAGCATAAGGTGTAGGTAACTCCAGTCAACTTGGTCGAATGCCTTAGTCAGATCAATCTTGAGGATGGTCGATTTCAGCCGGAGAGATTTAATAGAGTGTAGGGCCTCCTGGGCTGTGCCAATAGCCTCATGAATTTGCCTGTGATGCAGGAAAGCAAATTGTTCCTTTTCAATGTGCTCTGACAGGAAAGGTTTGATGCGGTTAGCAATAATTTTGGAGGTGATCTTGTATATACAATTGCACAGCGAAATGGGCCTGAAATCATTAAAACTGTTTGGTTTGTCTAACTTGGGAATAAGAGAAATAAAAGTGGTATTAAATCCATCATAGATCCTGCCCCTCTGCCTGCTGTCTTCAATCACTGCCAGGAGGTCTGCTGATATGAGATCGAAGAAATGGATGAAAAACTCAACGGGCCAACCATCAGGACCCGGGCTCTTGTCTCGCTTGAACCATTTCAAAACACCCTCCAGTTCACTCATGGTGACCGGGGAGTTGAGATCTTCCTGCTGCTCCTGTTCCACGATGAGTTTAAAGTTTTGAGTAATGCGCAGGATATCAGGTAGATTTATATTTGGAGAGGCCCTATACAGATTAGAGAAATGTCTGGTACCCAGCTTCGATAACTGAGCATGTGTTTTTGCAGTGATGCCATTTCGCTCTGATAGTTCCCAGATGGTGTTGGTCGCCTTGCGACCATTTGCATGCTGCTGAAAGAATTTTGTGTTCTCGTCACCGGCCTGAATCCATATAGCCCGACTTTTAAGCCTCCAATCTTCCTCAATCTGTTTCAACAGTTTGGCTTTTTCAGCTTCGAGTGAAAAAAGATGTGCTCTGGCCTCCTCGTTGCGATAACCCAACAGTTCCTCATTGTTGAGTAAGCTAATTTTGTCCTCAATACTATGTAGGGCCGCCCTTTCCAGTTTCTTTTTGTTTCGGACCCAAAGAATGGTGAGGTTCTTTATGCGCTTAAGGTTTTCATTGAAAGCCCTGCCTGGGTCAATATTCATCGGAGGTCTGAAGTGCACCCAGGTTTGATTGACCAACTGGTTATAGTCCGGATCTCTCAACCATCTGGAATTAAACTTGAAAGGGGGCCGAGCTCTCTCAGGGCCACAAACAAACTCAAGAAAAATGGGCGAGTGGTCAGATCTTCCTCCAGATCCAACCCATTGCCGAGCACGAGACAGAACCGGGAGAAGATCCTGTTTAATAAGAAATCTGTCAAGGCGCCGGGCCAGAGCAGCGTTACCAGTCCTTCTGTTCCGCCAGGTAGGTAACAACTTGGTAGTCTGAATGTCAATCAGGTGAGAGGTACCGAGCTCAGAGTTGAAAAACTCTTCCAAAGGGTCCGGGGTTGCCTGGGGACCCCAAGATTCAGCAATACCCAACGAGAAATTAAGGTCACCACCTAGTATGAGGTGAGGGACAGAAAAAAGAGAGCAGGACAAAAGGGAGCGCCAGAAGTGTTCTCTGTCGGAACAAGGTCCATAGACATTGACCAAGGTAAATTCCATCTCAGAACTGCCAAACAGTACATTCATAGCCAGGACACCCGACCGGCCCCAGCAATTAGTCATCCTGGTAGTTTTGTTGTTAATGCCAAGGGCACTACCTCCTGATCTACCTCGAGCATCAAGAGTTATGAAGGACCACTCTGGGAGAATGGAAGATAAGGTAGCCGACACCTCAAACCCTACCCCGAGCGTTTCTTGCAAGAAGAGTATGTCGAAGGGCTTGTGGGTGAGCAGATCTCTGAGGGCCAATCTCTTGTCGGGGTTGGCCAGTCCCCTGCAGTTGTAGGATAGACAGGATCCCTTTACTTACAACATTGTTTGATTTATATGTATAGGTGGTACAACCAACATCACAACAACGTGCTCAAGTAAGGTATCTCTCTATCCCTTACACTGTATTAAATTTTATTTATTAGTCTATTTGATTCTCTCTAGTTTTCACATTTATGTTCTCTTGCAGGTATTCTTTATGAAGTATGTTGGTCTACGTGAAGCTCAAGGTTCGCTCATTATCGATGCTTACCAATTGTATTCTTCCTCATGTTGGTAGCATGTTGTTCCGCCATGGCTCTCCTTCTAGCACTTAGCTTATACAGGTGTTGTTGTGGTTTAGGTGTCAATTCCATACTCGGACTTTGAAAATTAATGAACTTATGTAATATGTGTTCTTCTTTTTGCTTTAGTCATATACATATGACTATGTAATCATAAAGTATGTATAAGGACTATGGTACTAGACTATATATATATATCTATATATATATGTATGTATGTATGGAATTTTGGATTACATTTCCTCCTCATATCCGTGATGGATATATATGTACTTATATCATACTTTTAGATTTTATAATGAATTCATCAGTTTTTTAATCCTTTCATATGTTATGTGATTCTGTAATTCTGTTGGTCAATAATGGTTTGCTTGGTTAGTGTTCTAGCAACTGTTACATGTTTATGTAATTTATACATAAATTCACTTGTAGTTTCTTCTATATTTTATCATGCATTCACTTCATTTTATTTTGTCTCGGTAGCTAAAATTTGCAAGTTCTATATTATTGATTCCTTCCTACAAATTTAAACGATTTTACTTTTCCTTAGCTAGATCTATCCTAGCTTAATCTCTAAGTTTCAGTTTTATGTTCGTCATTCTAGCAATAGATATAGGTTGTCTTATTTATTTTAATTTTACACATATATGAATCAGTACATAGTGTTTACTCTCTGACCATACCCCTTTGTGGGTTTATAATTAAACATATTTTAATTGTATCCACCTACAACTCCTTATTTTAATGTACATAACACAATATCGACATTGTATTTAACACAATATTGACATTGTACAATACACATTATTGACATTGTATATAATATTAACCAAACATATGCGAGAATCCTATACCACCATTCCAACTTAGTTTATCATAGCATGAGTCCCTTAATTACAAAGCAAAATTTTCCTATTAACTTAGACAAGTCGCTGCTTTTATCCATTACTAAAATACAATAAATTAAATATAAAATTTATACATGTTGCATACCAACTTGTAAAGAAAATTTTTCCTCCCAACCACAAGCTTCTCCTCAGAGCTCTCCCCCGAGGAGAGGTCAATTTTCCCCTAGTGTTGACAACCTCTTTTCACACTAGTGATGGCACTTTTAAGCCAACTTTCCCTAACAAGTTTCCATAAGGGTGTCCCGTTATTCTAGGTTGTACTTGTTTCCTGTAGCCTAGGCTTTAATTTTGTTTTGGCCATAAAAGTTTTCTTTAAAACTCGCTTTTCCTCAGTGTATTTTTTCTTGCCTCTTCCCCATAACTTTCCTCTTTATTGGGGATTTCTTAGATATTCTTCTTCTATCTAATTTAAAAATTTTATTTTTGTCCAAAGGATTTTTTTGGAGAATTTTGGGAAAGTGTGAAATTCTATCCTATTCTCATGTATAAGAATTTCCAGATCTTAATTACACTATCTTTAAAAAACTGCCATAATTTTCATAAATAATTATTAGTTAAAATATTTCCGCCAACAGCATAATTTAATTGTTCCACAGGTGCACCTAGACCTTTGTCGTATTTACATAAACATAAAAGATGTATATTACTGTTAGGTCCCTATATTAATAGTATAGTCCCTTATTGTTGTTAGTGTAACCCCCTTATTTTTATTATTGTACCCTTGTAACCCCCATATTGTTATTATTGTGCCCTTAAATTATTATTGTTAGGTCGGCTAGGGTTACATTATGGCCCCATGGACTCCTATATATAGAAAGGAGGTTTTGTAAATTGTATCATCCAAGAATTGTTCACTTATGTAATGTATTGGAGGTTTCCCCCTCAAAGCGGCTTATTTCTAAGGCGTTGATATCTCTTTTCTTCTATTTTTGGAGTTGGTTACACAACATTTGGTATCAGAGCTTTGGATTTTAGGGTTTCGCTACTCTAAATAGGTCATCGTGGAATTTTCTCTATAATTTTTTTTCTACAACGGTTCAAAATCTAAAATTTTTAGGGTGCGAAGCAGAAATCCTGAGGAAACTCGTCAAAAAATTTCAGATATTGGTTCGCAATATTTTCAGAGATATGATCTGTGAAAGGTAGTGCTTTTTCAGGCTCCCGAATTTCATCTCAAAGAGGTGATCGTGGGAAAAGATTCATAACTCTCTCTCTGAGCATCGGATTGGAGTACCGTAAAAAGTGGTCACAATTACACAGACTTTGGCTTCTTGGCTATAAATTTCAGAGCCTAAGGATGAAACAGTGACACGTGGAAAGTCTTACAAGTTTGCTCTACTGAACCAGTCCATAATTAGGTCATTGTGGGAGATTAGACACAACTTTGTCTTGGAGAATCCAAATCAAGTCAAACCTGTGGAATTCAAAATAGAATTCATAGGGCTACGTCGGTACGAAAATTCAAATATTGAAGTGCTACAATCACAGAGATAATCCAATTTCAATATCGAGCTCCTCAAAAGCAAGAAAAAGGTGTGTATTTTTTTTTTCGAATTGCATAAGTCTTGTTTGAAGAATCAATTTGAATTGATTCCAAGGGCATATTGTAGAATAGATATCAGTATTGGGTTCTAAAATATGCCCCGTAAAAATAATTCAACACCCATTAAGCCTTCAGAAGGCTCTACTATGACTCATGAAGATGAAGAATTGCAACATGATCTATAAAAATTACAAGAGCAAGTGCACCAAATTTCGCTCTCGCAAAGAGCAACAAAAAATGAAGTGGAAGTTTTGAAGAAAGGCGTGGAAGCTAAGATGGATGGAATGGAAGCTGGCATGGAAGCTAAGATGGATGACATGAAAGACAACATGGAAAACATGAAGAAGGATCTAAAAGCAGACATGGAAGGTTTGACAAAGTTGATACAAGAAATGTTTCATAATGGTGAAAATATAGTAGAAGAAACTCATGATGAGAACAAAATAAATGTTAATCGTGATTTCACAAACTCTAATGTTGGCGGGAAGAACCACCATATTCAAAAAATGGATATGAGGAAGTTTGATGGAAAGGATCTTGTAACATGGATACTACAAATGGAGCAATATTTTGATCTCCATAACGTGCAAAATACACAAAAGGTACGCATTGCAACTTTACATTTAGAACAAAAAACATTTGTTTGGTATTGATGGCTTTGCTCCCGTAAAAAAATTGTCACTTGGTCAATTTTTACGGAGGAAATGATAGCACATTATGAGGATACAAAGAGCAACACCTTCTTTAGCCAATTGATAAATCTCAAACAAAAGGGTTTAGTGGGGAGCACATTGAGGACTTCCAAAAATTGAATATAAGGGTAACTGATATTCCAGAGGAACACAGGATTGATCTCTTCATAGGCACTTTAAAGGATAACATCCAACATGAAGTTCGCGTTTTGGAACCTGATTCATTGGAGAAGGCATTCGGGTTGGCAAGAAAAGTTGAATGTAAAATTATGGCGACAAGGAAGCCTACCACTCAATTCTATAAAGAAGGAAGTGTTGCTACGCCTAGATTTCCACAACCTACCAAGTTGACACCACAAAAATTGGAAGAAAAAAGAGCAAAAGGGCTTTGCTACAGTTGTGATAGCAAATACACTAAAGGTCATAAGTGTGCTGAGAAGAAATTATTTTACATAGATTGTGAAAAGGAAGAAGAAAATGAACAAGAAGAGGATATACACCAGGAACCAGCCCCAGAAGAGGAAGAAATGAATCCAACCATATCGTGTAATGCACTGGCAGGAATTACCACTCCTCAAACTCTCAAGATGAAAGGACAAATCAAGAAGAGAAAGGTAATAGTGTTGATTGATTCAGGTAGCACCCATAATTTTATTCATTGTAAGGTAGCCAAGGAATTAAATTGTTTCCTATACCCAGCACCAGAATGTCAAGTGATGGTTGCAAATGGAGGAACTATAAACTGCTATGGAAAATGCCATAATATTAAGCTAACCATGGGGGAATGTGTATTGACTAGTCCAATTCTTTCCATTCCTATGGGAGGTGCTGATGTTGTACTAGGAGTACAATGGTTACAATCTTTGGGGACGGTAGCTTTTAATTTTCAAGAACTTTTCTTGAAATTTTTTTTAGAAGGAAAGGAAGTCGAATTATGGGGTATTGTGGGGAAGCCAGGAAGGATAATAAGCTCTAATGTCATGACAAAGCTTCTAAAGAAAGAACAGCGAGGCGTAATTGCACAATTATGCTCACTAGAAGTTCCAACATCAAAATCATCTATTTATGTAGATCTCCAACAAGTCTTGGACAATCATTCCAAGGTGTTTGAAACTCCCAAAGGACTCCCACCTATTCGTGATCATGATCATGCTATTCATTTGATTCCAGGAAGTGTTCCTCCAAACATCGGGCCTTATAGATATCCTTACTTCCAAAAGAGCGAAATTGAACGTATGATTGCAGAAATGTTAGAGGCGGGTATAATTCAACCTAGTCAAAGTTCTTTCTCTGCTCCTGTAGTATTGGTACACAAGAAGGATGGATCATGGCGAATGTGTACGGATTATAGGGAGCTCAATAAGCTCACCATTAAAGACAAATTTCCCATTCCTGTGATTGATGAATTATTGGATGAATTACATGGAGCAAATTATTTTACCAAGTTGGATCTTCGTTCAGGATATCATCAAATTAGAATGAAGACTGAAGATATTCCAAAAACAGCATTTCGAACTCATGAGGGTCATTATGAATTTTTAATGATGCCTTTTGGCCTTACCAATGCACCTTCTACATTTCAAGGGTTGATGAATTTCATTTTCAAACCCTTCCTTAGAAAATTTGTGCTAGCATTTTTTGATGATATACTAATCTACAGTAGGTCTTGGAAGGATCATGTTGAACATGTTGACAGGGTGCTCAAACTATTGCAGGAGAAATAATTATATGCAAAAACATCCAAATGTTTGTTTGGAGTACAAGAGGTGGAATATCTTGCTCATATTGTATCTCACGAGGGTGTTAAGGTAGACCCTAACAAAATTAAAGCCATTAAGGAATGGAAAGTCCCCACAACTATAAAACAGTTGTGAGGATTTCTCAGGTTAACGGGGTATTATTGCAAGTTTGTTAAGAATTATGGGAGAATAGCAGCACCTATAACAACATTATTGAAGAAAGATGCATTTTCATGGACTCCTGAAGCAACTAAGGCCTTTGAACATCTTAAAGAGCACCAGTCTTAGCTACACCAGACTTCACAAAAACATTTATTATGGAATGTGATGCCTCAGGAAATGGAATTGGTGTTGTTTAATGCAGGAAGGAAGACCCATTGCTTTTGAAAGTCGTCCAATCAAAGGAAATTATTTACAGAAACCTATTTATGAGAAGGAAATGTTAGCAATACTGCATGCACTAAAGAAATGGCGAACTTACCTAATGGGAAGACACTTCAAGGTAAAAATTGATCATGATAGTCTTAAACACTTTTTGGAACAAAGATTATCTTCTAAAGAGCAGCAAAAATGGGTCACAAAGATGTTGGGTTATGACTTTGAAATAATCTACAAAAAAGGAAAGCTTAATGTTGTTGCAAATGCACTCTCAAGAAAGAATGAAGAGGTGGAAGCATTGTTTTGTGCCATTTCTATTATCCAACTAGATTGGATAACCGAAGCAAGAGATGAATGGAAGAAGGACAAAGATGTATGGACACTCATTCAAAAGTTGCAGCAAGATCCTAGTACATCTGATACATTTAGTTGGAAAAATGATTCCTTATGGTACAAAGATCGCTTATATCTTTGTAAGAATTTCCAACTAAAACAAAAGATTCTTCTGGAATTGCACACTTCTCCTTTAGGAGGACACTCGGGATTTTTAAAAACTTACCACAGGGTGAAGAAAGAATTTTTTTGGGATGGCCTTAAATCCGATATTCAAAAGTTTGTGGCGGAATGTTTGGTTTGCCAGCAGAATAAAGTGGAAACAATTAAGACCCCAGGACTTCTACAACCTTTATCCATTCCAAGTCAACGTTGGGAGGAGATTTCAATGGATTTTATCACGGGTTTACCTAAGTCCGAAGGAAAGAATGTCATCATGGTGGTAGTTGATAGACTTACCAAGTATGCACACTTTTGTGCATTATCTCATCCATTTAAAGCAAGTACAGTTGCTACTACATTTATGGACAGGATTCAAAAGCTACATGGAAGCCCAAGGGTTATTGTGAGCGACAGAGATCCCATTTTTACTGGAAATTTTTGGACGGAGTTATTTTATTGTTTGGGTACTCAATTAGCTCATAGCTCATCTTATCATCCTCAATCTGATGGTCAAACTGAGATAGTAAATAAATGTTTTGAAGGATATCTTCGTTGTTTTGTATCTGATAAACAAACACAATGGGTCAAGTGGTTACCTCTCGCTGAATGGTGGTATAACACTTCCTTCCATATTGCGGCAAAAATGACCCCATTTATGGCACTTTATGGATATCATCCACCATCCATCACATCATCTTTAAGGGAAAATTCGAAGGTTCAAGCAGTGGAAGATCACATCGAGCATCGGCAAGAAGTTCTCCAACTCTTAAAGGATAACCTGAATTTGGCACAAAATCGAATGAAACAACAGGCAGATCAACATCGTAGCGAGAGAAGTTTTGATGTAGGAGATTGGGTATTTTTACGGCTACAAACATACAAACAAATGTCCCTCAAGCAAGCAAAGAAGGATAATAAATTATCGCCAAAGTACTATGGTCCTTACAAGGTGTTGCAAAAGATTGGTACTATGGCATACAAATTGGAGCTTCCTGCTTCTTCGCGAGTACATCCAGTTTTCCATGTTTCGTGCTTAAAGAAGGTTATAGGTGAAAATCTTCCGGTTCAAACAATATTGCCAGAACTTGATGAGGAAGGAAAAATCATATTGGAATCGGAAGCGGTCACGGAAACAAGAACTCGACAACTACGGAATCGATCAATTTCAGAGTATCTCATCAAGTGGAAGAACTTACCCACTGAAGATTCTACATGGGAGGATGAGAATTTTATACGAAAGCACCCAGAGCTACTCAAGCGTTGAGGACAACACTTTTTTTGAAGGAGAGGGGCATGTTAGGTCCCTATATTACTAGTATAGTCCCTTATTGTTGTTAGTGTAACCCCCTTATTGTTATTATTGTACCCTTGTAACCCCCATTTTGTTATTATTGTTGCCCTTAAATTATTATTGTTAGGTCGGCTAGGATTACATTGTGGCCCACTAGGATTACATTATGGCCCCATGGACTCCTATATATAGAAAGGAGGTTTTGTAAATTGTATCATCCAATAATTGTTCATTTATGTAATGTATTGGAGGTTTCCCCCTCGAAGTGGCTTATTTCTAAGGCGTTGATATCTCTTTTCTTCTATTTTTGGAGCTGGTTACACAACAATTAGGGGTATTACAGTTTCTAATTCATTCATTTTTTCATATGATGTCGACATGTAACATTTTAAATATTAATAAATACAAAATTGTGTGTAATATTTAAAAAAATATTATACAAAAATAATTATTTATAGAGAGAAAAACTCTTATAGATACATGTTTTATACTTCTAAATATGGTTGGGGCATATAGCGAGATTTTAATTGGTAGAATGTGAATCATGAATAAAATGTTTCAATGCCATATATATAATTTTATTAGTTAACAAAGTTATATAGAGAGAATTCTTATTCGATTAATAAGGTTTTTAAGGAGATTTGTAATTTATTCATTTTTTAATATGGACTTTACATGTAACATATATATATATATATAAGTGAGGATTAACATTTTAATGTGTAGAATGTGAATCAAAAATAAAATGTTTCAATAATAAATATATGTGTGTGTGTGTTAAAAATAATAATATTGATTTTATGTATATATAAAGAGAAAAATTTTATTCATTTATTATTTTTTTTTGTTGAGAGATATCTTGCTATGTATATATGTTTTATACTTCCAAATTTGACTTTGTCATGAATTAACATTTTAATGTGTGAAATGTGAATCATAAGTACATTATTTCGATGTATATACCACACACACACAGATATCTTTCTCTCTCTCTCTCTCTCTCTCTCTCTCTCTCTCTCTCTCTATATATATATATATATATATATATAGATATAAATATAATTTCCTCACAAAAATATTCAATTATATTTAATATATTAAATTATATTCCGCACATAAATGACAAACATGTATTCACATATCAAGATCCACTAGGATCTTTCCAAAAAGAGAGACCATACAATCATACAAAGAAAACATCATCATAGTCTTTGTACATAAAATATTCATACGAGTTAAGTTTGTATGCAAGAAGATATAATGAAATGTACCAGGTAATCTTACGGAAACATGTGAATAGAAAGAAATATGTCATATTTGATAAACTCTAACAATGAGAGTTCTACGATAAATTTAATAAAATTGATCATTTTGCTATTCATTGATTAACGAGGTCCCGAAATTCAATTGCAGTATTTCCTCAGAAAGACCACCCACTTGAATCTTGACTTCCATGTAAACATAAAGCACCGACTTACAAGATTTATGAAATTCCATCTTCTTGACTATTGAGTTCCCTGTAAACATGAAGCACTAAAAAATGAGTAATGGTATCATTTAGTATTGATATTTCTTATAGCAAAGGAAATAGTCTCATATTGTGACATCTATAAGACCTTTTTACTGAATTAAAACCCAGGTAGTCCCTCAAAAGACCTGTAAATGATAAAATCCTTTCTATATTACAAACATAAGAAACAACTTTAAAGATAAAAGATCCACATGGTTGTTGGAATTTTCTCCCAAGCCCATTTTTAATGAGAGAAATGAATCTGTGAATGATGTAATATGGCTCCTCCATCACATCGAGTAGGGTTTCCATGTGAAGCCCTATCACTGAATGCTTAAGGATTAAATATATCAATGACTATTGGATTGAGGATTCTAATATTTCTATCCCTTATGTCCTTTGGGAGAAGGTCATAAATAACTAAAATATGTGTCATGAAAAACTCAATAGGAATGTGGAAATCTTCAAATATAGCTTTATTTCTTGCAAGAAACTCCCCAAACTATTAAAAGAGGTAATACTCGTAACATCCCTCAGTATCCCTCGTGCAAAAATACACTGGATTAGATTTTTTTTACCAAATTTACGAGCATTTAATATTCCCAATGACTTGTTCCATATTCCTTAACTGATCATTAGATAAAATTACCATCATTAAACAAACTACTCTTAGAAGTTGAATAAAAAATTCATATAATGTAATAACCATTAATACATATTGTTAACATAAAGATTTATGTTGTAACCTTGCATCACTATTATCTTTCATTTAATTAGGATAGTTAATAACATATTTGATGAAAGTGGAAACATCAATTAAGGTAGCAATATCATCAAAATGACAAAATAGGAAAACACATAAATCAACATCGATAAACCCTAGAAAACGCAAAGGGAAAAAACAACAAACATTTATTTTTTTTAATATTTCATGAGGGAGTTCACCCCACTAAATGGAAACAAGAGATTCCATTTCATGTCCATCATAATATTTTAAAAAAGAACACAGTCATTAGTTCAACATAATTAACTAAATTTTAATACATTTAACATGATGTCATTTTTCCCAACAATTTACCCCACATTTATTGAGCCGAGTATCTTGGTGGCATGGCAAGTTATCCCTTGTAAATTTTGTTTGATTATCCTTCACTCTACATGATCCAATAGTCAAAAATGATGACCTCATTTCCTTCGACAGTGTTACTTATCATCCATCTTCTTATTGTTGCAAAAGGAATAGATTAGAAACTATCAATCCTTTCTTCACGTAATTCACAATTTTTAATGCAATTTCTATTGTCAGAAACTCTAACATCATGGTTAGGTAAAATATATATCTATCAAAACCCCAATAATCAATCTCTACCAATAATCACTTACAATCTTCTATGTACTATGCATATTTTAATGTTGCATAATAACATAAAAAATCATATTTAATATTTTACTTTTACATGCATATCCAAGTGAAAAACCATTTCCTTGTGCATAAATATCATTAAATGTTATCTTTTAATCTCTTAATTTTTCATGCATATCGATTGAAAAAACAATTTCTAGCACATGTATAAATATAATGCATAAAGAGTATCGAGGCATGCCTCTTTATTGACATCAGACATGCATTAATTAAAAGAAGATAATTTCAAAAGCATGTATATTTATCTATGAACGTGTATGGCTATGAAATAGGTATAACCATCCATATCCCACATGCATAAAGTAAAAGGCATAAATATTTCCAAGGCATGCCCATCTATCCCTACTTTACATGCTTTATAAGAAAGGGAATAGTTATATTTTACCTCTGCTCGCAATAACATGGTAATATTTTAAAAGAATCAACATGGAAAACACTATGTTTTCGCACAAGAAGAGGGAAATATAGCACAATAGCTATTTTACTTGTGCATGCAAATACATATTCGTTTTCCAAAAGAAACTATTCCAGCAACTATTATATTTTTACATGAAAATACATATCCTTCTTTGAGAAGAAACTAACCCAACAACTATTATCTTTGTGCACATAAACACATATTATTTTTCAAGAAAACTAATACAATAGTCATTATTTTTGTGCATATAAACACTTATTATATTTCAAGAAAATGAGTGAAATAACTCTTATCTATGTGCAATAAGCACATATTATTTTTCAAGAACTAGCCAAATAAACACATATTTTTCTTCAAGAAAATTAAAAAAAACAACCATTATTTGTGTGCATATAAGAACATATTATTTTTTAATAAAATTAGAAAAGTAAGAGAATATTCGTTTCAAGAAAATTAGCATAGTGAACAAAAATTATTTTCTAAAAAAAATAAAAATAAATAAAAAATAAACACATATTAATTTTCAATAAAATTAGAAAAATAAACTCATATTATTTTCCAAAAAAATTAACAAAATAAATGTTAGGCGAGGAGGGTAAATCCATGAATTAACTTATTTATTGCATTACTCAGTTTGTGAATATATACATGAGTGGAGAGACTCTTTGGATTCTAATTCCAAGGTCTCTTGGTTTTCTCTAATGCATAATTGAAACTATTTAAAATATTTACAATAACTCCAATTATTTTGAATTACATGTCAACATTCCCCCCCTTAATCTTCACGGATGTCAGTGAGTCCAAGAATCATTCTAAATATTTTAAAATTTCCCCTTCCAAGCACATTTTTGTAGATGTCTGTAATCTACTCATTTGCGGATTTTCTTGGCCTCAACATGATGTAGAATCAAATGACATTTTGTATTTATGTGTTTGGTTCGAGCATGGAACTTTGGGTTCTTAGCTAAATTTATTGCAGAATTATTATCAATCAAAAGAGGAGTTGAATGCACTTGTTTCTCTTGCAATTCCTTCAAAATTTTCCTAAGCCACAAAATTTCCTTTGTTTCTTCATCTGCTACCATATATTCTGCCTCAGTTGTGGAATATTTTGGAGCTTATTGTTTGCGTGACCTCCAAGAGACAACTCTTGTTCCAAAACTGATAACATAACTTGAAGTATATAACCAGTTAGGTATCTGTAATTTTAGCAGATTGGTAAGACTAAAGCTCCAGAGACAACATTTGAACCACTTTGGGATTCTAGGATCTAGCCCTCCTGAATCCAGAGAGGGATCTCTCTATAAGTGAAAATATGTGATCTTTAAGGCTCGAAATGTGATATTAGGCTAGTTATGAAGAACAAGGTTTTTGTTTGTTTTGGTTGGGCAAAGATATATGAAGGTGAAGGAATTCTAAATGAAGGGTGAAGGTGTGTGAAAGTGAAATAGTGATTCAGCTAACAAGATAGGAAAGAAGCAGCTTCAATCCATTGGGCTATGGAGTCATAGTAGGATTTAATTGAAACAGAAAGGTTCAAGAGTGGTCTATGGGGAAGGTCATCTATGTCAAAGGATCTCTTTAAGTTGATTTTATGGAATGAAAATAATAAGAGATGGAGAACAAACAAGCGAAGGAACAAAGAGCAGCCTAAGATCAAGTAAGTACTTTGAAACTATCCTGATTTTGGCATGCAGTTAAGGAAAGACATAAAAGTAATCGAAGATCAGGTAAGTACTTTGAAACTAGCCTAATTTTGATGCACTTTCAATAGGAAACATTTAAAACACTTAGAATAGCTTAAGATCAAGTAATGACTTTGAACCTATCCTGCTTTCAGCATATTCAAAAGGAAAACATTCAAGATAAACATAAAAATTAGTCTAAGATCAGGTAGGGACTTTGAACCTATCCTGCTTTCAACATACTCTTAAGGGAAACTTTCAAACAACCTTTGGAGGAAAAATAGAAGACAGGGCAAACCATAAACTTTCCTAGTCCAACTCTACTTAATAAGTCTTGAAAATAACATTCAATAACAACGTTTAAAGTTTAGACAATAAGATGTGGGAACACCAACATTCCTTAATTGTTTGGACTGTATTAATTCATTCTCAAATACACAATTGGAGGAAAACATAAAGATAAATCTTATCAGTGAGAGTAGGGTACTTTTGACAGTAAATCCTAGCTCTATATTTGATGTTCTTTATCAGAGAAAGTGAACAGAATGGAAACAAAAAGAAAATAAAAATTTACAATAAGAAAAAAATCACCATTGACATAGACCAGGATCCCATAAATCAGCTTGTATTTGATGTTCAAACCAGTTACAATCATCAAGTCTAGTGGTTCTCTACAACTTCAAACTTCTCATCTCAACTTAGGTATCTTCAATTACAAACAGTGCTTACAGCAGCTTCAGAAGACTATTTACAGGCAACAGATATGTGGTGACCAACATTATCTCATCTTCTACAAAAGTATTTATAGAAGAAATGAGGAGGTGGGATGGGAAAAAATATCTCTAGGTTCAATTAATACAGTTTAATGCTCCTCGGCCTTTGAGGGGCTCAACAGAGAAGATTTATGATATTTCTCTGTATTAATTCGTTTTCATTAAGTATTTAGTAGCTTAGCAGAGTTTTTTGACTTTAGAACTCTTTGGGCAGGGTTTGCAATAACTCTGGCTGTCTTTTAGGAAAAATATCACCGACTAAGGAAATAACTCTGCCTTCTTTGATTTCTTTGAGGCTGCAGGTGGCTTTTGGTAGCTGGAGAGGATTCAATTAGCCTCTGATGTGGCAGTGGAGGCTTCTCGTATTGATAGATCTGCTTATTTTTCCCTAAAACACTGTTAATTTTCTTTTGATATGTATTTTAGGTCTAATTAGGCTTAATTTTTGTCTTTAGGTCTTCATATTGTCTTTAACCGTGTGGATTAGGCCTTTGATAGTTGAATTCATGCCTTAATCCCTCAAAACTGTGTTAAAACCTTTAATTCTTCATCTCTGCTATGATCCCATACTTTGACACTGATACTCTCTGTATAATTAAGGTTCACTATGTTTTTATTGTTCTTGCAGGCGCGCAGAGAGCTTTATAATGTTATCAGTGCTCATGAGGCACGGATAAATCATGATGTGGACCCTGCAGATTGATATTCTTCATGAATAGTGGCCTGAGGGATCGTCATCCCCGGCCCTTGATTTCATTTAAAAAACTATGGAAAAGCTTTAAAACCTGCAAAAAACGAACAAAATTAAGAAAAACTAGTGAAAACATAGGTTAGGCTGCTTTGGAGGTGGGATTTAATCATAGTCGTCGATCCAGATTGATCGACGACCGAGATCGCATGATGAGTTTGATGGGGAGGCGGTTGGATGAAGAGGAGGAAATATTAAGTCTGAGCCGTTGATCTAGATTGATCAATGGCTGAGATTAATCGATAGTTTTATAATGCGGGGGGGAATTTTATAACGAAATGGAGGAAAATGTAATGAAAAAGGGAAAAAATCTTTTGCGGAAGCGAAAATGGGGCTAAATGAAGTTTGGGGTCACAGAGTGATCTGGGCCGTTGGATGAAAACGATGGACGGCCAGGATTTTCTGATGAAGTCCTTTGGAGCAAAGGGAAAGGGCGATGAGTTGGTGTGGAATTTTTAATCAGAACTGTCGGATTAAAAGAACGAATGGTGAAGATTAAATAAGAAGATGCAATTTAATGGGGAAAGGTGGTTTGGCGAAAAACCTGAGTGGTTTTCGTGTGAAAATAGAGCAGTTTCGAATTTTGACCAAAAAAACGCGATATCACAAACCTGCTGACACGTGTCCTCTCCAAAACCACTTTTATTGCGTAATTTTTTGGTGTTAAACTTCATACGCAGAAAAAACGCGAAAATGGATTCTGACCGTCGGATGAAGGGGTGCAGATCCAACGGTGCGGATCGCACGAGATGGAGGGCAAGGTGCAGGGATGGAAAGGAAGGTGGGGTCAAACGGCGGTTCAAATGTGAACCGTTGGATTAGGGGAATGGATGGTTGAGATATATTGATGGGGATAAATGAAAAGGGCAGGATTTGAAAGCGGGAGAAATGTGGACTGTTGGATTAGAGGAAATCAACGATGGGGATTTAATCGAAGGTCGGGATGGTGGAGGGATATGCGACGGGCAAGCACGATGCGATTAAGCGCTGGCCGTCGGATCTGGGAGTAAGATCGACGGTCAATATTCAATCGGAGGGGTAAAGGAGGAAAGTTGTGGGTGGAGTTCGAAGAAATCTTAGCCATCGGTTCTTGTAGATTCGACGGCTAAGATTCAATCGGGGGGATCGGCATCGGAGAAAGTAAAAGGGCAAAGTGTTAGGGGAAACTACGATTTCTGATTTTCGATGGAGCGAGAGCCGTCAATCTAAAAACTAGATCGACGGTGGAGATTTAATCATGAAGGCAAAAGGTGGAATGGTGGGTTTTGGAGAATGGAGCGATAGGGACCATTGAATCTGGGCACGATGGATTAGATCAATGGTGGAGAAACGATAGTAGGATCGCATCGGAGAAAAGGAAAAAACCAAAATAAATGGTTATATGATTATTTGCAATGCAATAACTTTTTGCAATGCGATGAGCCGATGACCATTGATCGGTTTTAAATCGACGGTTGATATTCATTGAAACTTTGAACTATCGGGTTTTATTGAAATACAAAGGAAAGTCGGGTTTTACGAAATAAAAAGGAGAAAAAGGTTTTGATAGGGTTGAAAGAGGAGTTTAGCCCCTTTAAGTGCTCGGTTGCGGGGCTTAAGGTCCTATGAGGAAGCGGGGGTTATAGGAGTTAAGCCCTCAGGGGCTAAAGTTCCATATAATATAATATGAGTGTTTTTAGGCTAAAAAACAGGGTTTTTTTAAGCCAATTTGAGGGTTTCAGTAGAAGGGAAAGGAGTTTTTAAACCAAATGGAAGGAGACCAAATGGTTTTAAAAAGGGTCTTGGAGTTAATTTGAAGGTTAAATGAGGCTTGTGGTGGGATTTTTATGGAGAACAAGGGATGAAAATGGAGTTGTTTTATGAATGAAAAGAGGGGTAAAAATGATGGAAAATGGGGTTTTAAGCAGTCTTCTCTTGGAAAACAGAAAATTTTTAGGATTATGAGGGAAATAGAAGTGAATATTATCTTAGAGGGTAAATATCATCACAAGACTTCAAGAACTCACAATTTGGCCATAAAATTGTTTCTTGAAGGCTACAAAAAATTTTAGCCACCATTTGATATGAAAAAATTTTATAGGTGGCTAACAAAACCCAGTATCTTTCCCTCCATCGAAATCTAAATCAGAATATCCAATCAAGCTAAATTCACCCACCTATGTATACTTGGGTCCAAATTCTTTAGTTCCCTCCAAGTACTTTAGAACTATTTTTGCAGCATATCAATGACCCTCACAAGGCTTTTGCATAAACCTAGAGAGTATTCCAATAGAAAATGAAATGTTCGGTCTAGTAGTATTTAGGTAGTTGATAATTCCTACCAATTGTCTATACTTTTTCCCATCCTCAAATTCCTTTCCTTCAGTTGATGTGAGCTTTAATTTTTGTTCCATTGGAGTATTCAAAGGATTGCACTCATCCATGACAAACATGTTCAATAGATCTCCAATTTTCTTCTTCTAATAGAGGAATATAAACTTCGAATGTTGAGTTATTTTAATACCAAGATAGTGAACATATCCCAAATATACCATTTCAAATATTTTCCTTAGTTATTTATTTATGGATGTAATGTATCTCACATTGTTCACACCACAAGGTATCAAACTATTTTTCCAACTTTCTTGACAAACAAAGTTGCATCATCAAGATCATAATGTTTGAAATTTAGTTTCAAAAGATGCTCAATTAACTTCTCGTACCAAGCTCGCATGATTTCTTGAGGCAATAGAAGGATTTTACAAGCTTTCATACTTTTTGTTCCTCAAGATTCACAACAAATCCTTTTTGTTGGGACATAAAAACATTCACTTCTAGATCTCCATTGAAGAAAGCATTTTTTACGTTCATATGATGGACTTTCTAGACATTTTTAGCTTCTGAGGCAAAAAGTTTCATGATGGTAGCCCATCTTGTTATGGCGGAAAAAGTATCCTCATAATCGACCCCTTCCTTCTGTGAAAAATAATTTTCCACAAGCTTGGATTTGTGCTTGTCAAGTGATCTGTCTCATTTATACCTGTTCTGGAAGACCCACTTGCAGCCTATTTGTTTGGTTCCCAGTGGAGGATCAACCATCTTCCAGGTGTCATTATTTATAAAACCATCATATTATTTATGGATTTCTTCTTTCCATTCATCTTAAGAAGCGACTTCTTTGAAGGAATTTGGTTCAAAATTTGCAAAAAAAAATATTTCACAATCATAAGAAACATCCATATCAATAGGTGAATAAAATCATCTACTTCACCTCCATTATGTCTCGTTAAGCTTCTTGTTCCTATATTTCCAACCTCATAGGTATTAACACTTTCAAGTGTCTTTGTCTTCCATTTTGGAGGACCTTTCTCAGATGGCCCAGGCTGTTCAGTTGATGAGATAGCTGAATCAATATTTAGTCTCCCAATTATGTCAATCACATCCCTCAAAGTGTCATTACTGGCTGGAGCTTCATGCGGGCGAGAGAGTGCTTTAGAAGAATATTCCACATAGTATAGGAATCCCCTCTTCATGATGTGGAATCCCATTATCAAACCCTTGAAAATAGTTTTCATGTTTGAATTTATCCAAGCAATCAAGCTTCTGCTCAACAAAATTGTCAATCGATATGATTCAAGAAAGATCACATCTCTAGATATTATAAACTTTTTATTCATTTCATCATAGAGATGGTATGATTTGGAGGTAATTTAGTACCCCAAGAAGATATAATTTGTGACTCCTTGCATCAAGTTTGTTTCTATGTTCCTTAGGCATCAAGGAATAACAAGTGGAACCAAAAACTCCAAGATGCTTCACCAAAGGAATGTGGCTATACCAAATTTCATAGGGAGTTTTGTTTTTTATATAATGAGATGGAAACCTATTATTTATATACATGACACATAGAACTATATCAGCCAAAAAAATCAGCTTAACATTATTGAAAAACATCATTGAACATACCATATTTAAGATTGTCCTATTCATTCTTTCAACTAATCCATTATGTTGATTATTATAAGGCATGGTTGTTTTATGTTTGATCCCATGTTGGGGAAGAGAGTTTTAAAATTCATTTGATGTATATTATTTTCCATTATCAATACAAATAGATCCAATATGAGTTTGTGCATTATTTTTAATCTAATGTGCATGAAATTTTTTGAATGTTTCAAAAGATTTAGATTTGTTCTTCAGTAAATAAACCCAAAAAATTTGGGTGTATTCATCAATAAATGCCATCATGTATTTATTACCATTTTCAGAAGGAACAAAAATTGGGCCACCTAAATCAGAGTGAATGAGTTCAATTTTTATATGTGCTCTCGAATGAGAATCATGAAAGGATTGTTTATTGTGCTTTCCTAAGATATAAGCATCACATTGCTTAAGCTTCCTTGGAATTGTAGGAAAACTAGTAACACCATTTTTATTCAACAAACAAAGTTTTTCATAGTTCAAGGGTCCAAATCTAGCATGCAATAAAGGACTTGATGGAAATGTACCTTCATCATAGTGAGAAATGTATGAAACATTACGTGCATGAGCAAAGGTTCCTTGTAGCTTCAAAAGTCTTTATTCTTCTATCCCAATCATGAAAATTGAGATATTTGATGATTTTCTTACCTCAACCTTGCCATCAAATATATGAATGGAGTGTCCTTGTTGGTGAATGTGGACCGAAGACAACAAGTTTCTCGTCAACTCTGGGAGGTATTAAACATCATGTAGAATAAATTATTGAAGACCGAGCATTTTGAGCCTAATGGTTCCAAGCCCGAATGACTTGAGTTTCATTTGTCTACAAAGTATACTAATCCATCCACATGTTTAGTGAATTATTCAAAGAAAAATCTCCGGAGAGTGATGTGGAAAGTTTCTCTTGAATTAATAAATGATTCACTTTCTATGAAGAAAGTGAATCATTGAATAAGTATTCAGTTACTCCAATGTTGCAATGTGCCACAACATAATTAGCGGACTCAAGTGATTTTCCTTTCCCTTTGTCAGGTGTTTTACCTTTTACTTCATTTCTTTCTTGATCAATTCTGTCTTAAGGCATATTATAGGTGGAAACATCATGTCCATATCTATTGCATTTTATGCAATGAACATCATACCTTTCTCCTTGGAAATGTATGCCCCCCTCTCCTGTAAAATTATTCTTTCCTCTTCCTCTTCAGCCACCTCTTCCTCTAGAAGATTATTTTACTTGATTCTTCTCTTTATGTGCAAGGCACACAAGTTCTTCAGAAGATTAAACATTTGTCTTCCTCCCAAAATCCTTTTTTCGCTCGGCAAACTTTTTCTCAAGAGAGTCAAAGGTAATCTCCTTAAGGTTGTCACTTGCTTGCAATGACTCAAGATAATGTGAATAGATGGCATATAGTTCCTTGAAATAATCTATGAGAGGAATATCTATTTTAACACCAGTGGCTTTTACGTCATGCATACTGGATCTTGCTTCTGATGCTAATGCAAGAGCTTCATCATTTTTCAACTCAATATTGAACAATTGTATCATCAATTGATTCAACTTATTTAAGGCTTCAAAATAATTTGAAAATGGAGAAATATGGCGAATCACCTCTTCATTTACTGATGTTGCAATCAAGGCATAGGAATTGTGGTTATTATTTTCCCAAATGGAAATCTCCTTGTCTAAAGTGGGTTTTTTCAGTTCATTGTCTCATTCTCCTTCACAAATTCCTTTCCACGACTCATTAAAAATTAGGGTGTGTTTTATCTTCCGGGACCACTCATGATAGTTCTCTTTTCCAGAGATAATCGCCCCCACATCTATATGAGTGAATGAATAAAAAAAATTGTCTGCTTTTGGTTTCCAAATTAATTATAACATTATTTCTTGTCTTCTTGATAAGGTAATAAATTTATTTAACAAATAGAAGGTAATTTTTTAATGTAGACATATATAGCATGTGACCACTCTTCAATATAATATGACACCACTCATTAATATATTATTTTCTATATATATTTCATTCAAGGAAATTCATATATTATATTCCAATTAAATATGGATTAACATATAAATATTTCTTGGATTCATTAAGATAAACATCGGAGATTGAATTTCTAATAGGGATGATGCAATCCATGGTGATCTAGGGTTTGAAGCCAACTGAGACATGGAAAGCCCTGACAGCTCCTCCACCTTGCCACTGGGCTCTCTTCAAAGCACTTTTATTTCCATTCGGATGGGTTGACATGTCCCGGTATGGAGGCTCTCGATAGAGGCAGTGCTTCAGCCCACATTCCACCAGGCCCAATACGGCAGTAAAGAATATTTCTCCCGAAAGACGGTCTTGTCGTGTCTCCAAACCCCATAGGGATGAATGAACCCCTGACAAACTCATAAGAAGAGGTAGTAGCTCAGAAGAAATAAACCTCATCAACGTTCATTCCCAATCTAGTGGAAAGACCCAATATCTACTTACCGACACAACGAATCAATGGCAGAATCCAATACCTGAAGGACAATGCACTCATCGTTAATTTCATTGGCTTATGGCCCACTGAGAAAGCCCTTCTAGGCTGAATTTCTTCAAAGTGGAAGCCAAAGGGGTAAATCGCTCTCCAACTAGGACCGAAAGGCCTTTTCAACATCATATTCACATGCATTGAGGAAAATAATCGAATGTTATATGGGGGATCCTACTCTTCAACTCAGGAGGACTTTTCCTTACAAATTGGGTGGAAAGATTCAAACATGACAAAGTGGACTTTAGCTGGGCACTGGTTTGGGTATGATTGTACTCCCTCCCTTAGGACTATTGGGATGATCTCTCTCTCAAAGACATCGGCAACAATTTTAGAGAGTTCATCAAAACTGCAGAAAAAACAAAGATCAACCGATATACTACCTACACCAGGATCTGCATTTACATGCACATAGCCAATACCCTTCCTGACTTAGTAAGTCTTCTCCACGATGACTTTGAATGGGTTCAAAAAGTTGAGTATGAACATGTGCCTTTTAGATGCCGCAAATGTCATGAGCATGGGCATCTCTTCAGATATTTCCCCCTTAATCAAAGCCAGAAACTCAACACGAGCTTGGACGCCCAAGATCCGGATGGTTTCACAAAAATCACAAGTCGTAGACGGCATGCAAGAAAACCTCCATTTGCCCCAAAGGCCTCTCAACCCTCCACTAGCAATAGCTTTGATGTTTTATCTATTCATCCCTCCCATAATGTCCCTACCTCTTCACCTCCCGAGCCTCCCTTGAATGTAGCCAATACCCCTCCAGAAGCAAGAAATCCCTTATCATCTCTCTACCACCCATCAACACCCTTGCCTCCTGAACTGATCGTGGCTCAAACCTCACTTGAAAATTGGGACAAAAAATGAAAAAGAATAGAGTTGGAGCAACCCTCTGCCATGGATGAAGAGCCAGAGAGCATCCATTTTGGCAATATCGACATCCTAGGTCTGGAAGAAACATGCAAAAGTAAATAATTTCACACGATTCCCACTCAATAGATCCATTGTCTCGAGGAATTTCTCTAACAGGCTCAAAAACTGCCTACTCTTGGCATTCAAGGTGACACCTTGCTAGATACCAAAAAATTCATGAAAGAATCTATAAAAATGGGCAGGCATACTGATTTGCAATGCCTCATCATCCTTGGTGGCCAACTGGTTGAATCAGGAAGATATCCCAAGCTAACCAGGTTATACACTACAATTCCTCATATTTCTCAATGAAACTAATCTCATGGAATATTAGAGGGCTAAACAGCCCCTCCAAGCATCGACTGATCAAGAAAAAAATTTCCCAAGAAAATCCCACCATTTTATTTGTGCAAGAAACCAAATGTTCTAGTACCACCTTGAACACCATTTTCTCTAGAATATGGAATGTCAGCCACACTATCGATGTATATGTCCTTGGCACCTCAGGAGGCCTAGTTATGGCCTGGAACCCTCTCCAAATCACTCTGAACAATATTCATGCCTCTCGCAACTTCATTTAGGCTACGTTCCATCTTCTAGGTACCAACATTCATGGTCGTCTCACCAATGTATATTTCCCCCAACCAGTAGTGCAAAAAATCGATCTCTTAACTCTATTGAGAGGATGAACTCTCATTGAACCCAGCCACTTTGGGTTATGGGCATAGATTTCAATATGGTCACTAGCTTGGAGGGAAAAAAAGGAGGATGCTCTAGGCTTGAAGCAAACAACCACACATTCAAGGAGTTCATTCAGCTAAATCAGCTCATCAATCTCCAAAATTCCAATGGAATTCATACCTGGAATAATCGTCGAGGAGGATCTCACCAAATAGCTTCACACCTTGACAGATTCCTCATCTAGGACAACTTTATCCATTTGGGTGGTGATCTCACCTCCACCAATCTACCTGCTTCGGGATCTAATCATTGGCCCATCCAATTGCAATGGACTAGCCTTGGTACAACAAATAACAAGCCCTTATGTTTTGAACAATTTTGGCTAACTCATCATGGTTTCAAGGATTTGGTTACTAATTGGTGGTGCAACATCACCCCGTAGATGGGCTCCAAAATGTTTCAATTTCAACATAAACTCAAAACTCTCAAATCCAAGCTCAAGAAATGGAATCAATCATCCTTTGGAAACATCTTCAACAATAAAATAGAGTTAGAAGCTTAGATGGCCTGCCTCCAACAAAATATCATAATAGAAGGTTGCACAGACACACTCATGGACTAGGAGGCAGATCTAATGGGGAAATTGGACGATCGTAGGCAACAGGAGAAAATTCTCTGGAAACATAAATCTAGGATTTGATGGCTTGAAGAAGGGGAAAAAACACTAAATTTTTCCATCTCTCTACCATATAGTGCCAAATGCACAATCACATATCAATACTCAAGAATTAACATGGGAACCACTTGGAAGCACATGACGACATTGAACAGGAGCTATTGGACTATTTCAAGGACATTATCAAATAACCCAACATAGATTTCCAGCCATCTATCAACAAAATCACTCGGCATATCCCAAATATTATCATAGATGATCACAATAAAATGTCGTTGTGACCCACCACGTTGCAAGAGGTTGAACAAGCAATGTTGCAGCTCAAAGATGGGAAATATCCAGGTCCAGTCGGCTTCACCTCCAACTTATTCCACTTCTTCTGGGATGTGATCAAAAAGGAGGTCTGGGACCTATTAGAATAATCTAGAAGCATGCATTGGGTTATGCTGGCACTCAATTCCACCTTTCTCATGTTGATCCCCAAAGAGGAACAAGTTTCCACGACGGGTAAATACCGCCCCATAGCCCTTTTCATTTTCATTTATAAGATCATATAAAAAGTGATCACCAACAGGCTTAAATGTCTCCTCCCACTACTCATATCACTAGAACAAATGGGATATGTGGAGGGTCGAAAAATCATGGATGGTATTATCCTCATGCATGAAGTCATCCACTCTATAAAAGTGCAGAAAAAGCTAGGTATGCTTCTCAAGATTGATCTCTCAAAATATTTTGACAAGCTCAACTGGACTTACATCTACCATGTTCTCCTGGCCTTTGACTTTAGCCTCACTTGGATCAGATGGATCATGAGCATGCTCTCCTCTCCCTTTTTCTCCATTCTGGTCAATGGTTTTCCCTCTCCCACCTTTACTCCCTCAAGAGGTATCCATCAGGGAGATCCTCTTTCCCCTTTCCTCCTTGTCTTCATGGTGGAAGGGTTGGGTTTTTTAATTCGTCAAGCTATCCAAACTCAAACTCTCAGGGGAATATCTATTCACAATAACCCACCCCTCTCCCATAAACATTTTATGGATGATAACATGCTTTTGGGCCATCCTTCTATTTAAGAAGCCATCTCTTTTAAGTATATGCTCAATTATTTCTCTGAAGCCTTCAGAATCACTATCAATGCCGAAAAATCGCAGCTCTTTTTCTTCAATACTCCTGTTGTCACTCAACGCAACATTGTGTGTACCATAGGTTTTAGAATTTCCTCGCTCCCATCAAAATACCTCGAAGCCCCACTCATTGATTCTACCATAAATCATACTTCTTGGAAGGAGCTTCTATACAAATTGGAAGCAAGATTAACTTCTTGGACCCGCCGTGCTCTCAACATTTCCGGTCGTATTGTGTTGATCAAGTTCGTCCTTCAATCTATGCCACTCTACCTTTTTTCAGTGTTGGCTTCTCCAAAATGGGTGTTGAAATCCATTTGTAATTTGAAGCGCACCTTTCTATGGGGTGGAAACAAGAACAACAGGAAATGGGCCTTAGTTAAATGGTCTGATGTCTGCTCACCCAAAGATTCTAGAGGATTGGGTTTGAGGGACCCTGAGCAAAGCAACATCGTCGTGGGAGCTGGTATTTGGTGGAAATGAGTGTCTAGTCCTCATACTCCCTGGGCCTAGCTTTGGCAGTTAAATATGCAGAAAATTGGCCTCATGAGGATCTTATTCATTACAATATGGAGATTGGAGGCTCCCAAATCTAGAAAGTGGCTAATCAACACAAGTTCCTCATCCAATCTCACAGGTTTTGTGAAATTCGTTCAAGATCACAGGCTCACTTTTGGGAAGAATCATGGCAGAAGCAGCCTAGACTTGAAACACTCTTTCAAAAACCTCGGTGGCAATCAACTCTTCAAGGTAGGGAGAACATTCAAATCAATCACTTTGGACATCGTTTAACACTCAGGTATTTCGCAATTGGATTCCCATCACTCAATGGCAAGAAAATTGGCATGATGAAACCCATGATGACATATGTCTGGAAATTGTAAAAAGGAAAATTTGATGTCTCGATGGACCAGATATTCTCAAGTGGGGTCATGCTTTCCAAGGAGTATTCACTACCAAGGAAGCCTATCATCTGCTCCATGTGTCTGAACCAAATCAAGATGATAAAATTTGGTCAAAAATATGGAACAGTAGCATCTAGCCCAAAGTCTCCATCTTTCTCTAGTTTCTCAGCAAACACCGCAACGTAACCTGGGACAATATTCTAAAAAAAATATTCATTGGCCCTTCATTTTTCCCCCTATGTCAAAAACGGGTGGAAACCATGGATCACTACTAGATATTTTCCCCTTTCCAAGCACTCTTTTTGACAGAGTCGTCACTCTTTTTCGTTGAACCAACAAAAGGCACAATGATGTCATTAATACAATATTTTATTGGCAGAATGCCCCCTTCACCAGTAATCTCCTCAACTCGCTCTGGTTTCTCATCCCTACGCTATTTTTTTGGAAAATTTAGAAGGAAAGGAATAACATAATCTTCAAAGATCTGGCAACGTCTCACGAGATTTTCTGGACCAAATTCTGCAACAATATAAAGGAAACTTTAGCCTTGCGCCAATGTACGAACTCAGATCACCCAACCCTTCCCTCATAACACCACCTATGGGCGAATTGGAACCTCTATGTCCCTTGCAACACTGCAGTCTCTCCTTCTTTCAACACCCCTTCTGAATCTCCAAGATCTTAGGGGCCTCCTCCTGAGGATCTCTACAAACTCAACTTCGATGGACCCTCAATAAGAAATCAAGGTGAAACTGCTTTTGGCGGAATTTTTTGTGACTCTACGGAGGTACCCTTGCTTATTTTATTTGGCTCCATTGGTTGGGATAGGAATAACTTCGCCGAGCTGGAGGGACTGATCCAAGGTTACAACCTAGCTCGAGAGAATGATCTCTTTCCCCTGGAGTTGGAAGGGGATTCTCAAATCATTATAAATTCTGCTCAATGTCTACTTCATGGCTCTTCCTCTTCCAAAATCTCAAAGAGTTGGTGTTTACCTTATATATTGGAAAACTTGGAACTTTGGCTTCAAATCCACAAAGCCATTACCTTTATGCATGTTCATAGATGAGACAATGAAGTGGCAAATCTCTTAGCCAATAAAGGTCTTTAACAAGACTCTCCTCTCGTCTCCAACAGACTCCACTCCATCTTCAATGAATCTCTGCAAATGGCTTGCAATCAGATGGTCCTTAAAGATCTTCAACCCCTGGATGTGGTTGTTTGACATGTATTGTATAGGCGGCCATGTGGTTCTTCGACGCAGGGGCACCTAGATAGACACAACGGAGGCTCATTCACTCCGGCACATGCAGATCATAAATAAGGTTGACAGGGGAATATGCCAGCCCTCCGTGGTATTCACTCCCCCTCCCTCGACTTTCACTCCTCCTCGCTGGCCATTAATGGCAGATGGAACCAACAATTTCCAAATCAATTTTCATTTAAACATCCCTACAGCTCTTCCCTGATATTTTTCCTTCGTTTTTTTCTTGGATAACCGTCTAGATCCTTCTGCGCATCTCACTCATGATCAGTGGATTATCCTCTCCGCTGTAACTATAACACATCGCCACCGCATGCGCAGCAGTCATGGAGGTGGTAGAGGCTCCCCCTCCCGAGATTTGGCCCCTGGTTTTTCTGTGCACACTTATTCCCTCTTTGTTTCCCTTATCAACCTAAAATTTTAGGACCCCATCTCCCCCTCCCCGGTGCTCTGCGCCTAGCTTCTAGTTTTTCCCCTAGAAAAGAAACACCCTAACATTGGATCGAGTGACAAAAAGAGGCCACAAAAATGCACAATCTCGTGCACCCCTTCCCCTTTGCCTCAAAAATTCACTGGTCTCCCTGTCAAAATCTTGGATGACAATTCATGGTGACTGGAGCTTCCCTTAGGATGGCACCTAGAAAAAAGAGGCAGCT
Source organism: Pinus albicaulis (assembly GCA_034641835.2). Classification (NCBI taxonomy): domain Eukaryota; kingdom Viridiplantae; phylum Streptophyta; class Pinopsida; order Pinales; family Pinaceae; genus Pinus; species Pinus albicaulis. The sequence goes on along the minus strand of CM076578.1, from coordinate 144,502,434 downwards.
ACGGACAGCATGGCTCGCACGAAAATGACCCAGCAGCCCAAGATGGTCTCATATTCGACTCATGAGCCTGACCCCCAACTCGGAAAGGAGGACATAGAGACCTTGACACAATTCAATTACTTCATGACAGAGGAAAATCCACAACAGGTGGATAATGATGCACAGAATCGGTAGATGAAGCTCCTTGGATCTCTTACATCTCAGTTTATATAGACTTATCTCTGTTTTTTACGCTTTTTTTGTTTCTTTTGCAAACTTTGCTACTCCTAGACACATTAAAGGTTGGTTTCCCCTTGAATGGAAGCTCAAACTTTGGTTTTTTTATCATTTCTCATCGAACAGGGGTTGGCTAGTTCAACAACCACGTGTCCTGAAGCTCATTTTGTATTTATGTACATATTAAAAGAAATTAGCCTAATTTAGAAGGAAAAAAACATTTAAAGGTTTCTTTTTTAAATGCATGAAACATAACCAACACATAAATTTCTCTTCACTCTAATCCACTTAAAGATATGTGATCACATTACACACTAATATAATACTATTGAACATTAAAAAATAGCACAATACGTTACATCACACTTCACGCTTAAAATACCAATCATTCTTCATATCAATACATTTTTCAAAAAAATATATTCAACACATCCATAAAAAACTTCAATGCAAAGAAGAAATCATGTGTAATATCCCTTGCATAAGCTACCCAAAAAAATAATTTCGTAAAATGAGGTTTGTTGAATAATTAAATATTATTAATTCTTATGTTGATATTACATGAAGAATATTATTTTAATTTGTAATTATAAGAATATCACAAGAATTCATTCTTAATTCTTTTATTTAGAAGAATTTATATTTATTTATTTTTGTGAATAAGGCTAATTCTATTAAAAGAAGAAGAACATATGGTACAATCAGGCTTGCAAGCACGCAAAAATGAGAAGCATGGGAGCTGTAGGTGATAGACTATCAGCCTCGCTCCTGAATAACAACTACAGAATAAGCAGAGAAAACAAGAGGAACAGAAAAACTAGAGCTGGACAGAGTTATCTACCCAGAGTGGGTGGATATTGCCACACGAGATTTTTTCCCTTTTTTCTGCTTACTTTGACCCAACCAATGGAGCTTGGTTGGGCTATGACTAGCTGTAGACTATCCGGCACTGGTGGCGGAATATCTTTATCAGAGTCCGAGGATGAAGACACATGGGAGCATTTCTGAGAGATTGAAGGAGCAGAGGGATCTGCAGCACTGGCTGGGGGAGCGTCCATCGGAGTCTCAATATTCTCCCCATCTACTTCAATTTTCTCCTCATCCGAGTTGGAGGAGTCTGTATCATCCATGGGGGGAGGTACACAAGAATTCCAGCTCTTGGATTTGGATTTGCGATTTGAAGTCTTCTTTTTGCTGAGGAGCTGGGTGCATGTATTTGTCAAGTGCCCCGTTTGATGGCAATGGTGGCAACAAAAGGTCGTATTTTCGTAATCCAAGGTTTGGGTCCAATGGAAGTCCCCAAACTTGAGGTTGATCTGCTCTGGAAATCCTTTACTTATATCTATTTCTGTACACAATCTGCCGTAGGTATAGATTCCATTCTCCCTTCTCAAAGTATCTGTAGCAAGATATCATCCCAAGGTATCTCCAATGGCTAAGAAAACAGAGAAATTCCACAGATGCACTGGAAGGTTTGGGAGCCTGACCCAGATAGGAATTTTGGTGATGACAGTTGTAGAGGGGTCGAAGTCTGGAAACCATGGGGTGAGGAAGAGCCCAGCCGAACCCCAAAACCAAGGGCCTCCTGTTAAGGCTTTCTGGTAATCTTCATTTGAATCAAACGCCACAATGAAAAAACCTTTCGATCATAAGTAGATCTGGCTTTTATTGGTCCAGTTGGTGTGGATCCATTGGTATAAATCTGTTTTGCATGGCCACAGACCATTAAATCTGCATATGATTGTGGTTTCTGCAAATTTCTGGTAAATATCGGCAACCATAGGATGAGAAAGTTCGACAGAAGGAACTTCCTCAAGTTTATCAACTAATAATGGCTTGGGAGCCCTGGCTGGTTGAGCTGCCTTCGAAGAGGATTGAGGTTGGGCTGCGTTTTTGTGGACTGCATCTTTATAAGAGAATGGAGGGGCAGAGGAGGTCTACCCAAAGGATCCTCCTCTTAGACGAAGGGTAAAAACAATAGAAGCGTCCCTTTGAATACTGTAAAAGGAAAGGGGGAGAGATTTCTCTAGTTTCTTACCTTTAAACAGCAGCCTCTAGTAAGAGGAGGCGATCCCCAGCCGGAGTTTGAGTTTGTACAAAATATCCTGCACAAGGTCTGTATCATGCACCCATTGCAGCAGCATCTTACCAGAGAGGAGAGTGATTTGGATCTGAAATGTTGATTCTCCTTCTGGTAGAACTGGCTGGTTCGAGAAGCGATTCTGCTTCTGACAAGCAGCAGCGGATGGGTCTGAAGACTCATTTGCATGGATCCTAGGTCCTGAAGCGTCCCTTGATCGGAATCTATCCATTGATTTGTTGTGGATAATGGTATTTACTCGATCAATTTCTGATGCGGCTAAATCATCTGTGAGAACCCTCGACACTTTGTCTTCAACTATATGGGCGACAGCCTGGAGTGGGGGAGTGAAACCCCAGGACAGCGCCTCAAATGGGATCTGTTGTCTTACTATGAACGCCGCTATTGCAAATCTGCATGGAGCGTTTGCAAAGCCTAGATCAGCACTGAGCAGAGCTACGAGAAGATAGTTAGCTGCTATGTCGCTGATACCCCTGTTTTCCGCATGAGTCGTAGAGAACAGTCGAAACCCCAGACAAGAGAAAGTTCTAGCTGGGTTGGAACCTGCCACGGTCTCAGAAGATCCAATTCTGCAAAGGTGCGGAGGAATATCAATGGAAGGGAGTTTGCGAATGGGGATCGGAACCTCCAGGCCAGCTCGTAGCCATGAAACGCCATCGTTGAGGGGGACGGTCGACCCAGCGCCGCATAGGAGCTTGGAACCATAAACCCTAATCGCTATCGCCATCCTCCTTCTCCCAAAATTTTATAGAATTTATTATTTAGAAGAATTTATATTATTCTATATAAATAAATTATATTTCTAAGTTCGTATATTTTATTTATTTTATAAATAATGAGTAATAGTTTTAGAAAAACTATGGATAAGAGATATTTTTCTCTTGAGGAAAAATAAAATCTACCTTGAAAAGAAAAGCATGAGAGATTTATGGATTTCTTTTGTGATTTTTGAAAAATCAGATTTATGGAGTGATTTATGGAATGCTTTAAAGATTTATAAAAGCTATTCTAAAATCTATGAGAAAAATAAAGGAAGGAATGACAAAACACATGGATAATGGAGCCAAGAGAGTTGAAGAAGGGATTCCAAGCATGGATCAAAAGATAAGTAACTATGTTCTTTGAAAATTATTGTGTTTGCATATGGTGCATGTTGAATAAGAATTGAATTTATTTGCTTCGGAAGACTTGTATGATAAAGAATCAAGATTATTTCTTGAGAAAACCTCTATGGATTATCATGCATAGAGGACTAAATGTTTTGTTCAATGAATTCTTATAATATTTCATGTGATTTGAATTCATTAAAAAAATTCATGGTTAAATAATTATGAATTGTATGAGTTATAAGAAAATAGGGTCCATATATGCATTTGTATCTCGCAAACTGTGATATATGTGTACAAATTGAAAGAGGTTTTTGTATACGAGTCCATTTCAGCACAAATCCTCTTTCATATTTTAAAAAATCATTTTCCATGTCTCGAAAACCGTGTCCAAAATTGATGACAAAAACGGGATATTATTTCATATTTAAATCAGGAAGAATGGGTTGAAAATATTCATTCGAATCATCCAAACCGTGATACATGCGTAAAAACAGTCAGATTATATTTTTAATAAATACATTACAAAAAAATACCTCTTTTGGTTTTCAAAAACTCATTTCCATATGTCTGGAAACCGTGTCTAAAGTTAATGATCAAAACAGGAAATTATTTAATATTTAAATCTGAAAACCTCAGTTGCAAAGATTCATTCGAATCTTATAAATCGTGATAGTTGTGACAAAAATGAGAGAGGTTGTTTTCAATAAGCCTGTTCCAAACAAAAACCTCTTTTGATTTTCAAAAAATCGTTTCCATATGGTCGGAAGCTGCGTCCAAAGTTGATGAATAAAACAAGAAAAATATAGTAGAACAAATAGCTTCCATTTGATTTTGCAATCGGATAAGAATAATTGTTTATATACATATAGACACAATAATTATGTTGATTATTCTTGAAAATGAATTAAATTATTTCATTTAATAGATTATCAAGTATGTTCTCATGATTCATATGCATTAAAAGTTTTAAAGAGAAATATTGGACTCTTGAAGAGAGTATGTGCTTAGGTGCACATGAATAATATCTAGTACATTTGATCTACAAGAATTTATTACGTGATTTTACATGCATGAGGAGCTTGATTCATGCAAAAGGATATAATTAAATTTTTTGAGATGTAGTTCACATAAAACCTTTGCGTAAAAGGTAATAATTGGTTGTGCTATTTGAGAAGGATTTGTTATTCATGTTAATTCTTGAGGAAATATTAAAAATCTCTCTGATGTATGAAATGATAAAAAAATATTTTGTATTGCATGCATAATAGATAGTGAGATAGCTATCTTTTGACAAAATAATAATTGGTGTGTTAAATTCCTTGGAATATATATATGTGTGTGTGTGTGTATTTCAGGAAGCATTTATTGTGTTAGAACTATTCAAAAAGAATAGAAGATCAAAATATATCCTTGTATGCATTATTGGATTAGATTATTGGAGAGGAAAACTCATAATCACATGCTTTATTATGTAAGATTATTTAGAGAAACGTATATACTTGCATACATGGAAAAAGTATAGTTTTGTTATTTGATTTCTGGAGAAAAGGAAGATGCAATCACATAATATTGATTTTGTTAGCCTTCTTTTGGGAAAAATAATATGTATTTGCACACCTAAAGGGATTATCTATGGTATTAGCTTTCTTTTGAGAGAATATTATGCATAGTTATTGGGCTAGATCTTTTGGATGAGACTGAAATGTCCCTTTGCATGCATGAAAGAATAAATGGTATGTATTGATCTCTTGGAAAAGAAATGTGTTTACTTTTCCATTAAATATTTTTTTAGTTTCCTTTGAAAATAAATATATGTTTTACATGCAAGAATAACAAGCTATGTTATTTTATGTTCGAGAGGACAAGTAGTTGTATGAAAAAAATTATAACTAGTATCTTAGCTTTGTTTGAAATAGAGTTGGCATTTTTATACATAATAATCATTGTGAATAGCCCTTGTGTGGAATATATGTTTTTGGAAAAGAACATGAATTCACATGCATAAGTATAAAATATATTGCATTAATCCCTTTGGAAAAGAAAACATAAGAGTAGGCACTGTTATGTGGAATTATGGATAAAACATTCTTCCCTAGATGTGGTGCTCATCTAGAACAACAGGTTAAAGACTTTGCAACTACTTTTCCTAATAGTAAATAGACACACAGATCAAATCAAGAAACTTACTTGGAGTCCAAGAACTTCCAATTATCCTTTTGTCGCTCTTGTTGTAGCTTCAAATCCGAGCTAGATCGCCAAAATATTTCCTGCAAAGATGAACGATAAAACAAAAGATATAAATAATACAGATGTCTATTCAAGTTATTCAGTTAAATCAATGAAACATGAACCATATACATCAGATAAGAATTCATAATATGAAATACATAAGCTTATACAGATACATATGTGGTAAAGTAAGAAGAAATATTTATTAATGGATAGAAGGGGAGGTTACAACCCAGTGATTTATTTGATGTCACCATCTCCAGCAGCATCCCAGCCTCATCACAATGCACATCTATCCAACATCATGTTACACAAATAAACTCCTCAATTTCAATTCCACCAGCATTTTTGTACTCAAATTCTTCCCTACCAAGCACTAGGATCTGTGCCCAATTTATTGAGGAGCTTAAGGTAGTTTTACAATCAATGACTTTCTAATAATAGGCAAGACATGTTCCCAGTCTCAGAGGTATCAAATGGACACATGGATTCGAGGTTTGACACATGTTAACTCTTCTAGAAGACACTGGCCAAGTGGAGATTCCAAAACAATGAGAATTTCGCTCCCAATTTGACCAACGCACCCATGACTATCGGGAAGTTCTTTGCAAATCACCCTTGAGTGGGGTTACCTACATATGAAACACACTTAGTCCCTTGAGAGGCAGCGTTGGTGAGCTCACATATGATATAATATAAAATTCAAATCTTGGAAACCTTGCAAATGGAAGTCATAGATGATTTTTCCTTTTTCTTTGTCTTAGGGCATGTAGCAACTAAAATGATAGGGGATGATAGACCATATTTATCAGTTCTGGGGATGATGTCCAGTTAACCAGGTCATTGGGAATGGTACCCAAATTGACCTATAATAGGAATAAAGGAAATTTCTTGTTGGGATAGTTATCTTGAAATTTTGTTATGCATTTGCATGCCCAACAATATTATCTAGTATGATATCTTTCCTTTGGAAAGAATATGAAAGTGCATGCAAGATTTTGTTAGCGTTTGTTAGAAATATGACGCTTGATATTGATTTATTAGTTACTAATGCAGGCGACAGTAATGAAAAGGCTCCCATGAGAGTGGAATCCTTTAAGAGTCCTACACCAATGTTCTAAAGTTCTAGTTGGGGTGCGTGAACGAACAGAACACTTCTAGTTACCTGCGAAGTGGAGGCAAAGAAGGATATTTTATTGATGACTGTAATTGTACCTTTATATGGAAAGGCGATCATTCTAAAATATGTAGAAACAATTCTAGTCATAGAATATACCCGTGGTATTCCAAGTATAATATTATAGTCAAGGGGTCTGTCAACAACCTCGACATAAACATTCACTATTTTCCCCCCTAGTTCAACATGAATGTTATTAATAATACCACAAGGTTTATATGTACGTCCATCAAAAGCCTTCAACATCATTGATGATTGAGATAAGAATGGCGAGCCAAGTGACTTCCAACAATTTAGAGACATGATACAGGTAGATGCTCCCTCATCAATAATATTACGATGAACAAGGTGATTGAGAACATTTACTTGTATGGAGAATGCCAATTATGTTGGTAGTTGCAGCACATAGCCCATATGATTAAAGACGACTAGATTAGAATCAATCGGATCAATTACACCAATAGCCGACAATAAAGCCTGTTTCTGGGAGGGACAATTTTGTAATACCTTAAGAGCAGACATAGTTGAAGGGGATTGAGACAAATCTTCAACTATATTATAATTTTGAGCTGCTATTATTCGAGGATTATATGTCAATTTGTGAATTACTCCTTTAGGTGGCTTAATTTTCAATTTAGGAATAGCAATAGGTGGTACTGATTATATAGACGGATTCGTAGTCGAGGTAGTAGGTTGATCAGTGGCCTGACTACCATAATCTTTATCACGCGTTGACACCAAAATATATGTTGAAGGTTTTGTGATGGATAACATAAGTACTTGGGAAGTAGAAGCTGGATCCATAGCAACCAAATTTGTGTCTGGATTTGGAAACGGATCTGTCAACACAGCTGATGCATGGGAAGTCTTAATGATTTTTGAGACTTAAGCGTGGTGAGGAAAATCCCGAAAAAAATGTTCCTCATTACAGATTTTTCATGGATAACAAGGTTTCCTAGGTCCAGACGATTGATCAGATGATCTTTCCTGCGGGTTAGAAGTTTTCTTTTTCTTATATTTCCCCTTTTTCTTACTTCCAGGTTGCTTGTCACTTTTTCCCTTGTCAAATGACACGGCATTAATTTCGGAAGAAGGTGCAAGATTAGATGCAATATTATGATGTGTGATTATAGTACCAATCAATCTGTCTCTGGTATGAGAGTCCTTTAATTGAGGAGGAACAGTAAAATTAGATATCGGTGCGTTAGGAATTTTTTCATAGAGTGTGTCAGACTGAGTATAAATCAAGTCTAAATATTGGGCATGAGAAATAACCTGCTCTTCTTTGATGACACCACCCTTAGCCAAATCCTCATTTATAGATGGTAACAAGGACTTAATGAACCACTTAGCAAGGAGCTGATCCGGAACAAATGTCTTAACCATTCTACAACGTTGATGCCACTCATGAATATGATCAGAAATGTGAGTAGCATTAGTCTATTTTAAATTGGTCAAGAGTTTCATTCCAATTTCATATTTTATGGGTAACTAGAAGTGAGTCAGAAAGACAGTATCTAGGGCAGTGAAATTATCAAAAGAAGCTCTACATAACTCAATATATCATTTTGCAGCTGCACCAGTGAGCGTACACTAGAAAATACATAGTCAAACAGAACCATCATTCAAGGAGTTTGATGAACACCACAAATGATAAGTCATGACATGAGTCGACGGGTCTTCCCCAGGTTTCCATTGAAATTAGGAATATCTGAGGGTAATTTTTGAGGTATCACCGGCCACCAAGGAGCATAGTTGATTGGATCATTGGTTAGCTGATTTAATCTGGTAACTCTAAAGTTGCAACAAAGGGCAACTTTCGATTAAGGTCAGGTTGAGCATAGCTAGGGTATGATGGAATTGCTTGAGAAACAGGCCTTTGAGCACCAGCATAAGGAATCTGTTGCTAGTAAACCAGATAGGGGTTGTTTTGAAAAGAAAACGCTTGAGAATTTTGTTGACCAAAACCTGGATATGATATTTGTTGAAATGAAGGTTGACGCATTTGCGCCTGAGGCTACCAAGGGGTCTGCCCACCAATATTATAACCCAAATTAGAATAACTTGGATTCGGTTGAGGATAGGTATAACCTGGTTGTGGCTGTGACATCCCATAAAATGGTAAACCAACTTGTGAATAAATTATTCCAGGTACAGGTTTTTGTTGTAAATTAACCAAAGTATTTGGAGTCTATGGGCCCAATACTTGAGGGTATTGAGTTGAAGGACCTGCCTGAAAAGGTTGTTGTACAAAATTTTGATTCTGTAACAGGGGTAAATATGTATTGACAAGTGGAAATGATGTGGGTGTAACAGGTTGAACTGGTTGATACAAGTGTACAACCGTTTGTGGTTGGATAGGCAGAGTGGGATACCATTGACAAACATTCATTTCGACATTAGATTGACCAAAAATTGATGGAGTACTGTCATAGTGGGTGACCAAAGGTTGCCCCACAGCATGAGGAGGATAATAATATGGAAAATATTTCTCTCCAAATGTTGAGAGTCAAATTGATATGGTACTGGATGGAATAGACCCAGAAGGACCAACTTGATATTGCCCTGATGATGTGTATAAAGAATCAAGTTGTTCAGTACTTACTATAGGTTTATCAGTTAAAATATCGAATGATGACATTAGTGAATTCCATGGTTTTGAAGAATACCAGAGAAAAATCCAGATAAATATTTATAACCTAATGGGGCCATAGGGCCACCATGAAAATATGACTCTAGTGAAGTTGTAAACATCGACAGGGTAGAGAGGGCAGGTACTAATGTAATTGGAACAGATGGCCCAACCGAAGATGTTGGTTCAAGCATGGTTTCTTTACCAAATGTATACCCTTTTGAATCGATGGGATTTTGTATGGGAACGGGATCAACAAAATCAATTGGTGGTGATTGAGGAAAATACTCGTATAGGTAAAGGTCCTCCCCAAAATGGGTTGGAGTTAAAGGTGTCTTGTCTTGTGGGATTTCTTCAATTGAAATTAAACCAAGTGGAAGTATTTCGCCGTCAGGCCCAGGAGGTTGACTGTGTGATATGGGAGACTCAATGGCTACAATAGAATGTGGGATGACCAATGGAAGAACAACTACTGGCTGTTCGACTTCTAGATTCAGATGTTTTGGAAAAAAGGAGACAGGATCTAGATCAACTTTCGGTTTAACAACGTCGGGTTCAAGAGGTATGGTCTCACTGATTCGATGGATCGTGACCACGGGTAACGATGAGGACTTTGTCTCGACAACAGTAAACGAACTGGGATCTGTAGAAATAACTTGTGCCAACTCTGTTATATGGGAAGATGATGCTTCACCAGAGGTACTGATAGTACTAGTTTCGGTAGAGTGATGTCGCCTTCGCCGACCAGGTGTAACTTCTGGTGGTAAAGGTGGTTCCAATGCTAATCTACGTGAATGACAGGGAAATTGATTTTTTTCTTCCATTATTACTGATTTATTTTAACCAAAAATAAATAAACAAAATAAAAGGGTAATTCTAGGAAAAAGGTTTACTAATAAACTGTGAACTACATAATACCTCTTGGCGAACCAAGAAGTACGGGCGGGCAATCTCCCTGAATATTGTGTTCGGTGTATCAAAATTTCCAAGGTATCCGACTCGGTTCACTATGGATGGATAGAAACCTAAATTTGTCCTCCCAAATATACCCGAAGGTACGTGGAGGCCCAAGTTTGTATTAGCGTTGTCTAATGCGAAACCGCACAGTGAGAGCACCCCTTTATACTTTCCGTATTGTAACACCGCTCAATATACGTGAAAGTACATGGACGAGCTACGATATAATTACATACGTGGAGTGAGGTATCACACTCGAAATGTATCGCAAACAATTAACGACAGCTGCTATGTTTTACAACGCCGAAACATGTCTCTAGCCTAGACCTTCTAAATTTTATCGTTATGGTTCCAATGCTTTGTTAGGTAAATTGAGATAAATTTTAAGTTGATCTTGTTTATCAATTTTCCTTTCAAGGTTCACAGCGATGATGTATTGGAAATTCCTAAAATGAAAACTAAAATGATAATCCATCTTTCACTTTTAGTTTTTCAATGAAAATCCTAGCTACTAGAGGGAAAGAGCAATCAATTTGAGAGCAAACAAAAAAAGAACACAAACTAAAATGTAGCTTTCCAAATTATTCCTATGCAAAATACACAATCCACTACATGCAAATGCAGGTTTTTATTTTCAGTCCCTTTAATGTTATGAATGCAGAAAAGGAAACTAAGTGCATCAAATCAATAAAAACAAATGCATTTTACTTTGATAAATGAGGAATAGAACAACAATTTCTCTTTAATAGGAAAAATGAAGAATAAGACTACAAGTTCTCCTACAGGAAATGAAGAATTTAACTACAGTTTCCTTTTCAAAAGCAAATGGATCTAATGCAGCAATGAAAATACTTTGAAATTAATTCTTCAATGATAAAGAAAAACACTTTAAATAAACATTGAACAAACTTTTCTTTCAAAGGAGGAAGGAGTAGATAAAGTTACTGGTCAATCTGAGGCATCAGGCTCTTTAAAACACAACAAAAAGCAAACTAAAAGCAAATGAAATGAAAAACTCAATGGAATTTGGTTGATTCTAGGGGACAAAGCAGTCTCTAAGGAGAGACAGTGTGTTGCAACGCACCCCTGGAAGGGAGACAGTGCTATGCAAAGCATTGTGTCCTGTTCAAAAGTTTGTTGAGCGTAGTCAGAGAATGAAAACTCATCTGTTTAACACACTTCTAACGAAAATTTTGATTTCAAAAAGCCTAATATTTTTGAGTAAATGCTACAGGGTGAATAAACAGAGACAAACATAGGAAAATACACCAAGGATGAAGGGTAAACTCCCCAGCAGAGTCGCCAATTTGTTATTCGGAATTATGGATTACGGATAAAACATTCTTCCCTAGATGTGGTGCTCATCTAGAAAAACAGGTTAAATACTTTGCAACTACTTTTCCTAACAATAAATAGACACACATATCAGATCAAGAAACTTACTTGGAGTCCAAGCGCTTCCAATTCTCCTTCTGTCACTCTTGTTATAGCTTTGAATCCGAGCTAGATCGCCAAAACAAATCCTGCAAAGATGAACACTAAACAGCAAAATATAGAAATAATACATATGTCTATTCAAGTTATTCAGTTAAATCAATGAAACATGAACCATATACATCAGATAAGAATTCATAATATGAAATACAGAAGCTTATACAGATACATATGTGGGAAAGTAAGTAGCAATATTTATTAATGGATAGAAGGGGAGGTTACAACCCAGTCATTGATTTTATGTCACCATCTCTAACAGCATCCCAACCTCATCACAATGCACATCTCTCTAGCAGCATGTTACACAAATCAAATCCTCAATTGAAATTCCACCAGTATTTCTCTACTCAAATTCTTCCCTACCAAGCACTAGGATCTGTACTCAATTTATAGAGGAGCTTAAGGTAGTTTTAAAATCAATTACTTTCTAATAATAGGCAATACATGTTCCCAGTCTCAGAGGTATCAAATGGACACATGGATTCGAGGTTTGACACATGTGAACTCTTCTAGAAGACACTGGCCAAGTGTAGATTCCGAAACAATGGTAATTTCTCTCCCAATTTGACCAACGCACCCATGCGTGTCGGGAAGTGCTTTGAAAATCACCCTTGAGTGGGGTTACCTGCATATGAAACTTACTTAGTCCCTTGAGAGGCAGCGTTGGTGAGCTCACATATGATATAATATAAACTTAAAATCTTGGAAACCTTGGAAATGGAAGTCATAGATGATTTTTCCTTTTTCTTTGTCTTAGGGCGTGTAGCAACTAAAATGATAGGGGATGATAGACCATATTCATCAGTTCTGGGGATGATGTCTAGTTAACCAGGTCATTGGGAATGGTACCCAAATTGACCTATAACAGGAATAAAGGAAATTTCTTGTTGGGATAGTTATCTTGAAATTTTGTTATGCATTTGCATGCCCAACAATATTATCTAGTATGATAGCTTTCCTTTGGAAAGAATATGAAAGTGCATGCAAGATTTTGTTAGCGTTTGTTAGAAATATGACGCTTGATATTGATTTATTAGTTACTAATGCATGTGAAAATATTTCATGACATTCCATTTATATTTTATACATGCATACAAATAGTTGTGTGAAGTGTCACAAATAAATATTGATTATTGGTTTATTAATATTTTATCTAAACATGATTTCAAGAGCGTTGACGACAAAAATGGCACGAAAGGATAGTGACTTGAGAAAATAATTGTTCATGTTGAACATTGTGGCAAATAAATATTTGTTAGCCCATGCAGGTTTAGGAGTTCGAACTGTAGGATGACCCACTGATGGAAACAATTTGACCACAAAGACAAAGATTGAGGATTCGTGGGTAAATGTTATCATGATGATTTTAATAGCTTATATCTAGTTATGTTACATTTAATATTGTTTTTCTATGTAATTTTAATGAAAATGGTCAAGGGATGGACTCCCTTATAACCATTGAGTGAGGGATGAAAACCCTCATGAGTGTTTAAAAATAAAATTTAACGTTTGTTGGTTTTCACCGTACGGGGTTTCAAGGGTATATATGTGTCTAATCATGTGATTGTTCATTGTGTCATTTTCATGATGTTAATTTCTTTCATGATGTGATGTTTATATTATCAAGTATGTGATTTACTAATTGAGTTAAAACAATCATGGAATCGATCCCTATTTATAGCAGGAAATTTAAGTTAATATGCTCCAACAATGGCAGTTAAAGGTTGTGTAACTCACTATGATTTTACTAAATATTTCGATAGGTAATAATGATGTTTATTCTAATGTTCAATGATGGAATATAGAAATTAATTTAGAAAGTTACACATTGATAAATGTTTTGAAAACAATTTCTAACTCCATGCATTTTCTTATGAGGTTACCGTGGTATGCTACAAATGGTATCAGAGAAAAAGGTTGCAACACTGGTGCATTTTTGGCATCATTAAGAAAAAAATAAGTAGAGGTATTATGCTAGTGGGCATCATCTCAGATATGATTATAATTGTAGTTGTAGTATACTACAATTAATATGAGATGCATGATGCATGATTATTGGCCACATTAAAGAGTAGAAAGTGATAATGTTTCTTTAAAGTTTATTCTCATGAAATTTGAATATGGATGCGTATAAAAGAGAATAAACTCTCTATTTCACCTATAAATAATCATGAGAACTCATTGGTTATAGTGTGAATTAATTACCAACCTTTTCCTACGTACTATTACAAAAATGATTATGGTGCATAAAATAAATAATAATAATAATAATTGAAAGAACCTCTTTAGGTGTTAAAAATAAGCAATGAGTCAAGTGAAACTAATATAGTGAAATTTAAGTCAATGAAAAACTCATAATAGCATAATTGTGGGTTGTCTTTCTTCATGTAGAGTTGTAGATGAAAGTTTGCATTCCATGTGTCTGAAAAAAGTGGTAAATGAGATCCAACATTTTGTTGTTTTAAATAATTTAATCCGTGGGATTTTTTGATGTGATTAATCTTCACATCAAGGGGTATATGTATCTTAAGGTAATGTGACCCCCGTGTTTATTGCAAGAAAAAAATTGTTCAGACTTGGATCCATAATCTAGTCAACTTTTCCGATTTGACGCTCCTATAGGGATTGTTGGTTGTGTTGTTTTACAGAAATTTTACGATTTATGATTTTAATATGATTCATTCTATTTTTTAAAATATAGTTTTACTATCTCTATGATATTTTAAACATATTTATGGAAATTTATTTCATGTCCGTTAACTAGTTGTTAAAATTCCTGAATGGTCGCTAATTGCGTGCTTGAAAACTGTTTGTTAGAATGTCTCATTAATTGTAGATTGGATGCATGCGAATTGTTGTTAAAATTATTCAATGGATGTATATTTCATGCTTGCAAAATATTTGGTAAAATTCTCCATTGGTTGTAGATTTCATTCTTGCAAACTATTTGATAAAATGTGACAGTGGTTGTAGATTGCATGATTGCAAATTATTTGCCCAAAATTCCCCAATGGTTGTTGCTTACATGGTTATAAGCTAATTGTAAAGGACAAAAAAAATTGCATTTTGTGTCCTACTGTTCAATGGGATTGTTATTTATCTATAATATTGATGATTGGTAAGGCGAAACCTTATAGAAAGTATAATGCTATGGTATGCAAGATATTTTATTGTTTTTTTTTCTAAGTTGCATAATTGTTGTTATGTGGAAATTTGGAATGTATACCACCTATATTGCATGTGATGAATTGTTGTCAATGTACTTTGAAAAATTGTGGGACCCATGTTGAGGGTCAAGTATAGATTCCTGGTGTACATAAATTTTCCTTTGATTTAATGATAATATGTAAATGGACGATTTTGTAAATTAAAATTGATTTTTATACATTGACTATTTTTAGACATTTAATCATTATTAGATTCAATGAATATGAAAGCCATGATGGGGCTGGTGTGATGATGTTAATGAATACATTGGTTTAGATATTTAGGAAATAAATATAGAGTTTTAGAAGAATTCTTTCCAGTTTATGAAAATCTATTGGTGGTTAAGTCCAAGATGGACCTTCCCTAAAATTCTCCTAAAAATCCCTAGGATAAAATAATAAAGAGTAAAATATTAACATAATGGGAGAGAAAGATTATGTTAATCACTTAGTTGGAGATAAATACTAAATGGAGTAAAATAAAGCACAACAGGAGAGAAAGGTGTGCTTTAAAGAAAAAGAAAAGTATCTTTTTCAAAAAATATAAAACAAAAAGACTTGGGAAAAAGGTTGGCAGACCTTAAAGCAGGACGATGTTAAAAATATGTTGAGAAGACAATACAAAGGAATCACTGAGGTTGTTGATTCTATTGGAAAATAGATCTTAGCTCAGTGGGAAACTATTGGAGATAGTTTTTGGTTGAGTGGAATATGCTTAGTTCCTTAATAATTCCTAGAAATTAACTATGGTTAGATGAAATTATGTCTATGTTCGGTTATTGATTTCAAAATTATCTAAAGATGTTGGATGTTAGAATAGACTATAAATTACATGTCTCAAATTTGTTGCATGTGTTATATTTTTGCATGCATGATATATTAATTTATCTAAGTGAAAATTTTGATGAAATAGGTTGTGTTGGTAGTTTTTATGAGAAAATGAACATGTCATAAATTACTTATTTATATGCATGCATAGACAAAATAAATTGAAATATCAATGCGACTGAAATAATTAATGTTAGAATAAAATAATGAGTTATTGAACTCTAAATTCCTGACAGAATAGAGGAAAATGGCTGGAGATAAATGCCATGAGTTTGAATTTGATTGAAATTAATGTTGGAGAGAAAGACGGTAATTTGCAAACAACTCTAGTCGGAAATAAAGGCCAGTGTAACTCCTAAATAAAATACAACATGCACTTCATAGAGTTTTTCTTATCATTTTGATGATTAAAGGGCTAGTTCTCCTTTAGTTTTTGTGGGATTATTATGATTAAAGTATTATTTGACATTGCCTAAATAATTGGTAATAAAAACTAAAGGTAATGTTCCAACAAAAGAAGAACATCGAGGACAATGATCTCTTTAAGGGGGGAGTATGTAATATCCCTATCATACGCTGCAAAAAAAAAAAAACTTTTGTAAAACGAAGGTTGCTGAATAATCAAATATTATTAATTCTTATATTGATATTACATGAATAATATTCTTGTAATTATTAATTATAAGAATATTACAAGAATTAATTCTTAATTCTTTTATTTAGAAGGATTTATATTCTTCTATATAAATAAATTATATTTCTAAGCTGGTATATTTTATGAGTTTTAGAAATAATCTGTAATAGTTTTAGAAAAATGACGGATAAGAGATATTTTTCTCATAAGACAAAAGAAAATATACCTTGAAAAGAAAAGCATTAGATATTTATGAATTGTTTTTGTGATTTTGAAAAAATCATATTTATGGAGTGATTTATGGGTGATTTATGGAATGCTTTTAAAATTTAGAAAAACTATTCCAAAAGCTTAATTCTATTTATTGTAAGCCTATGAGAAAATTAAAGGATGGAATGACAGAATACATGGAGAATGGAGCCAAGAAAGATGAAGAAGGGATTCCAAGCATGCATCAAAAGACAATTAACTATGTTCTTTGAAAATTATTGTGTTTGCATATGGTGAATGATGAAATAAGAATTCTATTTATTTTCTTGGGAAAACTTGTATGATAAAGAATTTTGATTATTTCTTGAGAAAGCCTCTATGGAATTTAGTGCATAGAGGACTAAGTGTTTTTTTCATTGAATTCTTAGAATATTTCATGTGCTTTGAATTCTTAAAAGTTTTTCATGGCTAAATAATTTTGTGAATGGCGTGAGTTATTGGAAAATATGGTCCATATATGTCTTCTTATCTCCCAAATCGTGATAGATGTATACAAATTGAAAGATATGTTTGTATATGAGTACATTTCAACAAAAAAATTCTTTCATATTTTAAAATACATTTTCCATGTCTCAAAAACCCTGTCCAAAATTGATGAAAAAGGGAAATTATTTCATATTGAAATCTAGAAGAATGGGCTGAAAAGATTCATTCGAATGTTCCAAACCATGATCCCTGTGTAAAATCAGAGAGAGGATATATTTAATGAAGTCTTTAAAAAAAAAAACCTCTTTTCGTTTTCAAAAAATCATTTCCATATGTTTGGAAACCGTGTACAAATTTAATGGCCAAAACAAGAAATTATTTAATATTTAAATCTGGAAAAATGGGTTGCAAATATTCATTCTAATCTTCTAAATAGTGAAACTTGTGACAAACATGAGAGAGGTTTTTTTCAACAAGCCTGTTCTAAACAAAAACCTCTTATGGTTTTCAAAAATTTGTTTCCATATGGTCGGAAGCCGCGTCCAAATGTGATGACTAAAATAGGAAAAACATAGTAAAACAAAGTGTTTCCATTTTATTTTTCAACCAAATAAGAATAATTTTTTATATACATATAAACATATAATTATGTTGATGATTCTTGAAAAGTGATTAATTTATTTAATTTAAGATATTACCAAGTATGTTCTCATGATGCATATGCCTTAAAAGTTTTAAAGAGAAATATTGGACTCTTGAAGAGAGTATGTGCTTAGGTGCACATGAATAATATCTATTATATTTGATCTACTGGAATTTATTATGTGCTTTTACATGCATGAGGACCTTGAGTCATGCCAAAATATATAAATAAATTTTGTGAGAAGTAGTTCACATAAAACATATGCATAAAAGGCAATTGGTTGTCTTGTTTGAGAATGATTTGTTATTCATGTTAATTCTTGAGGAAATATTACAAATCTCTTTGATGTATGAAATGATAAAACATTTTTTGTATTGCATGCATAATAGCTAGTGAGTTAGATATATTTTGGAAAAAGAATAATTAGTGTGTTAAATTCCTTGGAATATATATATATATATATATATATATATACGAGGAAGCATTTGTTGTGTTATAACTCTTCAAAAAGAATAGAAGAGAAAAATATATCCTTGTATGCATTACTGGATTAGATTCTTGGAGATGAAAACTAGTAATCACATGCTTTATTATGTAAGATTATTTAGAGAAACACATACACTTGCATACATGGAGGAAGTATAGTTTTGGTATTAGATTTCTGGAGAAAAGGAAGATACAATCATAAATGAACCAATTCTTAAGCCACTTCGAGGGAGCAACCTCCAATGCATTACATAAATGAACAATTTATGTATTTATTCTTAATTCTTAATTCTTTTAATATGATTCTTTTAATTCTTTTAAGAATTAATTCTTAATTCTTAATGTTGGAACTTCTAGTGAGCATAATTGTGCAATTATGCCTCGTTGTTCTTTCTTTAGAAGATTTTTCATGACATTAGAGCTTATTATCCTTCCCAGCTTCCCTTCAATACCCCGTAATTCGACTTCCTTTCCTTCTGAAAAAAAATTCAAGAAAATTTCTTGAAAATTAAAAGCTACCATCCCCAAAGATTGTAACCATTGTACTCCTAGTACAACATCAGCACCTCCCATAGAAATGGAAAGCATTGGACTATTCAATACATATTCCCCCATGGTTAGCTTGATATTATGGCATTTTCCAGAGCAATTTATAGTTCCTCCATTTGCAACCATCACTTGACATTCTGGTGCTGGGTATAGAAAACAATTTAATTCCTTGGCTACCTTACAATGAATAAAATTATGGGTGCTCCTGAATCAATCAACACTATTACCTTTTTCTTCTTGATATGTCCTTCTATCTTGAGAGTTTGAGGAGTGGTAATTCCTGCCAGTGCATTACACGATATGGTCGGATTCATTTCTTCCTCTTCTAGGGCTGGTTCCTGGTGTATATCCTTTTCTTGTTCATTTTCTTCTTCCTCTTCACAATCTATGTAAAATAATTTCTTCTCAGCACACTTATGACCTTTAGTGTATTTGCTATCACAACTGTAGCAAAGCCCTTTTGCTCTTTTTTCTTCCAATTGTTGTGGTGTCAACCTTGTAGTTTGTGGAAATCTAGGCGTAGCAACACTTCCTTCTTTATAGAATTGAGTGGTAGGCTTCCTTGTCGCCATAATTTTACATTCAACTTTTTTTGCCAACCTGAATGCCTTCTCCAATGAATCAGGTTCCAAAACACGAACTTCATGTTGGATGTTATCCTTTAGAGTGCCTATGAAGAGATCAATCCTGTGTTCCTCTGGAATATCAGTTACCTTTATATTCAATTTTTGGAAGTCCTCAATGTGCTGCCCCACTAAACCCTTTTGTTTGAGATTTATCAATTGGCTAAAGAAGGTGTTGCTCTTTGTATCCTCATAATGTGCTATCATTTCTCCGTAAAAATTGACCAAGTGACAATTTTTTTACGGGAGCAAAGCCATCAATACCATACAAATGTATTTTGTTCTAAATGTAAAGTTGCAATGCGTACCTTTTGTGTGTTTTGAACATTATGGAGATCAAAATATTGCTCCATCTGTAGTATCCATGTTACAGGATCCTTTCCATCAAACTTCCTCATATCCATTTTTGGAATATGGTGGTTCTTCCCTCCAACAGTAGAGTTTATGAAATCATTATTAACATTTATTTTGTTCTCATCATGAGTTTCCTCTACTATATTTTCACCATTAGGAAACATTTCTTGTATCAACTTTTACCTTCGATGTCTACTTTTAGATCCTTCTTCATGTTTTCCATGTTGTCTTTCATTTTTTCATCGATCTTCGCTTCCATGTCATCCATCTTAGCTTCCATGCCCACTTCCATGCCATCCATCTTAGCTTCCAAACCATTCATCTTAGCTTCCATGCCTTTCTTCAAACCATCCATCTTAGTTTCCACGCCTTTCTTCAAAACTTCCATTTCATTTTTTGTTTTTCTTTGCGAGAGCGAAATTTGCTCTTGTAATTTTGATATGTCATGTTGCCATTCTTCATCTTCATGAGTCATAGTAGAGCCTTCTGAAGGCTTAATGGGTGTTGAATTCTTTTTAGGGGCCATTTTAGAATAAAATACTGATATATATTCTACACTATGCCCTTGGAATCGATTCAACTTGATTCTTCAAACAAGACTTATGCAATTCGGAAAAAAAATACACACCTTTTACTAGCTTTTAGGAGATCGATATTGAAATTGAATTATCTCTGTAATTGAAAATCTTCGATATCTTAAATTCAGCCCTGTAGTAGCCCTCTGAAGCTTCTTTCAAATGCCACAGGTCTGACCTGATTTTGATTCTCCAAGACAAATTTGTGTCCAATCTCCCACAATGACCTAATTCTGGACTGGTTCAGTAGAGCGAACTTGTACGACTTGCCACGTGTCACTGTTTTGTCTTTTGTCTCTGAAATTGATAGCCCAGAAACTTCAGTCTGTGTACTTGCGACCACATTTTACGGCACTTAAATCCAATGCCCAGAGAGAGAGTTATTGAATTTGTCCCACGATCACCTCTTTGAGATGCAATTCAGGAGCCTGAAAAAGCACTACCTTCCACAGATCATATCTCCAAAAATATTGCGAACCAAGCTCTGAAATTTTTTGACGAATTTCCTCAAGATTTCAGCTTCGCACCATATGAATTTCAGACTCTGAACCTTCGTACAAAAAACTTTATAGCGCAAATGCCACGATGACCTGTTTATGAGCCTGAAAAAATACCTAACTTCCACAGATGATATCTCCTCAAATATTGCGAACCAAGATCTGAAATTTTTAGACAACCTTCCTCAAGATTTCAGTTTCGCACCCTAAAAATTTCAGCTTCTGAAGCTTCGTAGAAAAAAATTTATAGCGAAAATGCCACGATGACCTGTTTGGAGCAGCGAAACCCTAGAATCCCAAAGCTCTGATACCAAATGTTGTGTAACCAAATCAAAAAGAGAAGAAAAGAGATATAAACGCCTTAGAAATGAGCCACTTCGAGGGGGCAACCTCCAATACATTACATAAATGAACAATTCTTGGATGATACAATTTACAAAACCTCCTTTTTATATATAGGAGTCCATGGGGCCATAATGTAATCCTAGTGGGCCACAATGTAATCCTAGCCGACCTAACAATAATAATTTAAGGGCACAATAATAACAAAATGGGGGTTACAAGGGTACAATAATAACAATAAGGGGGTTACACTGACAACAATAAGGGACTATACTAGTAATATAGGGACCTAACATAATATTGATTGTGTTAGCCTTATTTTGGGAAAAATGATATGTATTTTCACACCTAAATGGATTAGCTATGGTATTAGATTTCTTTTGGGAGAATAGTATTCATATTTATTGGGCTAGATCTTTTGGATAAGAGTGAAATTTCCCTTTGAATGCATGAAAGAATAAATGGTATGCGTTTGATCCCTTGGAAAATATTTTTTATTATTTTTTCATGCAATATTTATTTAGTTTCCTTTGAAAAGAAATATATGTTTTACATGCAAGAAGAACAAGCTATGTTATTTTATGTTGGAGAGGTCAAGTAGTTGCATGCACAAAATTATAACTAGTATGTTAACTTTATTTGAAATAGAGTTGGCATTTTTATACACAATAGTCATTGTGAATAGCTCTTGTGTGGAAAATATGTTTTTGGAAAAGAACATGCATTCCCATGTATAAATATAGAATATATTGAGTTAATCCCTTTGGAAAAGAAAACATAAGAGTAGGAACAAAGGAAATTTCTTTTTGGGATAGTCATCTTGAAATTTTCTTATGCATTTGCATGCCCAATAATATTATCTAGTATGTTAGCTTTCTTTTGGAAAGAATATGAAAGTGCATGCAAGATTTTGTTAGCGTTTGTTAGAAATATGATGCTTGATAGTGATTTATTTGTTACTAGTGCATGTGAAATGATTTCATTACTTTCCTTTTATGTTTTATACATGCATACAAATAGTTGTGTGAAGTGTCACAAATAAAGATTGATTATTGGTTTATTAATATTTTATCTAGTCATGATATCAAGTGTGATGACGACAGCAATGGAAGGAAAGGATAGTACTTGAGAAACTAATTTTTCATGTTGAACATTGTGGTAGATAAATATTTGTTATCCCATGCAGGTGTAGGAGTTCGAACTGCAGGATGACCCACTAATGGAAACAATTCGACCACAAAGTAAAATATTGAGGATTCATGGGTAGATGATATCATTATTATTATAATAGCGTGTAGCTAGTTATGTTTCATTTAAGATTATTTTTCTATGTAATTTTTATGATAGTGGTCAAGGGATGGACTCCCTTATAACCATTTAGTGAGGGGTGAAAACCCTCATGAGCGTTTAATAATAAAATTAAACGTTTGTTGGTTTTCACCCTACAGGGTTTCCAGGGTATATCGGTGTCTAATGATGTGATTGTTCATTGTTTCATTTTCATGATTTTAATTTCTTTCATGATGTAATGTTTATATTATCAATTTACTAATTGGGTTAAAAGAATCATGGAATCGATGCATAGTTATAGTAAGAAATTTAAGTTAATATGCTCCAAAAATGACAGTTAATGGTTGTGTAACTCACTATACTTTTACTAAATATTTCTCTAGGAAATGATGATGTTTATTCTAGTAGTAAATTAGGGAATATAGAAAGAAATTTAGAAAGTTACACATGTTGAAAAAAAATTCCTAACTCCATGCATTTTCTTGCAAGGTTACTGGGGTATGTTACATCATGTAATTTCATGGTAAGGTTGTCATACAAACTAAATTCATGTCATGTTCACTACATCACTCTTGAGACCACCGATGCATAGTAACGGTTTGAATCAACCTTTCGAAAAATTTGTAAGAGTTTCCACTAGCATTAAGTCACAGTATTGATATTTTGTAGCAACTTGTCCATTTGACACAGAGAATAGGTTTGGATTTCAATTTATGCACCAAACCTCATAAATATATATTACCATGTTCACCACAACAAAAAAGGATTCAAATATACATACCATGACTTCACATAAAGTGCAATACCATTCACAGGAGTTCAATGCAACGCTCAACACATTACAATAGTGAATTAATGCATACCAAAGTCAATGAACAAGCTTGAAATTAACGCCCAACTTAAACACATAGGGATAGCAGACAAAAAATGACAATAGAGAAAATATAATAGAGAAAAATGGTAGTAGATAGGAGTTACAGCACATAAAATGCTAAAAATTTGGGTTTGATCTCATACCATGTCAGTCCAGGAGGGTAACTCTATGAATTATCTTGTTTATTGGATTACTCAGTTCATGAATATATACATGAGTGGAGAGACTCTTTGTATTTGAATTCCAAGGTATCTTAACTTTCTCTAATGCATAACTAAAATATTTACAATATTTACAATATTCCCAATCATTTCGGATTATGTGTCAACATTAAACACAAATTATTTTTCTAATATTAGAAAAATACCTATTATCTATGTATTTATAACCACACATCCTTTTCTCGAGAAAACTATCATAATATTTATTATTTTTTTGCATATAAACACTTATTCTATTTCAAGTAAATGAGCATGGATTCTTTTTTTTTATGCACGAGATTAATATGCAATCTTTACAAGGGTTTAATGCACATGAACTATGCAAAACTTTCCAAGGAAATTAACACAATGAATCTATATTTCCGCACAAAACCCTGCAATGTTTACAATAGTTTAATGCACAAGAACTGTGCATTTAACCCACTTTGTTTATTTACAAATACAATATTTACAAGAGTTTGAGACCCACTTTGTTTATATATTATTTGAATGTTTCTATGATATGTTTTACAATTCACAACCTTGTGACCAAATTTTTTGCATAAATAATTATAAACATAGCAAAATTGTTTGTACCTGGGAATAGTTTTCCTTTGTGGAGAGGATTGCATATGAATTCAATGACTTTGTCTTTGAGGGAAGTGGGGATTTTGATGATTTGGTGCCTGATATATAAATCTCTTCAAAACATTGTTATAGAATTTTCTTGGCTACTAATGAGTTGTTATGCTCATTTGTTGCTACTCATTTCTCACTTGTTTATTGTGTCTGCTATTGTAAATATTTATTGATTGATTGTTGAGATGAATTGTTATCATTTTTATTACTTTTTTTTATTTTTCATTGTTTCCATTCCCTTGAATTACATTTGTTACTTTTTGTGAGTTCTTTCGTGATTTTTTTTGGTATTTTGTCTTCAAGTTTCTTATTATTTGTTTCTCCCTCATTTCCCGAGCAAGTGAAAAGAAGAGGGGGTATCTGAGCAATAAGAATTCCATATAACCTTTTATACCTTTTAAGATTGTTTAGATCCTGGTTTAGTTGAGCCCGAGTTTTCTCCAATTCCTTTCTTAGAGAGACTACATATTCTTATAGTTTTTCACATTCCATATATTTATCTTTCATTTATTTCAATATAATGTCTTCAACTATTTTTTCTTCTTCCAACTCTACCTTCAAAATAATTATTGATGAGTCTTCATATTCAGGTTCGTCGTTTACATAATCAATCAATAACTCCTTTTATTTATTATTCCATTTATTAATTCTATCAATTTCTTTCAAGCAACTCATTAATTCACTTTAGCTTATTATTTTCTCAACTCACATTCATTATGTCCTTCATATTGGGTTTCTAAGGCTATATGAATGAATTTGTTGATTTCATCTTCATCATAAGATTGTTCATTTTTTCTACTAAGTATTTGTTGTCCTCTTGGGTATAAATTCTTTTCTTTTTGAAATTTTTCTCCTTCTTAATTTATATATATATATATATATATACATATGCGTACGCATATATATATATATATATATATATATATATATATATATATATATATATATATATATATATATATATATATATATATATATTTCCTTGTCATATTCGTTTTCTTCATTTTTGAATGGATATTTAGTTTGTTATGGTCTACTCTTCCACAATTGAGACATTTGAAATGAAGCTTACCTTTATATTTTCGAGTTCATTTCTCCAATAATCTGATAAAATTATCATCTTCTTCATCTGATCCAAAACTTGGGAATTCTTGGTCATATTTGGTTTCAATATTTACTTTAAATTTCGTTGCCCTTCATGTATATTTTCCTTTTGTAATTTCCATTTTGTAGGTTGTGAATGTTCCAATTAATCGACCCATTGTTAATTTTTCGAGGACAAACATCTCCTCAATGTATGATACCTTAGCATTGAATATGGTAGGATGATGTCTCAATACCTTTTTATCTATAATGGACTCCTTCATAGTTTCATCAAAACCTATCATGACATTCACTATTTCATCCACTCTTAGGAAACATTTTTCTATATCCTCATCCTCATTCACTTTTAACGAATCAAATTACATTTTGTAGAATTGTGGTATATCCTGTTATACCTTACCGTCGCCTCCATTGTTGTTTTTTGGCTTTTCCACATTTATTTTATAGTATTATAGTGGATGACTTTAACAATTTATGATTTAGATAATCCACTTAGGATTCCATTAATTTAATTGGTATTAAATGAAAAATAAATATTTTCCTATCTCTCTACCGATACATGTGGATTTTCATATCCATTCACCACTACATCACATCCATATGCATCAACGGACATTATTTATGTCCTCATTCTCACCTTCCAAAGCATATGGTTCCTTCCATTAAAAAAAAGATCTTTGTTGATAGAATATCCTTCCTAGAAGGCCATGTCTTAGGTTTAGGTCTTCCTTCCACTTGTTAGACTAATGCTAAAGGAATCATCTCTGATAAAAATTATTGGAAACTAGGTAAATATTGAAAGGGTGAATCAATATTTTATAACTTAAAAATTTTAGCTAATTTCTTTAACAATTAACAAAGCTATTAAATATTAAAAAATTAACCACGAAATCAAAACACAAACATAGTATCAACATGACACACATAAGTATCACATAGAGACTTCATATGTAGGTGGAAACCCATAAAGGGAGAAAACCAAAAATCCTTTTGTTTCGATGTAAATGAAAGTACCAACTTATTTTTACATCATATTATGTAGGCACCAACCTATAGGAGACTCCAACCTCTCGTTATATTTGTAAGTGCCCACTTGTTGGAAGCACCAATGCCCTCCATTCATAGGCACCAACCTGCTGATAGTTTTAGGCACCCAGTTGAAGAAGACATCATTCCCCGAATAAATGAGGTATATACTTGTTCTGACAAGTTCTTATGATATTTTTTTTAGCTCTCTCTTTGTTTCTAATCCTCTGTACTATCTCTCTTCATCTCTAATGCTATTAATTTTTGGTCATAACAAAATAAAAAAATTATAAATTATAACTTCAACTATCAAATTTTATATCAAAGCCTTTTATTCAACTATTTCTTCTTTTCATTCTCAAAATATGATAAATAAAATTGCTTCATATCCTGTGACTTGAAATACTTTGGTCACTATAAAGCACATAATTTTTAGATAAAATGAAATTCCAATCATCAAATTGATTTTAATGTCGAATGCATCACCAATTGTTGAGCAAAATCAAAATGGAAAACCCCAAAAATCATCTTAAATTTGAATGTCATAGAATGCCAAATTTACAAAAAGGATTTTAATTTGTCGAATCCAAAGTTTTATCATTCCATTACATAGGACCAACATCCATACGAATGACTTAAGAACAAACTCACTTGGCTCCATCATCTTTGAAATCTATTTCTACACGTTATAAGTGATTTTTGGCCAAATCTGATATTTGATTGTTTATAAATATGTCATAGAATACAAATATTTCATCCTCAGATTTGTAAATGTACTAGATATCATATGCCTTCATAACTCTACCACAATGAAAACTTGATATGTTTCATTGCATTTTTTATCTAAATAATTTTGGTATTCTTATCAAACTCAGAAGCTCATACTACTGAATGTATTAGATGGTGCATTACTCCTAGATAATCTAGATGTTGCGGTGGCGTTTTAAGTTGATTCAGGACCATTTTTGAGTAACACCAATTTCACTTATCAAAATCACCTTCGAAGTGTCACATAATCACTTGTCATGTCATCGCCACAAAAAAACTACCACATCATCAACCTTGTCAAATCACATTAGGCTATGTGTTACTGTAGAGACTTGTATCGCATTCATCATCCATGTAATCTCAGCACATCATCCACCTTATATAGATGGAAATCCAGTGTCCGACTATGTTTTCCTATTTTGATTTGTTAATTTTTATGAGGGAAGAATGGGACGATACCTAGATTCATCCTTTTGAAGCATGTATCTTGAATCATATGAATGGATCTCAATTTATCCAAACATCTAGGTGGATCTAGATCTAGATTCCTCCCAAATCAATTTTGTGACCCAATGAGACTAAATTCCTAGATAGTTCTAGATTGGTCTAGCTTAAGTCTGATATCTACCTATGCACTAATATTCTTACACCTCAAATTATCCAAATTTCCAGATAAGTTCAGATGTCCCAGTTTTCTTCTTTGTCAAACCTAATTGAACTTTAGAAGTTGGTTTCTCATGGACCCCTTGGATTTTTTCTAAGTGTTATATACCACTAGAAAAGTATCTCAGAGGAATAAATAATGAAACACTTAGTTTTCTCATTTGAGATGAGGCATTAAGACAAAAACATTTCTGAAGCTTCAAATATATGACCTCTAAGCACCCCCTTGACTTGAAAAAAACAAACAACACTTCTTCAAAACTGAATGATGTGGAGCAAAGCTCTCTTGACAGTATTCTCAAATAGTTAAATAACATGACATATGCGACATGACAGTAAATTACAAGAGTGAAACTCAACTAAAATGAACTAGAACACCTGGATTTGAAGTTATGACACCTTGAATGTGATTAGAATTGGTTTCTCCAACACTCCCCCTTAATTACGACCACAAAAAATTAAACTAAGATTTTTTTTGGTGTGAGTCTAGTTAGGCTCAGGACTTTTAGAAAAATTTGACATTAGCTCGATTTCCTTTTCTTTTTATTTTCTTCCAAAACCTATATCCTCTAAAATATTTCCTCTTTTTCATTTTGTTGAAGGATTCAAATTTCAGATTCTTCATTTGTTGGTGCAACTCTTATATTATTCCAGGTTATTTAAGCATGCCCTCTAATTCTTCAAAAATCGGCTTGTATGTGGACTACTTCCACATGTCATATTCTATAATATGATTTTCATATTCAATATTTTCCTCATTAATTTTATGCAACACAATATGAGAATAAAATTCTATCTCTTCAGAACTCCAAAACATACAAGTTTCATTAATGTTCTCATCATCCATGATGTCTTCAACCTTCATTTCTGCAATTCTATGTAGACTTTATCAAAGCATGGTGTTGCACGCCATGCTTCAAGGAACCTTAATTATTCTTCCAATTTTTTTTCTCCTCATTGATTGTTTCTAACATCTGCACATTCAAAATCAAGGTAAAGTTTAATAATATCTTTTGAACCACATCAGTTTTATCCTCTCTGTTCTACAACGAGATATTTCTCCTCTTGTGCTTCCTTCTCTGCCTCTGTCGCTTCCACTTCTTCTTGGTTTTAAAACAAAAATATTTTTCTCTCACTGAATAACATCATGTCAATAAGATATTTTTTTGCATGATCTACAACCATTCATTATTTGCTAACTTTTCTTCTTCAAAACTAGCATCAACAAATTAAATTGTTGATTCACCATAACATTGGTTGCTCCAATGGAAACTTCATTTTCGTCAACAAGCTTTGTTGCTAGATTCACTTGATTTTCATCCACTTGTGGTTGTGCACAATGCAATTCAGGAGCATCTATGTTCTCTTTCTCGAATTCTTCGGCAAATTATTGACAGACATCATCGACTTCTGGCTGAGCACAGTGGAATTCACGATCATTTTATGATCTTTCTCTACTTTTGTTAACATACCATTGTCATTATCATTGACTTTCAAGTGGGATTTACCAAACGTTTCATATTTAAATTGATTACATCCCCTTACACCAAAACTCTTATTAAGGGTATCACAAGCCTCTTTGGTTGTATTTGCACCTACAATGAGGGGAAGAATGTTGTCATCTATGAATTCATTTATGCATTTTAATGTGAAGGTATTATTTTGACTTTATGCTTTCAAATATGTCAAATATATATCGAACATCTCAAGATCTCTCTTTGAATTTCTCAGCCTCTTCGATTTTCCCATTTGTTGAGCATTGGCGAATTGTGACTCAATAAGAAAATTGAACTGCAGACATAACAGTTGTGCCTCTACGATGGATTCTCTACTTCTTTGCTTCCATAAAATAAAAGTCTTCAAATTTTCTGAAAAGGCAATATTTTCAAACAAAAAAAACATTTACAAACGCTTTTTTTTTTAAATGTTACAATGCCCACAACTTGGTTATCATTTTAATAGACCCTCTTTAAAAAGAACTATAAACGAAGCCCTTTTTAAACAAATATTATATGAGCATTTTTAAAACGCTATGTAAATCTTTTTACATGCGCCCTTTAAAAAGAAAACACATAAGCCTTTTCAATTTTTAGTCCCTGCCCCTTCAGGTAACAGGGACTATAGTAATCGTTTTTTTTACTATGTATTAGTTAGACGCCGAAACCTAGAAAGCGCTTATCATTTTACTCAAAGTATTAAAAGCATTTAATTGAAATTTATTCAAAAAAAAAATTTGAAATCAATTAAATTATGACAAGTGTATTATTCAACCAATTACAAAAATGGAGATCTTATTTGGCCTCTTCCCGAGGCCAAACAAATGCATTAGCTTTAAAAATCTTGGCATAAGGTAAATAACACATGTGAAGTCTTTGTGAAGTTGAGTAATGCTAGAATTACTTAGGCAACATTAAATGTTAATTTCCAAAATGCATACTCTATAGCTCATTTTCTCTGATGTTCTTCATTTTCCCCCTTCGGCTTCCACGTAGACCGTTATGCAAATGAATTTGATGCATGTTCTCCAATTTCCCTTCGGCTTCCACGTAGACTGCCATGTAAATGGATGTGACTCATGTTCTTCATTTTCCCTTAGGCTTCCACCAAATTCTCCTATATCTTGGCTGCCAAGGATCTTCACAATCGGAAAAGCACCCCAAACCCTGAGCCAAGTTGGATCCTCTGCTTTGTAGGTTTTAACCCTGAACAGAAATATCTACACACGATTCTTATAACATAAAATAAACAATAGCAAGAGCATAAAACATAAAACAGATAAACACAGAGATTTTCCCCTGGATCCCAAATCGGGACGACCAGCTTGATTTTTCATTATATTCCTTTTAGTGTTACAACACATATATATACATGCAGAAGCATACATAAACCCCAATCCATTAACCCTGGATTAGAACATAACCGTAGTTCCCTTGACCGGATCTACAAAATACCAGGGGCCGAAAACCATCGAACCCCAAAACCATGTGCAAAACCATGCACAAAACCATGGGCGGATCCGCCTATGAGTGGGTCCGCACAAAAAACAAATTTTGGCCGGGGCGTTGCCCCGGACCCCAACGGTGGGGACTGCTTCGCCCCTCGTGACCCCCCAGCTACGCCCGACGCAACATACAGCGCGTGGGGCTAATCATGGAAAGAATATAACACATACCCAACATTCTCCCACTTGTTGTTTTCTTTCCACGGGGGGCCACAGGAGAGCTTACTCATTTGGCCAATTCTTCAACACCCATTGTTTCTCTACACCAAGAGAACTTCTGAGTGCTCACAGACTTCGTCGATGCATCTGCAACATTCTTCAAAGTGTCCACCTTTACTAGCAACACCCTTTTAGCCTCAACCATATCTCTAACAAAGTGATATTGAACATCAATGTGCTTTGTCTTTGAATGATAAGCAGGGTTCTTAGCCAAGAAAATTGCACTTTGGCTATCACAGTCTATCATTATAGCTTGTTGTACCAACCCCATACTTGAACACAATCTCTGCAACCAAACTGCTTCCTTGCTTGCATGAGTGGTTGCTATGTATTCTGCCTTTGCAGTTGAAAGAGCCACTACAGACTGTCTTTTACTCATCCAATTGACTGCACCTCCAAATAGGCTAAACACATACCCACTTGTAGATCTTCTTTGGTCCAGATCTCTAGCCCAGTCTGCATCAACAAAACCACGAATGTCCAACATTCTTTCCAATCTTGGTCTTCCCTGGTAGCACAAGCCATAATCACTAGTGCCACGTAAATATCTGAAAACCCGCTTCACTGCTATCCAATGCTCCTTCCCTGGGTTTGACATAAACCTGCTCAATACTCCCACTGCATGTGTAATGTCTGGTCTAGTACAGACCATTGCATACATCAGGCTACCCACTGCACTTGCATATGGAACACGGGACATATCCTCTTCTTCTTCTTGTGTCTTGGGACACTGTTCAGCAGAAAGCTTTGCACCTACAGGAATAGGAACACTCACCAGTTTACTATCCTGCATATTGAACCTCTGCAATATAGTCCCGACATACTTCCTCTGGTTTAACCAGAGCTTCCTCTTTGCCCGATCTCTCTTAATTTCCATGCCCAAAATATAGTTTGCAGCACCAAGATCCTTCATGTCGAATTTGGAGAACGGTTGGGTCTTCAAATCTTGGATAATTTCTTTGTCATTTCCAATCAACAACATATCATCCACATACAAGACCAAATAAATAACACGGTCACCAATTAATTTAAAATAAACACGGTGATCCTCCTTGCTTCTGGTGAAGCCAAGTCCCCGTATATAGGTATCAAATTTCTGATACCATCATAGAAAAGTAAAAACCCATCTGGAGACTTCTTTACCCTACACTAGTTCTTTCTTTACATACCTGCTTCTTGAGGTCCTTCATATGGAAATCTCCTCTTCTGAATCCTGTGAAGAAATGTTGTCTTCACATCCATGCGATTCACCATGTCAGAATCAAATCTTTGCGACAACGAGATAAAGTAATCTAATAGAAGTAACCTTGGCAACAGGAGAAAAAATATCACCAAAATCAATTCACGGCACCTGGGAATAACCTTTTGCTACCAACCGAGCTTTGTATTTCTCCACCTTGCCTTCTACATTCATCTTCTTTTTTAAACACCCATTTGCTCCCAATGGGCTTCCTTCCAGCCGACAACTCCACCAGATCCCATGCATCGTTTTGTGCAAGGATGCCATTTCATCAACCATGGCCTCCTTCCAGAGTTTTCCATCCTCTGAATCTACTGCCTCCCTGACAGTTCTGGGTTCATCATCAGTTATAGTTAAGGCAAAACATGAACAGAAAGCAGATGGACTATACCTTTCTGGTTGCCTTCTTTCCCGAACTGATCTTCTCAAAGCTGGAGTTTGTGGCTCTTCATCTTCTGAGTCTTCTTCTGTTGTAGAGTCTGATTCATCCTCCTTTAGCTCAAACTCTATCTTCTCAGGTTCCTTTGGTACGACTTCATGTTTAACAACATCTTTCACTTCTCTAAACACCACATCTCGGCTGTACACAACCTTCCTTGTTTCTGGGTTCCAAAGCTTGTAACCCTTTAAACCATCCTTATACCCAACAAAGATGCACTTTTCAGATTTATTATCCAACTTGGTCCTTTTCTCCTTTGGAACATGTACATATGCATCACATCCAAATACCCTTAGATGTGAAAGAGAAGGTTTCTTACCAGTCCATACCTCATGTAGGGTCTTATCCTCCAACACTGATGAAGGTGATCTGTTAACCAGATAGCATGCAGTCTCCACTGCCTCTGCCCAGAATTCTTGTCCTAACCCGGTACCACTGAGCATGCTTCTTGCCTTTTCCATCAGTGTTCTGTTCATTCTTTCTGCAACTCCATTTTTCTGAGGTGTGTATGGAGTAGTCTTATGTCGTGCTATACCACACTTCTTACAGAACTCTTCAAATTCCTTCTTGCAGAACTCCCCACCATTATCTGTCCTCAACACCTTTATCTTCTTCTCTGTCTGGTTTTCCACCAGAGACTTAAATTCTTTAAATTTGTCAAAGACTTCAGATTTCTTCCTCAAGAAATATATCCATGTATTCCTTGAGAAGTCATCTATGAATGAAACATAGTACACAGACTTTCCCAGTGATGGAACTGACACAGGCCTAAACACATCACTGTGCACAAGTTCTAATATCTTGTTTGCCCTCTTAGCACGAGAAGGAAAACTCACCCGATTTTGCTTCCCATATACACAATGTTCACAGAAATCGAAATCCAGAGAACAATTAGACATACCTTCTACCATACCATCTCTATGTAGTATCCGAAGGCCCTTCTCTCCAATATGTCCAAGCCTTTGATGCCATAGCATGGTCTTTTCTCCAGAGACAGCTAGACTTTCCGTCCCACTTTCAGGAACCACAAAACAGTTACACCCATCAATAACAGTGCTACCTTGTAGCTTGTACAGAGTTCCAGTCAGAACTCCCCGCATTAATACCAGTGCTCCCCGAACCATCTTGCAGGCATCTTTCTCGAACACTGTTTTTACACCTGCATCATCCATCTTGCTTACAGAAATCAGATTTCTGGCCAATGCAGGAATATGCAGAACACCGGGAAGTGTTCTAATCCTTCCACCTTGCAGCTTCAGCTTGACCTTTCCACGTCCGATGATTCTGGCCTTCCTATCATCCCCTAGGAAAACATCACCACCATCATATTTCTCATACTCGCAGAACCACTCCCTATGGGGAGTGAAGTGAAAGGATGCACCTGAGTCAATCAACCATGACTCATGATCTACATGTATATTTGAAGAAGAAGCCAAATACACATCCCCACCTTCATCCGAGGTGGTTTTTGCCTCTGCAGAAGGACCTTCATCAGATCCCTTTCCTTTCTCGGGAGCTTTAGATCTGCATTCCTTTTTGTAGTGCCCTTCCTTTCTGCATTTCCAGCACACCTTTACAAACTTTCCAGGAGATTTAGATCTCCCTCTAGATTTAGATCTCCCACTCGAAACCTTATTCTTGTTTCTGTTCTGGGACCTTCCTCGTAGAGATAAGGCATCTCCATTCTGACCCTCCATATTTCTCCGTCTCATTTCCTCCGACAGCAAGGCTGAGACAATGTCATCAAAATTCAAGGTAGTTGTATTGCTACCTATTGCAATAACCAGACTATCCCATGAATCTGGTAGAGAACACAACAAGCTGATGCCCTTATCTTCATCTGAGATTTTAATATCAATAGATGACAGCTGACTTACCACGGTATTGAAGGCGTTCAGATGTTCTGTCACTGAGTCTCCATCCTTCATCCTTAGGTTATACAACTTTTTTCACAGGAACAACTTATTCACCAGAGACTTAGATTGGTACAAAGTCCCAAGTTTTTCCCACAAATTCTTCGTCGTAGCTTCCCCAGATACATTCAACAATACTGAATCTGAGACACACAAACGTATTGTGCTCTTAGCCTTCCGATCCAGTTTCTTCCAGTCTTCATCTGACATTGTCGTTGGTTTAGTACCTGGATCTACAGATCCGCTTCGATGCTATCCACAATGAATCCTGCATCTTGGATTTCAACTCAAAACCGGCCAGTAAATTTCTCGATCTCTATCTTTCCGCCTGCTAATACATCTTCTTTATCACAGCAAGAATCGATCATGATCTCCCAGCGAACGAAGGTCTACCGCGGGCTAAGAACAAAACCCTCAACAACAAAGGCGTCCCCTTGAAGCCGAAACAGCTTCGATACCAAATGTAGGTTTTAACCCTGAACAGAAATATCTACACACGATTCTTATAACAGAAAATAAACAATAGCAAGAGCATAAAACATAAAACAGATAAACACAGAGATTTTCCCCCGGATCCCAAATCGGGACGACCAGCTTGATTTTTCATTATATTCCTTTTAGTGTTACAACACATATATATACATGCCGGAGCATACATAAACCCCAATCCATTAACCCTGGATTAGAACATAACCGTAGTTCCCTTGACCGGATCTACAAAATTACCAGGGGCCGAAAACCATCAAACCCCAAAACCATGTGCAAAACCATGCACAAAACCATGGGCGGATCCGCCTATGAGTGTGTCCGCACAAAAAACAAATTTTGGCCGGGGCGCTGCCCCGGACCCCGACGGTGGGGACTGCTTCGCCCCTCGTGACCCCCCAGCTACGCCCGACGCAACATACAGCGCGTGGGGCTAATCGTGGAAAGAATATAACACATACCCAACATGCTTATGTTTTCATTATCACTGTATGGGATTATTTCCTCGTCGACACAGCAAGACAAGGCTTAAAATTTTTGTGACATCCATGTTAATCTGGTAAAAATATATTACCATAGGTTTCTCCTAGTGGTTATTTTCCTGCACGATTTCGTTTTCCTTGCAACCGCAGGTGTTCATCATGCAATGGCCTCCTCCAAATCCAATCCTTCTGTATGAAACTAGCAGCCATATTAACCTCTATAACGTGAATATTGACAGTAGCACCAGTTGTTTGCATAGCGATAAATTTATAGCAAGCATTTAGTTCACATCACATAAAGTTTTATTAGTCATAAAAGTTTTATTAGCAAGCATCGTGTAAACGTTTTGTAGTCATGTATATATTTTGCAGCAAGCTATATTAATAGTCATAATATTGTTCGCATTCCATACAAGATCTAACAGTCGGATATATTTACCTTTCTGTTTATATGCAGCATAACATAATGATTTTAACAAATTCATGCATATCCACATTTATGTTTTACATACAGTGTTGCATAACAAATGTACATTTAGACCTATCTATGTTATGCAATAAGTAGTCGGTTTACTTCTATGAATATCATTTATATTATCAGTTAGACCTACCTATGTTATGTAATAAGTATTTCTCCACCTTTGTAGACACCTCTTTTGTTCACTTCAACTAGCTAGCAGCTTAAGAAACTGATGCACCACCTCTGCTCAGAAATGATTCTAATCTACCCACTTTGAGAATCTAGGCACAGCATAACTAAAATTCTGAAATTTATTTTCCTCCAGAGACCAGAAAAACTACAATTTTGTGAGTTAAAGCTCATGGAAGGCTTTTCTCTTTCCCATCTTGGTCTGCTACGGGAAATGTACTGGAGGCATAAAATTACTACAAGGAACTAAGATTTCTAAAACCCTTAAGGATTTTCCCACAGATATTATTGTGGTAGAGCTGTAATTTCCGTAAGATATTCCAAGAGGAACGGTACCTGAAAAATAATTGAAGGACAACTCGAGATCAACTAGGTTCGTGAGATTACCTATGAAGTCCAGAATGATTCCTTCCAACTGGTATTTGATAACTGCAACAATTTAATTCCATATAAATGCCCCAAGACCTGGGGCATTTCACCGACATTGAAGTGATTTCCATTGAGGCTTAACGATATCAGACTCGTTAAATTGGTGAGGGAAACAGGGAATTTTCCAGAGAAGCTATTCCATATCTCATTAAACCTATGCCTACAATGATTTCATGACTAGTGCATACTTCTTCTCTCTAACTGATGAGGATACAAGCTCTTGATATTTATCTGTATCTGGCCTCTAGGATCCGTCTGAGCAGAAATGTTCTCTACACAAATCATGTAAAGCGCTATGCAAGTTGAAACTCTCCTTTGAGCATATACAAAAACTAGTAAAAATGTTAATTGATACACCAGGAATAGTCCTAATTGATATAGCAGGGATCAGGCCTGGATCGAAACGTGTGAGTAAATGATCATTAGCATTAAAAAGCCAACACAACTATAGGGACTAACAAATGTTGAAGTGTGAGGAGGGGGAACGTGGCTTGCATGCAAGCCTTGGGAGCATACAAGACATATTTCTTTCCCAAATTTGTCATTATTTATTAGTTATTATGTTTTTAAATTTTTT
The DNA here is from genome assembly GCA_034641835.2 of Pinus albicaulis. NCBI lineage: Eukaryota > Viridiplantae > Streptophyta > Pinopsida > Pinales > Pinaceae > Pinus > Pinus albicaulis. The sequence continues at coordinate 144,465,087 of CM076578.1, read as the reverse complement.
TATTAATTTTTATTTCAAATTTCAATATAAAATATTTATTAAAAAAAAAAAAAGTAAGCATGAACTTAAAAAGTAAATCCCAACAATATTTGTTGATTACAGTTTCTGATTGTATGTTGTTTATGAGACCCTAACTCAAGTATTGCTCTCATTAAGACTCCAATATATAAATTTTTACAAATCCAATTTTATAGAATGTTATATTTTAAACCTTGAATTTTGTTTAAAAGGTTGTGACTATCAAAATAATTTGGAAGTGGAATTCGTGTATATTTTAGATTTTGAAGTGCAATTAATAGTAAAATTGGTTTTGTACATCAAATAGTTTTAAAATTATATGATGTGTATGTCAAGTATCATCACCAACAATAATTGTGAAGCGAGCAGGGAGCTATCCTTGGAGACATAAAAATTGGTGGGTTCGTGAAGAATTAGCTTGAACTGTTGCATCTGCTATCAGTATTTTTGCTTCCACTGAGCTTCCTTTCCAGTGTTTAGTGCTTCCATCAGTAGGTATATTGTCCTCCATTACTTTTAGAATGACATTACATAGTTCTCTTTATCAAATCAACCAAAAAAAATACCCCATGTAGTGTTTTTTATCAAATCAACCAAAAAATAACAGACAATACTCAGTGTTTTTGTGTACTTATACTACCCGTGTGAAATTGTTAGTTAGCGTGGTTATTAGTTGTCTTTTTAGTGTTGTGTCTTATGATAATTCTTTACTCTAGAATTATTATTTCAGGTGTTACATTTTCTAGAAGACTCAAACACCAATTCTATGGAAGCAACTATTTTATGTTTTGAGGTACGTTAACATATAAATGAGGTGAGGTTATATATATCAAAAGTACTAGTGTTTGAAAATCTCTATCATGAAGTACAGTAACAGTCATTTTGCATAAAAATTTTCAGGTAAAATTCTTCTGGGCAGGAATGGACTATAACTATTATAGGTGTCTCTTTGTTCTGTAAAAATGTTGAAACCCTTGTCTTTCAGGAAATGTATCATCAAGGAGGACATCATTTTCGGGAGTGTTGGAATGGGGCTACCTAAGCTATGAATTTTGTATATTTTTAGCGAATTTTGTATATTTTTTGTATTAAGTAGTCTAACGCAGGGGTTTTGGGGCGGATCAAAGCCCCGAACACATTGTAATGGGTCAAAGGGTAGACCTAGAGTGGATAGCGTAGGCTACATAGATATAAAAAGATGAATAGTTTGAGTCTAGGGGTAGGCATAAATTAAGACTAATGCTACGTGCGAACTATTAGATCTGTTTGGGTTGTTTTGGGTAAGGACTCCTGCTAGTTGTGTGCACGGAGATCCTCAGTCCTGCTGCGTGTAGACCCCACTAGGCTGTGTGCGCGGGCTGGTTTTGGTTGTAAGTGAATCTGAACGTTAATGAATGTGAAGTATTGTTAAAGTATTTGTGTGTTATCTGGATTGGTGATTCTTACTGCTAAATCGTATCTGTGATGATTATTTAGCGGCGAATGTATCTGTGTTTTTGCATAAGTACATCTACGATTTGTTATTAGCTGCAATTATAAGTGCTCTGTGATGGTAACTGATAATGTGCACGTGGATGCGAATGTACTGATTAGATATGATAGATGTGTTATGGTTATATGCTGAGAATATTGTTTAAAGGGCTGCAAATAAACTCATTCTGGGTAAACCTAGAAATTTATAATACAGATCTGCCTCAGATTACCTACTCTCTCTCAAGGTGTGGAAACCTGGTTCCAGCACCCTCCCATACTACTTCGGGTGAGACCATGGACTGCACAAGTAGATCATTGTATAAGGGCCAGTAGTATAGCGGTTTGTTGGAAATCCTTAACCTTTGAACCTGGTTCGGGACCCCTCAAGTGATCAGAACTGGATCAAGGACCTAAGGATTAGCTCAAAATTAAAAGTTACAAGATTGGGTTGAAACTAATATGGTTGGATAGGTCTCGTCTTCTTGATTCCGACGCCACAAACGGTTCGAAAAACGGACACCGTATGAATAATTTATTGCACTTTGAATGTCGAGTGGGTCCGGCGGAGCACAGAGGGGCCAGCTCTCCTCCCATGGAACCTCATCATATGACCAGTGTGGGAGCTTAATGTTAAGAGCACTTAAGGAGCATAATATCAGTTTTAATATTTAATTAAGCTTCAGTTAACTGGAGTTTAATGTGGTGGATATTCTGGAGGCACTCCCAAATTTAGGCGGACTTCCACTTTTAGTGGAGTTAACTGGCAGTTGCCCCACATTTAGTGGAGGAAATTGGGGCAAAGTTGTTTTAGTCATAATTCTCTCATTATTGAACGAAATTGGATGAAATTGTGGTCAATTTTTGGTCTCTTTGACCTTCTAAATACTTTGGGATAGGTTTCAGGTCAAATGGAGGTGATCTTCAGTAGCTTTTGCTTTCGGTGAGATGAAGGAGCCATCAGGGCCACCATGAGACAAATTCAGTTTGAGGCCTAACCAGGGGAGTTAGAGTCCTTTTCAAGAGTTACAATAGGCTAAATTGAATAATTAAGATGTTATGAATCTAATGAAATGGTTTGTAGAGCCTGTAGAGAGCATTAGAAAGCTGAAAAGCTTCATTTAATCTCTACAGGCCATTTTTTCCTGCTTTTGCCAGCAGCAGTGTAGGGCCTAGCCAGGGGAGCTAGATACCATTTGCAGCGAACCAGTGGTCATTATTGACTAAAAACTTGATTCTAAATCTAATGACATAGGTTTCAGAAATTTTGGATAACTTCTAGAGGTCAAAAACTCAGCAGAGAGGTTTTCTTTGACCCAAGTGCCAGGGGCGCCGACAGTGTATAGAGGCAAAACCAGAGTAGCCGAAGACCATTTCTGATGAAAAAATAGTCTAACTTGGCTATTTAAAACATTTTTGAACCAATTTAATTGGTTTCAGAACATTTTGAGAACTTATTCAGCTTGATAAGTTGATGGGAAGTTTTGGGCAGCCCTGGGCAAACCTTGGAGGATAGCCTATTTTGGGGATATTGTGCTTGAATTAAGAAATTTATCAGTTGAAATTTGGTGTTTGATGTTTTTTGGATACATCAGTAGTGTTTTCAGTGATTTAAACAGAATCCTGAGGGATTTTGTACCATTTAGAAGCTCAGAGAAGCTTAGTGCACCGACAGAAGGAAAGGTGTTAACAGGAGCCTAAAGTTGTTTGCAGATTTTGGACAGCCATTAGAGGGATGTTAAATGGTATTCTCAGCCCTTTGAATCATTTTTTTATTCATTTGTGTTAAGCATGAAACTTGTAAAATAACAATTACCTTAATCCCAAAGAGTCAAGTCTAGTTGACAAGACTCAAAGGAAACGTAGCCCACGAGATTTCGGGTGGAATCCTATGTTATATTGCTGTTGTGTTTACATATTTTATTGCTGAATTATGTTTCTGATATACATGTTAAATTACAGCAAGAAAAGATATACTTAAGACACATAAACAGTAAAAAAAACATACACCACTTTCAAGCCAAAATTTCGCATAACGTCAAGTTCAAGCTAGATCATTTTAATTAAAACAAAGTGGTAGGTTCTTGCAATACACACAAGTTATCCAGACCATTTTCAGATCAGGATGGTATCAGATCATTTGGTTTGCTTGATTGACATAACAACAGCTTGATTGTATAGCTTGAAAGGTGTTAAAATAGTGTAAAAGATTGATTGTTTTACTGTTTGCAAACTAACTGTTGTTTGAGTTTGCTTGAGTTTGGGGATAGCTACTAATTAGATAAGTCTTGGAAAGGAAAAAAAAGGAATAGAAGGCATCTTCCTTACCCCAAGGGACCTCAAGGTCACCCTTAGAACACAAAATCGTCAAGAGGTGAACGATTGTTTGTTAAGAAGCTCATGGAGTTTGTTTGTTGTTTGGCTGCTTGAATAAGAGTTTGTCTCTACATCCATTTGGTTGCAAAAGCTTTGTCATTTCTTTTGAAAAGCTTTGAGAACTTTTTTGAAGTTAATTTTTTCATTGATATCATAATGAAAACTTCTACAAGTGAAGTTTTCTCCTTCACAAGATTATTCGATGATGATATGAAGCGTGGCTTTATTATATTGAAGGACATGGTGAAGATTTTGTTTGAGGAAAAAAGAGAAAGCACTGAACTTCGGTAACAATTGTTTGCCATGAAGTAAGAGAAGGAAGAATTTCTTCAAAGATTGCATGATATGGAGAGGCAACTCCATCAATCCCAAGAGGCTTTGACCAAGAACATGCGTGAGGAAGAGGTAATCCATTCTAGTTTGTCTTCAGTTTCCTCTTTAGAAAGATGTGTTGGTTCTTTTGAAAAACATACAAGGGGAGTAGGGTCCAAATTGATAATTAAAATGGGCTACGAAGGCAAGGGATTAGGCAAGCATGCACAAGGCATGGTTGAACCCATTTTTGTTGAGGAACGACCCAAGAATCTCTGCCTTGGTTATGTGCAATTTAATGGCGAAGACTCCAAAGCCATGAACGCATGTGAGGCTAATTTAAAGAGAAATTTTGTTCCAAGTTCTATGATTCAAATATGTCAAATTTGTTTCAAAGATGATTTTCATTGCTTTAAGCCTTTGTTGCAGCAAGAAGATGGTAGACTTGTAGCTTATGGCAAGCATATGATTTTAGATATTTTTCAAGAGAAGAACGATTATGTTAGTATGAAAATGAAAGCTGGTGCCTCTACTAGTTCATCTCCTCATGTAGTCAAAAAGGATGAACATGCAAAGCAGTACAAGAGGTATAAATCTTCCCATGATCAATTTGATTGTGTTTCTGCAAAGCATGATAATTTTACATGCTTAAATGGAAGAAATATTTGTTGTACATATTGTGGTCGATTTAACCATCATGTTTTGAGATGTTGGTGTTATCACTCAGTGATTTCTCCAGGTTCAAGAGAAATAGTTCGAGGTAACCACAAACCTACTTCAAATCCTAGGATCTAGCCTTCCTAGAATTCAAAGAGGGCTCTCTCTTTAAGATTTATCTTTGTTTTGATTTATGTTTTTAGGCTAGTTATGATAGAACGATTGGTTTTGTTTTAAAGGTTTTGGTGGGTAAAAATCACTTAGGATTAAACTAGAGAGAGATCTACTTGTCCATTGGGCTATGGAGTCTAAGTCTAGATAACAGTACTAGAAGGCAAGGCCAAAAGGGTACAAATGTATTCAGGGCAAGGTAGATAACCCTCAGAGATTTGGGGAAAGGTTTTTGATGAAATTGTATGATCGGGATAAAGGGCAATGAAGGATCCTTTGATCCGGAAAATGGAAGAAGGAGGCAGGGGTCAAACGGGAGTAGGAGCAATGAAGAATTCCTAACACCGGAAATCAACAAAAAGCATTTAAATGGTAACTTAGTTAAAAACATGGAGCAAAAGGCTAGTCTTGTAGTAATATTCCTAGTTACACATTAAGATAGATCAAACACATAATGAATTGCATGAAACTCAGAAAATAAACAATGACAAGAAGAAATGTACTTCACTCTTCAACTTATCGCAAGAATCCTGAATTATGATGCCACTTTAGCTTTGTGCAGTCTGCTAATTTGAATTCAACACATAAGAGCCTCCAATGTATCAAAAAAAGGTCTATAGTAATCTTAGAAATTTTATTCCACACTAAAATACTTCAAAGAGTGAAGTATTTATACAAATTCTAAACTATAATATCTTGAAAAAATATCAAGATTGGTTTACAAATATTTCCAACTATTTTACATAAATAGAACTTAAGTAAAGGACACTCAAAACTAATGCATCTATTTAGCACTATTTTTTGTGGATAGGTGATGACAAAGAGGAGAATTCGAATTTGATCTAAACTCTTAGTTGATGATGAGGCATCCCAAGTCACTAACTGTTTCCTTTCTTTGTGCATTATGCTCCAGCAATTCTGCAAACTTGGGGTCCAATGATACCTTTGTATTTCTCAATCTAAAATAGATATGTAAAAAGTGAAAGCATGTATTTTATATGAATATGTTGGTGAGATAAACCTCTCTCAGTTTCCTAAATTTCTGCTCCACCTGTTCACAATAGGCTCTGCAAAAAGATGTGTAAAACAGAGTTTTAGAGAGTCTGAAAAATAGGCTGTAAAGATGCACATGTATCTTTCATTCTATAATAGAAGTGTACAAAGTGAGATAGGTTTTTGTAGATGGATATATTAGGAACAAAAACCTCCTTCAGTTTTGTAAGATGTATTTCTGATCTGACACAAATTCTCTGCAAAATGATGACTTAACAGGAAATTTCTGCAAAAATTTCTCTCCAATATTGTTTAATATTTCCCAACCCATAATGGCTGTTAGAAAAGTGAGAGATGTTTTTTTAGTTGGACACCTTAAGAACATAAACCTCCTGCAGTTTTGCAAAATTCATCTTGGATTGGTCACAATAGTTTCTGCAAAACAATGACTTAAACAAGAAATTTCTGCAAAAATGTTCCTTCTTGCTTTGTTTTCATCTTTTAACCTTTTTGTTCTTTTAACTGTTTTTACTTTCACTTTGGATAAATTTCATTTTTGGTGAAATTATTTTCATCTTTGTTAACCATTACTGCCTTTGTTTTTACTTTTACTGTTTCACCATGACTGCTCTGTAACTTTGTTTTAACTTTCACTCTAACTATTACCTGATTCACTTTAACTCTAATGTTCTTTGACTATTTTGTTTCACTGTGATTGTGAATTCTGATTTCACTTTTACCATCCACTGTGCACATTTCATCATTCTGATCTCTCTCTGACTTAATTTTATTCTTTTTTTGTATACAAAATGTTTGTTGAATGAAGCTTTTGAATTAAAATCTGAGAATTTGGAGCAAACAATTTTATCAACTAGTATTGAAACTGTTGGCCCAATTTCTTATTTTGATAATAACCTGCAAAAATCAAACAATTTGTTAATGAAACAGAGGTCTACAAGGAGGTGATTGAAGGCTTTTGAAAGACTCGTGGAATGAGATATGTCTGTGGAGGTTTAACTCTGTTTTTAGGCATTTTTGGGCTACTTCTGCAAGATTAGACTGTTTGCAGGAGTTTTTTTAATTTAAACACAGAGAAAACTGAGAAATTTAGGCTAAGAATGGCTTCTTTTGGGATTTTTTCTCAATTTGATTTATCTGATAATGTAAAACTTGGGATGAAACTGGAAACGAGGGTTTCCTAAGGGAATTTGACTGCAAAAGGGGTTTTTAGGGTATATTCAACAAATTTAACCCTGTAGGTCTTTGAGTTTGGTCTTCAGGCTTGAAAAAATTGGAAATTTAGCTTTTAGAAAGGCTCATAATTGAAAACAGGGTTTTTTGGAAAAAGTTGGCCAAGGTTTGGCCTATTTTTAGTATTTTTAGGTAACTTGGCTTGGTGAAATCTCCTAAGTGAAATCCTGGTTATATTACAAAAGGTTTTGAATGAAATTTGCAGGCTTTAAATTGGTCGAAAAATACCTTAAACACAGCTATTTGGTTTCTTGAAAGGTTATGAGGAGACCATGGTTGATTTTGAGGTCTTTAACAGCTTACTGGAGCGGTGAATAGATATTTAGTCGGTTTTCAATGGTGGATTTCAGTAAAATATGAGGTTCTGGGCATAAAATGGTAAGTACAGGCTTTAAAAGACTTTCTGCAGGGCTCATGACAGTCGGGAGGCAAAAGAATTGGTTTAAACACGAATATTAAATGAAAAAAGGCTTTATCAAAGGTTTTAAACTTATGTTTATTACATTTACTTTGCATTGAATGCAGGTCTTATCGATGGCGGGAGGCGGTTTCAGATTTGAAAGCAAAACCAAACAGTGGTTATTGCACGGAAATTGAGTGGTAAGCGGTTTAACCTCAAACAGACGCGATCCAATAAGAAGCTGCCACGTTGCGGAGGGAGAAATGGGCAATACTGCCCATTTTGCGTCCGATTTGGGTTGGGGATGTCGTTTATTTTTTCCGTGCGATATCATGTTTGGGCCGTTGGATCTAGAACTCGGGAGCGAAGGGTCGAGATCAATTTAAAAGGTGTGGCTTAAAGAAAGGTGGGACCGAGTCTTTTATGGGGGATGGCGGTTAGAAATTACGCTTTAAACCTTTATGAACTATGAATGAAACAAAGGTTTTATACACGTAAATCAGGGTTTATGCCTACAGTCGGGGGTATAAACATAGTTTAAAAAACCTTTATAAAATGGGTGTGGGTAAAGGTTTTATATACAAAGCGGGGTTACGTATATGCCTTGGGTTAATTTATAAAAAGCGTGAGGCTTTATATAGCGGGAATAATGAAAGGGGAAGGCTTGGTTTTATGACAATAAACCTTAGCCTTGGGTTAACAGTTATGTGAGGAGGGATGAAAAACATTGCAAAGGGCAGACTTTGCATGGTCGCAGGCTTAAATCTTTGAACCTTATAAAATGATTTAAAATGATCCAAAAACTTAGGATATGATTTGACGATCGGAATGATATGCTTTTAATTCAAAACACATATGATATGCCCGAAGAAACATATTTGCACAATTATTATTTTATTATATAGTTTTAAACCTGTTGAATGACTTAATAACCATAGGGGCAGATATTTGCATTAGTGTTAGTTTTAGACCAAAGGGCGTTTGTTTTTGGTTTTATTTAGCACATGGGTAATATCTTTGGTCTAAAAACTTTGTAATAGTGGGTTTTGGGGGTATTTAGATACAAGAAATTAGATAAATAGGATAAGGTTTTATTTAGGGAATTAATAACATAGGTTAAAAGTTAATATGAAAGGGGGATGGAATATAACAAAAACACATTAAAACTTACCAAGTAAAGTGTAAAAGTAAAGCATAGTTCATCTTTTCATCATTTCAACAATTACTTAGGATAAGTATTTTTGAGGGTTTTTGTATGTTTTCTGAATGAAGGAAGTTAATCAAATGGGGTTTTATGTTTCATTAAGTAAGAAAAAGTCTTTACTTATGAAGAGAGTCAAATGTATGAATGAGGGATAAATAATGATAAATGGGGATTTTGTCATAAGAACTCAATATTTTCCACTATCTAGTCATCGAGCCTTGGGTCCAGTCCTAACAAAAGTCATAGAAATGCTCTGAGCCTTTTTTATGGGTAGTATAGAATACTGAATACTTACAGGGGAAGGGAAATTAGTGATTTTTGCCTGGTGATGAATATTACATGCTTTTCCCACTTCTTTCTACCTACCCAACATTACTCTAACATTTTTTCTTCCTTTTGGCAGGTGCATTTAGGCTTGCAACCTTGAAACATTTATTCTTTTAAATCATAAAAACTATCTAATTCTACCTTATTTCATCCGAGGGCTCAGATTAAACTGATGAGCTCCTCATTATTCTCTACCTATCTACTGATTTGTCAGGATTAAACTGTTTGACAAATCTTTATTCACTATCTAAAACATGGAAATTGAAAACATGACAAGTCAAGATTAAACAGTTTAACTCATCATGGATTATGGCATTTATTGACACTTTGCCATAATCATTTGCAACAAGTAAAAAGTAGTGGTGTTTGGATTTGCACACTTTCATGTCTTATTTTCATCTTTTTTCTTTTGGGGTATATATTTTTTAAGTCCTTTGATCTTTCTTTTAGGACTTTTTACCCTCTTTTTGATTTTTGATTTTTTTACAAAATATGGGAAAACAACTTGCAGAAAGAAAGGTATGTACATATTTTACATGACTATCAAAAGTCAATTCAAAATTATGAATCATATATTTATAGGACCTTAACAGCTGGATGAGGAAGAAAGCATACAGAAAGCAGATGAGGCAAAGACAACTTTCAAAGAAGGTGCATGAGTTTTGCACATATTGCCAAAATAGAGGACATGTTGTCTCTCATTGTTGGACTTTTCATCCAACTAGTCGTCCAAAGCACATGCAGCAAGAGGATAGAAATATTAGCGCAAGTGGAACTAAGGATTCCATTATCGATGTGAAAATGGAAGATTCACATGAAGAAGTGTTGCAATAGCAAAAGTCGCCATGGAAGTGGCTTGGTGAGAAGTGGGTGAACTTCTTAACACAAGTAAGAAATACTCCTTTGTACATATGCACATTTTGATTGTATGCATGTATTTATGTTGAAAAGTTTGATGCAAGATTGCATATAAATGCGGTTCAGTTGAAGGAATTTCTTTGTTGTTGCAAAATTTTGCCATGGAGGTGTAAAAGATGAGTATGATACTCACTTATATTGCAGAAATATCTTTTAGTTCATCTCTTTAGTCACCCACATGTTTTTGGAATTATGTACTTGTTGGTACTTGAAAGGAAGAGTTTAAGGTGTACATGTGCATGGAAGTTGTATGTGTAAATAGCGAACTGTAAATAGATTCATTGTACATTGATACATGCACATTTGTTTGTCAATATGTATCATGTTGTTTATCAACTTGTGTCGGTTGTGTCGCACATGTTTGTTGACTTGTGTCGATTGTGTTGCACATTTTTTACATTGATTTTGTGTCAATTGTATAGCATATTTTATGATGACTTGTTGTTGATGTCGCATGTTGCACGACTTATGTTTGAGCCACCTTGGACCATTGATCAAGGTAGCGATGTATAGTTTACTTCTGCAATTTCTCGCCAGAAATTTTCAGAGAGAGTGCAAAAAAGGCAGCTCTTGACAGGAGGATAAGCGCATCGAGGAAGGGAAGTGTGAATTGCTTTCTAGTTGTGGTTCAAATTCACTAGCCATGCAAGGCAAGTATTGGGAGGCTAAAGAGAAGAGGGTGCAGTACTCTCATTTTCTATACAGATCAGTTTCAGTAGTCCAAGAGAGCTTTTGGGGTCCAAAATCTTCTCATTTGGGAGGTGTGACCAGAACTGGATCAAGGACCTAAGGATTAGCTCAAAATTAAAAGTTACAGGATTGGGTTGAAACCAAGATGGTTGCATAGGTATCGTCTTCCTAATTCTAGTGTCATAAACGGTTTGAAAAATGGACACTTTATGAAGAAGTTATTGCACTTTGAATGCCGAGTGGGTCCGGCGGAGCACAGAGGGGCCAGCCCTCCTCCCATGGAACCTCATCATATGACCGATGTGGGAGCTTAATGTTAAGAGTGCTTAAGGAGCCTAATCTCAGGTTTAATATTTAATTAAGCTTTATTTAAGTGGAGTTTAATATGGCAGAGATTCTGGAGGCGCTCCTAAATTTAGGCAGAATTCCACTTTTAGTGGAGTTAACTGGCAACTGCCCCACATTTATTGGAGGAAATTGGGGCAAAGTTTTTTTGGTCATAAATATCTCATTATTTAACGAAATTGGATGAAATTTTGGTCAATTTTTGGTATATTCGACCTTATGAATACTTTTGGATAGTTTTCAAGTCGAATGGAGGTGATCTACAGCAGATTGTACTTCAGGGAAGATGAAGGAGCCATCAGGGCCACCATGAGACAAATTCAGTTTGAGGCCTAACCAGGGGAGTTAGATTCCTTTTCCAGAGTTCCAATAGGCTAAATTGGATAATTTGAATGTTATGAATCTGATGAAATGGTTTTCAGAGTGTGTAGAGAGCATTAGAAAGCCGAAAAGATTCATTTAATTTATAGAGGCCATTTTTTCCTGCTTTTTCTAGCAGCAGTGTAGGGCCTGGCCAAGGGAGCTAGAGACCATTTACAGCGAAAAAATGGTAATTATTGACTTAAAATTTGATTTTAAATCTAATGACAGAGGTTTTAGAAATTTTGGATAACTTCTAGAGGTCGAAAACTCAGCAGAGAGGTTTTCTTTGACCCTAGTGCCAGGGGGTGCCGACAATGTATGGAGGCAAAACCGGAGCAGCCAGAGGCCGTTTCTGATGAAAAAATAGTCAAAATTGGCTTTTTCAGACATTTTGGAACCAATGGAAGTGGTTTTAGAACATTTTGAGAACTTATTCAGCTTTATAAGTTGATGGGAAGTTTTGGGAAAATTGTGGACGATAGCCTATTTTCGGGATGTTGTGCTTGATTTAAGCAATTTATCAGTTGAAATTTGGTGTCTGATGTTTTTTGGATACAAAAGTAGTGGTTTCGGTGATTTAAATAGAATTCTGAGGGATTTTGTATAATTTAGAAGCTCAGAGAAACTTAGTGCACCAACAGAAGGAAATGTGTTAACAGGAGCCTAAAGTTGTTTGCAGATTTTGGACAGCCATTAGAGGGATGTTAAATGGTATTATCAGCCCTTTGAATAATTTTTGTATTAATTGGTGTTAAGCATGAAACTTGTAAAATAACAATTACCTTAATCCCAAAGAGTCAAGTCTAGTTGACAAGACTCAAAGGAGACATAGCCCACGAGATTTCGGGTGAACTCCTATATTATATTGTTGTTGTGTTTACATATTTTATTTTTGAATTATGTTGCTAATATACATGTTAAATTATAGCAAGAACAAATATTTTTAAGACACATAAAAAGTAAAAAAACATACACCACTTTCAAGCCAAAATTCTGCATAACGTTAAGTTCAAGCTAGATCATTTTAATTAAAACTGAGTGGTAGGTTCTTGCAATACACACAAGTTATCCAAACCATTTTCAGATCATCAAGCCAAAAAATGGTTCCGTTGCCGGGACCGAGAGAATTTTGAGAGAGAGATTAGGTAATGCCAAGGGAACATTGGAGACCTGAAAAGCTAGAAATTGAAGACTGGTTCGAAAGAAAAATTCAAGAATTTTCTGTAAAAGAGAATCACAACACGAAGCTAACTACTAAGAATTGGAAAAATAAGTACATTTTTACTGAATTATATGAAATTTTATTTGTAACCTTTGCACACGAGCTGTAGGAGTGGCTAGCCAAGCTCGTAGATTTCCATACGTGTTGGAAGGACGAGCGGGTCACACAGTGGACTCCAGAGTTGATCCAACAGTTGGAAAGGACTGACAATACCATCACCCGTATGGTAGATCACTAGGTGGATAGCGTGCTGTGAGGATTTGTGACAAAATTCGCAATCGATTATTTCATATCCTATTCTGAAGCAAAGCGGAGGTTCTTCAAAGGTTTTCCGGGGTAAGTTTTTGAAAACATTGCCATTATTAATCAAGATATTATTGTGGGAAAAGAGCATTTTGTGTAGCCACACCGAGTGAATGACCTCTGATCTGGGAGAGAGTACCACATGAAGTGGTATATACTACCAAACTAATAAACAAGGAGATAGATCCATCTACAGTCCATTAAGAGAATCAGCTACGCATAGTCCTCCAGCTACACCACCGTCCAATCAGCATAAGGGTAAGAACTCACCCACACCTCCACCACCACCAGAAGAAGATATGGCCACCCACATGAAGCTTCCCACTTTCAAGGGTGTATGGGATGAAGATATGGACCAATTTTGGTTTTTCGTAGAGTCAATATGGACTGCGCAGAACATTGCTTCCAAAGTTGTAAAGAGAGCACAACTATCGCTCGCCTTTGAAGAAAGGGCCTTGGATTGGTATATGGGGTATGTAGGACAACATGTGGATCCATCTATTCAAGATATTAAGACAGCTTTAAAACAAGAGTTTTGAAAGCCTAAATCCTACTCTCAAATAGTGGTCGACTTGAAAGACTTTAGAGAGGGACCCATTGAATCGGTATGGGAAGTTGATCAGCAGTTGAAAAAGTTTATCAGAGAGGGGGAATTTCAATATGATGATAGGCAGCACAAGGAATGGTTTATCTCTATGTTTCTACCTCACCTGTGCGGACCTATGGGTCAGCAGTCGATTTCAACGTAAGAGAATTCTTTGGAGATTGCTATGAAACTAGAAGTTGCGCCAAGGGACGATGCTCAGTTTGGGGTGCAGAAAATACAAGGACAGCTGGAGGAAATGCACATAGAAATACAGAATCTGTAAAAGGAACGAGGAAAAGAGGCTAGTCCAGACATATGGTGCATAAGATGCAGGGTATCCGGCCATACTAAGGATCAGTGTCCTCTGCTAGCAGACTATATGTAAGCTGGGGGACACAGCCCACTATGCCCTAAGGAGGTTGCAGGGCCAAGTAGCCTGACATTATGGGGCACTAATTGTCATGTTTTTGGGCTACATGATACTAACCATTATCCCCATCTCAGTGCTTATGTCCCAGAATTGAAGTAACAATGGTGTCGATTATGCTCCTCTATGGGACATGACGAGCATAACTACTGGACCTATTACTTGATGATATATTGAGGAAACCTATACAGGGTACAGGCTGACCCTTCTCCACCACTGTCTCCCTTGAGAAGAGGAGGCTCCCCAGCAAGGGGCAGAAGAGGGGGAAGGGGTGGAGGCGCAGGTCGAGGAAGAGGACAATTGATCTGTTACAACTACGAGGAAATAGGGCACTTTGCAAGGGACTTTCTGAACCCTGCGAGAAAATCTTGCCAATATTGTCGAAAACTAGACCATCTGATTGAATATTGTTTGATTCTAATAGAAAAAATGCAGGGAAAAAATTAGACACCTAGGTAGAATGTCCAAAGGATTAAAACGGAACCGCATGATGAAGGACCAAGTTTTAATGTCATAATGCACAGTAGCATGGCTACGGGAGGAGCTGAAGAGAAAGCCTAAGCTGAACCTCTTATCTGGAAAGCAGTTGTCAAACAGGAAAGCCTAGACCTACAAAAGGAAAAGGAGACATTTATGGTAGCTCGCAGAGAATTTACTAGGGATGAGGCAAAAGCCCCAGCAAAACTAAGAACAGATGATGAATTTAAACCATTTCTACAAGCCTATATGAAGTTGGTACGCAACCAAAAGGCAGTAGAAAATCTGCAAGCACTAATAGAAAGTTGTGCAGAAAGTACTAACCCTCCCCCGAAAGTCATGGATGTGCACAAAATTTGCAAGCATAAAAACGCATTGGCCGGGAGATGCAGCTAATAGCGCAGATTGGTGACCATGAAATGGATCAGGTTATCTTGGACTTGGGGTCAAATTTGAACGTATTGCCCAAGCAAACCTAGCAACGGATGGGGGAGCCTAAGTTGGAATGGTATACTATCCATCTACGCATGGCTAACCAATAGAAGATCATACCATTAGGGAGGCTGTCAAAAGTTATGGTAGATATTGCAGGAGTTAAGGTCTGAGTTGACTTTAAGGTAATTCAGATTGTGGAAGATGCGGAACCCTATCCTACGCTCTTAGGACTGGATTAGGCTACAGATATGGGAGGAATCATCAACCTAAAGAAGATAAGCATGGTGTTTGAGAATGAGGGTACACGGGTGATAGTCCCACTAGATCCTGCGGGAGGAGAGTGGTATACAGAACCAGTGCGCAAAGAAGAGGATGTGGATCACATCTATAAATTAACCGCTCGGGACCAAGATTGGATCAATCCTAAAACTGATGTTGTGCTTTGCTAGGAGAAGGACAGTGAATGCTTCTCTAAATCTGATGGGGAGAACGAAAATTGGCAGAATCGATTACATGATGTATCTACATTGCGATGTCTCAGAATTACAAAGGAATTCTGGTGTATCTCTTTAGAGGTAAGAGAACTGCCCTACTTTGATGGTTCTAGCAGTGTTAGAGAATTTTTGTGAACATTTGAAGCTAAAGTCCCAAGGGATAGAAGGCTATGGGCCCTTGGGACATGCATAAGGGGGCATTCCAGGATTGGGAAGAATGTCCTGACATGATGGTCTTACAGTTTGAACCTCAGGCTCACCTACGCGTAAAGACTTTCTTGGGGCTAGGGGACCCACGTGAGCACTTGTCAGCATGGATGGAAGAATGGGGCGAAAAAACTATAGAGGAATGGGTCCATCTGTTCATTCATGCCTTGGGGCCAATCTCAACTGCATGGTATTTAGATGCATAATTACACCAGCACATCCGCCACTGGGAAACCCTAAAGGACGATTTTGTAGGGACATTCAGGTTGGTAGGAGGAACGGAGGCACTCGACAAAGCTCTGCAAGATATTGATGCCTTATTATTTTATGAATCATGCCCTTATGTAGCACATGGGGCACAAACATGGGAAACGCAGATGTAGGATATTTTCAACTGCCGCAATTTATCAATAGAGGAGTGCGATGAAGACCCACGAAATGTCTCTATCCTGAAGTCGGAGGGAGAACACGAAGTTTTTGGACCCTCACTTCATACCATTGATGTCACTAAGCCTCTAAAGTTTCGGGAAGTCAACATTGGAATGGAGGCGCAGCCTAAGTTAGCTAATATTGGGGACTACTGGGATGATGATACTGTGGGAAAAGTTGCAGAACTCCTCACGGAATACTAAGACTTATTCCCGACCAATTTTTTGGAGCTCAAAGGGATTACAGGGGAACTAGGAGTCATGCACATCACTTTAAAACCATATGCGCACCATGTAAAGCAGTTTCCTTATCGGTTGAACCCCAAGTACAAACAAAAATTCAAGGAAGAAATTGACAAAATTCTCACTGCAGGTATCATTGAACCGGTATAACAGTCAGATTGGATAAGTCCTATGGTGGTTCAGGAGAAAAATATTAAGGGAGAAATCTGGATCTGTGTTGACCTGTGCAAATTTAATGATGCCTATGAACATGATCCCTTTCCTACACCATTCTCAGATGAAATCCTTGATAGTGTAGGGGGGCAGGAAGCATACTCATTCACGGACGGGTTCTTAGGTTACCATCAGATCAGGATCACACCTGAATATCACAACAAAACTATGTTCGCCACTGAATGGGGATCTTTTCAGTATACTGTCATGTCGTTTGGGCTCAAGAATGCCCCTGCCATCTTTTCGCAAGTGGTGGTTGCAGTATTCAAGGAATTCATCCACAATTTCTTAGAGGTATATTTTGATGACTAGACCATCTTTGAATTGGTAAATAAGCATGTCTCAAACCTGCGCATGATGTTGTATGCCTATAGGAAGCACCAGATTTCCCTAAATATCAAAAAGTGCACATTTTTTGTACCCTTCGGAATCTTGCTCGATCACATAGTTTGTCGAAAAGCATTGATGGTTGATCCTGCCAAAATAGCAGTTATCATCAATCTGGCAGTACCTACCACCTAGAAACAATTGTGCTTTATCCTCAGACATACAGGCTACTATAGGAATTTCATTCAGGATACACACTAATCACTGCACCTATGGAAAAATTTCTAAAGAAGGACATTTCGTTGTTTTGGGATGATGAGTGTTAGAAGAGCTTCGAGCTCCTCAAGGAGAAGATGGTCTCTACACCTATTCTCATCTTTCCTGACTGGGAGAACGTTTTCCATGTTCACATAGATGTGTCAGGAATCGCCCTGTGAGCTACCCTTACGTAGCTTAGAGACGGAGACATTGACCATCCAGTTGCATTTTCCAGTAGGAAAATTTCTGGTGCGAAGCGCAACTACTCCACTAATGAACGTGAAGGGTTGGTCATGGTTTATGCACTACAAAAATATCGGCATTACCTATTAGGAGGGCACTTCAAGATGCTTATAGATCACTCGTCTTTGAATTACCTAGTGAATAAGCCTGTTTTGGGGGGGGGGGGGAATCTATCGGTGGCTGCTATTGTTCCAAGAATATGACTTTGATATCATCGTCAAGCCGAGAATGTTGAATGTTGGGCCGGACCACTTATCCCGAATCGAGAACGGTGAGGAACCCACCAACCTAGAAGAAGGGTTTCCTGATGCGCAGCTATTTGTGATTAAGGTGGTTGACGTTCATTTTTCTGACATTATTCAGTTCCTAACTACAGGGATGGTGCCCACAGAGTATTCGGTACAACAGAAGAAAGAGTTGGTAACCCGTGCAGTGGATTTCACCATCATCGCAGGAAATTTGTATAAGATGGGAGCTAATGAGGTGCTGCAAAGATACGTATTGGAGCATGAACGGCACACCATCTTAGCAGAAGCTCACGAGGGTGTATCAGGAGGACACTACGCAGGGAAAGCAATGCACAAAATATCTTGAGAGCTGGGCTATGGTGGCCTACACTGCATAGTGACTCCCACGACTATTGCAAAGCCTGCGATACGTGCCAAAGGATGGGAAGGCCATCGCACAGAGACGAAATTCCCCTACAACTACAAATGGCCCTGCAAGCATTTGACAAATGTGCCATCAACTTCGTTGGGCCCATCAACCCGCCATGGAAGAAGAAAGGTGTGCGCTACATCATCACTGCGACTAATTATGTCACCAGATGAGCCAAAGCACAAGCTGTGAAGTATTTCACTGCAGATACTACTGTGCACTTCGTTTTTTAGCATAATCTAACCAGGTTTGGATGTCCAAATATCTTAATGAGCGATAGTGGTACGCACTTTGTTAATGAAACAATACAGACATTGACAGACGAATTTCGGGTCCACCACGCGAAGAGCACTCTGTATCATCCACAGGCAAACAGAGTGGTAGAAGCTTTTAATAAAATATTATAGCGGGCACTGACTAAGATCTATAATTCTGATTGCAGTGACTGGGACTTGCACATCCCGTCTTTATTGTGGGCCTATCGCACCACTTACAAGAAACTGACAGGAAAAACACCCTTTCAGATGGTTTATGGAAAGGAGGCCATTATGCCCATGGAATACATTGTGCCTAGCTTGCGCATCGTAGCCTTTACGAACATGGCAGAGGCTAATATCATGGAGGAGAGTTTGACGCAGCTTGTGGCTTTGGAGGAAGACCATTTCATTTCCAATTTCCTTCAGCAGGTTTAGAAGGCTTGGGATAAGGCATGGCATGATTGACATATTCGGAAAAATAAATTTGTGGAGGGCGAATTGGTCCTACTGTATGATAGCCATTTTGCGAAACACCCGGGGAAGTTCCATCAGCACTGGCTAGGTCCCTATACGGTAACAGAAATCACGGATGGAGGAGTTGTTCGACTAGCTACCCTGCGCGGCGATATGATACCAGGATATGTCAATGGCAACTGGCTCAAACCATATCGGATCAAATGACTATATGGCTAGAGTAGATGTATGGGGAGGAATATGTGCACAAAGGAAGGAAATTGCACGCAGGACCGTGGTACGCGCAAGGATCGATCGCAAGTTTGGAGGCCTAGAGAGGTGTGCTGGGAATGCAGGGGTGTGTTCAGAGTGCAGCAGGTGCGCTGGGAGAGTATGGGTGCATTGGGAGCGTAGAAGGTACGCTGGGAGCGCATGGGGTATGAAAATCAGCCGTTGGAATAGTAAGATTGGGTAAAAACAAATTTTACCGTTGAAAGGTGCGAGTGGCTGGAAATTAATGAGGCGATTTCCAAATATTTTTTACCATTTACTTGATGGTAAGTTCCGGATACGTTTCACCCAACCATTGGTTGATCTCCAAGGCTATAAAAGCAGAAGGTGTAATATTCCTAAATTAGCATGCAGCTAATTGGAATATTAATTTTGCTCTTGACATCTAGTTAGATGAATAAATGGGTAAGGAGGCCCATAAATCTCTTTAGTAGGCATAAAATCCCTCTTAATGTGAAAAGGGATCATATTCATAGCTGGATAAAGCACCCTTATGTGTGAACAATGGATAATGCATGTGGACAAGGTCAATTTTGACCAAGTCAACAGGACTGGTTTGGAGGGAGTGAATCACTAATAGAAACAGCCCAATGTGAATGTGAATCAGTTTAGATAGTCAGAATAAAGCCACCTTGGGTGTGAAAGAAGACAATGCATAGAGACTAAGTCAAGGTTGACCAAATCAAACAGCGTTGTAAATAAGAGAGTGGAGCTAGTGGAGACAGCGTAATTTTGAAGGAGGAGCCTTTGCATGGAAGTAACCTCATAAATGGGTGGGACCCATGGTGAGGAAGCTCATCAAGTATATAATGGAGGGAATGGAA
The DNA here is from genome assembly GCA_034641835.2 of Pinus albicaulis. NCBI lineage: Eukaryota > Viridiplantae > Streptophyta > Pinopsida > Pinales > Pinaceae > Pinus > Pinus albicaulis. Next base: position 144,445,247 of record CM076578.1, on the reverse strand, counting down.
GACATATGGGATATGGAGAATATGATTTTATATTTGAGTCTGATGACTTATTTCATGCTTCACCTATTTAGCTAAGTTTGTCTTACTGTTTAGTACAAGGGTTTTCTCATGAGGGAATTCCCCACTCTTCCTTGAAGGACTTGTTGAAGAAATCTAAGAGGAGCATTCTGGGCTTCATTTCCACCATCCGAAATTGGGCCAAGCAGTCACCTACAGTCATAGCGTAGTCTTTTGGAGAAACTGCGTTATTTTTCATGGTGTTGCAATGGAAGGGTTAAACCCCTGTTTTATGAGCTAGTTTCCTAGAAGGAGGATCAGCCTTTTTCCCGGAAAGCTAGTAGGAGGAGCTACAACCATTTATTTGTATGATTAGTCATATTTACGCAATGCTTCAGCCATACATCATGATTCAGCCATATATCTGCAGTATATATAGTTTTTATATCTCATGTCTATCAAGAAACCCTTTCCAGGTTATCTTGGATTTGTGTAAAAGAGACTAGATCTCAGTTTTTCAGCTCTCTTTAGTAATATATCAGCAGATCCATTTTTCTCTCTCATTTTGTTGCATAAACCCTCAGTAATTTTTTTTTTCACTTGCTGCAGTATTTCTGTCTTGCAGCAGTCATGGGGTTACAGTGTTTTTGGGCTATTATGGGCTTGGGAGGCTTGTTTAACTAATCTATCATGATTTGTTTCTGATATCCTTTTATATTTGGTTGCTATAATGTATAAAATAATGGATCCATGGGTTTTTCTTTACTATTATAGCCTAATTTTCTGAAAAATGTGTTTTTGGTGCCTATATTGATGATTTTCCCAATTGGGAATATTACAGTGGTATAAGAGCATAATCTCGGCTGAGCCTGTGAGTTTCATGCCAGTATGTTATAAGAAGAAGAAGAGAAGAAAACAAAGTCTAAAATGATGGAAGGAATTAGATTTGTCTCATCACTTTTTAGATCTATGAAGAACCTCTCCAAGGAGGTCAAGCAGATAAAAGAGGAGAGATGCAATGAAACCTATAAAGGGTTTCAAGAAGAGGAAGGTCCATGTACTTCCTATTATCAGAAGAAAGAACCGGTGTTGTATAGAACTCCAAAGCAATACCATATGCCCTTCTATTTTGAGGAAGAAGATAAGAGGTATGGAGATGGAGGGAACTTGGAACATGAGATTCTAAGTGGGTACCTGGCAGAATATAAGTCTCAACTTAGAGCTTTCAAGGAGACTCTAACTCTCCCACAGTTCATTCATCTTGAAGAAGAAAGGATACCTTGCAGCAATAGGAAAATTAAGGGCAATATATTTCTATTGTCTACCTTTGATGGGTCATCCGCATGTACAGCAAGGGCTTGGGGAATGAAGTTGGATGCATTCTTCCTACTACATCCAGTGGTAGAAAGAGAAGCTATTGAGATTACAGCATTTCACCTTGAGGGTGAAGCAAAAATTTGGTGGTTCATCCATTTGAGTCATGCAAGAGTGACTACATTTGCAGATTTTACTCAAAGGTTGATCAAGAAATTTGACAATGAGAAATCAAAGGAGGAGAGGCCTTCACAACCACTTGCTGCAGGAGCACTTGCATCAGGAGAAAGAACACTTGCACCTTTGCAAAGTGCTTTTGATCTCTTGACATTTAGAACCCTATGCACTATTCTGGAGGTGCATGAGGAGGAGGAGACTTGTACCAACACTGATACAGACATAGTGGAGCAGCCATCATCATCAGTAGTTGGGAAAGTCATCACACCAGAGAAAGGAACCCTTGTAGCAGTACAAGATGTTCCCAAGCTTTACCAAGGTATGCAAATGTTTCCACTTCCTGCTATTTCAGCACATCTTATGGAGGGTTGTGGGAATATGCCATTGCATGACTGGGGGTCAAAGCACATTGTTGATTTGGATCAGCAGACTATCACGACGCAAAGTAGCCTTGAGTTGTTCAAGGAGGGGATAAACAATCATCCTGGTTATTCATTGTTGAGATGCACACAACTCTTGGGGTTGGAGTGTGGCTTTCTGGAGGATTGGATGAGCATTGTCCTAAACAATCTAATGCAGAACTATATGTTCAGCATTGAGCATGAGCATGAGACAGAAAATACACCATTACAGAGATCAGCAGCACTATCATTGAGCAGCAGTGATGAGTTTGGAGCCCAACTATTGTTGGAACATTCTGATGACCAGTTTTCTTGTGTGACATTGGATGGGAAAATGATTGATGAGAAGCATCTTTTCTTTCATTATTGTGATGGACCTTTCTTGATGATCATTTCACAGCTCAATGAGAATACTTTGCCTTCGGCATACTTGGATCCCTATGGATCCAACATGGTCATTAATGAGTGGTCTCCACTTGGAGATCTCCAAGAGATTGCATTTCAACATCCCATGAAATGCAAAGGTAGAAATCTGATATGGGAGGATGTAGTTCTCCATTGGAGGAGTACCAAGATGGAGCATGGTAGGAGACACATTCTTGGATGAAAGGGTGTAGATTGTAAGCAAGAGATTGGTAAGTCACCTACATATCTATGACACAGGGCAGCAGGAGGCATGGCTGCGTTGGCTACTCTTGAAAGAGTTTGGCCATCATGTGACATATCCTTCTTCTAAGGGTATGTTGGTGGGTGTGACTTGGCATGGCACTTGCATCATATGGCAGCAAGGAGTTTGGGTGCATTGTGTTGATATGACATTCTTCATGTCAATAATCATATTTTCACCTCAAGATTTGTATGATGGAGGTGTGAAGGGGTAGCAAGAGCTATTGTTGCTTTGGCTACTCTTGTGAGAGTGTGGGCAGAATTTCTCCCATACTTGGCATGATATTTTAGGAGAAAGGGATGGCACAATCAAAATGCAAAGGGGCTACCTTGCAGCATTGGAGGATCAGGAGGTACTTCCATATAGGAAGGAAACTTCCACACATAGTAGCATGATGGTGGATGACTTTGGCATATGGCATGCCAAAGAATGGAGTCATGGAGTGGGAAGAGCCTTATCACTAAGGCCAACAGCGTTGTTTCTTGGGAGTAAGCATCCCTTCACTTTTCAGATCTTTATGAGGAGATTCTGTTGGGGGGGCTCATCTATGGACCTCACTTTCAGCCTACTCACTATGCATGGTAAGAAATGTATTTTTGTACTTATTTATTATTTCATAAAGTATTTTCATTTTCCCACCATCTATGTACAGTGTATTGCTCCACAAGAGTGCAATATTATCTTTGTGTTTCATGGTCATTCTAGGACCAACATTAGTGATGGAGATAACCCTTCTTTGCATGACCTTGGACAAGTGTGGTGTTAATATTATTATGCTCAGCTGATATATAATGTCATTTACTACCTCATAGTAGATGAGAAAACATGCACAGCTAGCAACTTGTTGGGAGACAACTTGCCACATGATGTTCTAAAACAGCAGTTGGTAAAACTGCGTTGTATCCATTGGATAAACCATTGGAACCATCCAAACTTTAAAATAACCTTCAGAATTTTTCTGATATGGATGCCATATGGTGATGATGTACCATTCATTTTTTATGGAATGGTTTGGGCCAGCATGATTCGTGACTTTATGGAGAGGATCTTTGGAGATCCAGTCTTCTTCTTTCCTCTTGAGGGCAACATTATTGCAGCCCAAAATCAGCAGCTACTCTACACTTATCATAAGTGGAGAAAGATACATCATGGGATGGACAATTTGGTCTATCATGTTCAGCAATGCAGCGCACCTTCTTTGCAGGAGCCTAAGGTGGAGGAGATCTTTCATGAGTTACCATTTTGGAGGGTGGCTCATTTTGTATGGATGATAGCTTGGGGATGGGAGGTTCACATGGGAATGATAGTTCCCAACATATCTCATATTCCATGCCTCAAGAAGGCCTCTAGAAAACACATTGTTGCCTCCACTGATGTTTTACTTCTACATGATGATAGCTATTTGGGGTGGTCACCAAAAGCTAACTTGCATACTTAGGAGAGGAAACTTGGAGATTTATTGATGAGACAGCATCTTGTTCCTTGGAGAAGTTTATCATATGAGTATGCTACAGGAGGAGGAGAAGAGGCTCTTCAATTCTATCCTTGCATTTTCTTAGGACAAGCAACATTTGGGAGGGGAGGATTGTAATATTCATAAATTAGCATGTAGCTAATTGGAATATTAATTTTTCTCTTAACATCTAGTTAGATGAATAAATGGGTAAGGAGGCCCATAAATCTCTTTAGTAGGCATAAAATACCTCTTAATGTGAAAAGGGATCATATTCATAGCTGGATAAAGCACCCTCATGTGTGAACAAGGGCTAATGCATGTGGACAAGGTCAATTTTGACCAAGTCGATAGGACTGGTTTGGAGGGAGTGAATCACCAATATAGACAGCCCAGTGTGAATGTGAATCAGTTTAGATAGTCAGAATAAAGCCACCTTGGGTGTGAAAGGAGACAATGCATGGATACTAAGTCAATGTTGACCAAATCAAACAACGTTGTAAACAAGAGGGTGGAGCTAGTGGAGACATCATAATTTTGAAGGAGGAGCCTTTGCATGGAAGTAACCTCATAAATGGGTGCGACCCATGGTGAGGAAGCTCATCAAGTATATAATGGAAGGGATGGAAGCCATATGGGATATGGATAATATGATTTTATATTTGAATCTGATGACTTATTTCATGCTTCAACTGTTTAGCTAAGTTTGTTGTATTGTTTAGTACAAGGGTTTTCTCATGCGGGAATTCCCCACTCTTCCTTGCAGGACTTGTTGAAGAAATCTGAGAGGAGAATTTTGGGCTTCATTTCAACCATCTGGAATTGGACCAAGCAGTCACCTACAGCCATAGCACAATCCCTTGGAGAAACTACGTTATTTTTCATGGTGTTGCAGTGGAAGGGTTAAACCCCTGTTTTATGAGCTAGTTTCCCAGAGGGAGGATCAACCTTTTTCCCGGAAAGCTAGTAGGAGGAGCTACAGCCATTTATTTGTATGATTAGCCATATTTATGCAGTGCTTCAGCCATACAGCATGATTCAGCCATAGATCTGTAGTATATACTTCTTGTATCTCATGTCTATCAAGAAACCCTTGCCAGGTTATCTTGGATTTGTGTAAAAGAGACTAGATCTCAATTTTTCAGCGCTTTTTAGTAATATATCAGCAGATCCATTTGTCTCTCTAATTTTTTGGCATAAACCCTTAGTAAACTGCATTGTCACTTGCTGCAATAGTTCTGTGTTGCAGCAGTCATGGGGTTGCAGTGTTTTTAGGCTATTCTGGGCTTGGGAGGCTTGTTTAACTAATCTATCATGATTTGTTTCAGATCTCCTTTTATATTTGGCTGCTATAATGTATAAACTAATGGATCCATAGGCTTCTCTTAACTATTATAGCCTACTTTTCTGAAAAATGTGTTTTTGGTGCCTATATTGATGATTTTGCCAATTGGAAATATTACAGAAGTATAGCTCATAAGAGCGTTCCATGTATCTTGAGAAGTTGGTGTTCTGTACGAGTCTGTGACTATTGCGCCTTTTTCATGTCTGAGCGTGCTTCCACCTCAGATAGTAGCCACCCGGATTTCATTTTTCATGCCAGAATGACTGCATCTAATCCCGCCGAATCTTCCCCTCCCGTGACCTCGACGGAGAGAGAATCTGAGGAAGTGTTGGAATTTGACCCTGAAGTGGACGAGGTTATGTCCACACCAAGCCAGGGGAAGCAGAAGGGGAAAGAAAAGGCACAAGGGTTGGGGAAACCTGTAAAATGGGTTGGGTTGAAGCCCCGCACCTCTCCTCGAAATGTAAATTCCCCACGATCGGTGCCCCAGGCACGTTTTCCTAACCCATTGAAGAGACCCATGCCCGCTCAAGAAGAGGCTCGAATTGCTGAACCGATCAACTGGCTACCACCCTATGTTCGACCTCAAAGGCCCTTGACACGCACGCCTAAGAATCTTGATGGCTTGCGCACCTATATGTAAATTTCATTGTCTCCGGGTGAGGTCCCCATCATTGGAAAACCCTTTGGAAAAATCCACAAGGTAAAATTCTACGACCACGACCTGGCTAATTTGGGGGCCTTCCCCGAATTAACACCGGAACTATATCTCGAAAGGGTCTTGGAAGATGACGAGATAAAAATAGTCCCCATGCCATGGGTGTGTGGATTGGCCGGTTCAAGGCTCTTAAACCTGTTGAGGATGCCTCATTTTGGCCACTACAATGTCACAGACCAACTTGTCCGCCAGTTGCTTGCCCTGGTCCATGATGGCAGCCTGTGGATCCAGGATCAAATCCCCATTGATGACACGCTTATTCACCGTATTACTGGTCTCCCCATGGAAGGGCCATACCCTATGCTACGCGTCGGCAAAAAGTATGAGCAAAATATCGCCAAAAAGGTGTGTGAGGATTACCATGTGGAGCAGAACACTCGGGGGTTCATGATCAACACCATCAACGACCCCGGTGCACAAATGGGTACCTTGTTGCTGGCATGTAAAATGATGCGCAAATGCCAGGTTGCCACCATCCCTACGTATGTAATTTAGCTGGCGGGCTGATGTAAAAAGGGGGTCTGCTAAAATTGGTCCCAGTACCTGTGCAACGAATTTCTGGTGAATGTATGCGAAGCCCAGGATCAGGGACGAGCATTCTGTTACTCCTAGCTGCTACTTCTCATCATGTTAGTCACATGGGAAGCCCCTGAAGAATCGGTCCTCCCTGAGCTCACCTCAGATATGTGCGAGGGGGCACGATACGCGAATTTGTGGGACTTAAAGGACGTGCAATATATTGAGGACAATCAAGTCTTCTGGGTCCTATTTTAGAGCAGGCTCGCAGCAGCAATCAATTCCCAGCCACACTTGTCGCCAGCAGTTTATGATAAGTACAAAATCATTGCATCTTTTCAAGTAACCATTCATAATGTACAGATCAAAGGCCGCAAGGATCCAGCATGGGTTTCACTCCCATACATGGGTGTTCATGAGGACATTGACCGCCTAATCGCGACTTGGCCTCCACACTAGAAGCTTGGCTTCAAATCAGGTACGAAGGATACTGCTGGGACGAGCACTGCGAAGGTCAACCCGCCCGACACCACCAAAGAATCCGGAAGACAGAGCAAGATTACTGGGAAGGGTGCGGAACCGGCATCACAGAAGGGTTTGTAGCAAGGCAAGAGTACTGGGAAGGGCATAAAACCGAAATCGTAGAAGGATTCGCAGCAGGATCTGGGTGCAAAAGGTCTAGAGGCAAGAGGTTCTGACTCCCCTTGGGGTACGAAGCGAACTGGTGACCCTGTTAAAGGGCCACAGAAGAAGCAGTGATCTCAATGGCCAAAACGTGACATAGGAGTTATGTTGACTAAAGAGGACCTACAGAAGATCGCAGATGCAGTCACCCTGGCTGCAGAAGACAAATGGATAGCTCTGGAAGAACAGCAGAAAGCCATAGTTGATACACTCCAGTCTGAGCTCCGGGCTCTGCAGCTCAAGACTGATACATTGCAAACCAGTATGATTCAGGTAAGGTCAACCCCAGCAACAAGCAGCGCAGTAATCAGTACGTCAGAAAGTCGCTTCTACCCTCTACCAGGTGCAGCCCTCATACTGAGTCCACCCGACTTAGGAGTGCAAGTCCAAGCCTGCGCAGAGGTACAGTTGGATCTCGCCTGCCTGCTGCATGAATCATTGCAAATCCTTCATGTGTCCCTATTCGAAGAGATTCAGCATAGAGACCGTCAAGGGCACCAGTAGCTTAGTACAGTTGAGCAGACAATTGAAGAAAAAATTGTTGAGGTATCCCAAGCACAGGCCACATGTACCCTCGCCGCCGCGCAGCAGACAGAGTTGGAGCACCTAATTAGTAGGCTCTGCGCGGACGTCACCGAAGATATCCCAGCTTCTACCACCCCCAGGCCAAGATTGAGGGGTTGGTTGCAGCGCTAAAGGCCTCAAGGACCGAAATCCAGGCAGTCAAAATGGAGATGGAACAAAAAATTGCGACCTTGCAGGGCAAGTTACAACCAGAAATGCCACCTGAGGTAAGAGCCCAGTGATTTGCGCTGGTTACAGAAGCCACCAATTCCATTACAGGCCAAATTACTCAGGGCGCAGAACTGTTAGAAACCGCTATGCATCTATGGACCAAGGTGCAGTGCAACCCTCTCCTGCACGAAATCAACCAAGCGCTACACCAAAAGGAAGAAGAGTTTGACCAAATGGATGCTACACTAACCACCCTGGTCCCCGCTCAACACTTGGCCCGACTGTGCACCATCCATGCGCTCAGAGATGACATGGAAGCTCTTCGGCAACGGAAGAATACTTTGAGTGATCACCTCAAGCCATGGGCAGATGAGGCCCTCAAGTTGTCTCAGGATGTCGACATTATAGTTAAGCAACTGAACCAAACTTTGGAGAGCATCACTACTGCTACAGAAGGCCCAACTTCACAGAAGTTGGTGGAGATATCCCAAAATGTTGTTGCACAAAGTGAAGGAGTGTTTCCCCTACTGGTGGATTCAATCAAGAAGCTTTAGGAGAATATGCAAAACCCACGGCCACAGTGACTCGGGACGAGTCACAAGATTATGTTGGGGGCCTGTTGGAACGGGGCTACCTAAGCTGCGAATTTTGTATATTTTTTGTATTAAGTAGTCTAATGCAGGGTTTTTGGGGCGGGTCAAAGCCCTGAACACATTGTAATGGGTCAAAGGGTAGACCTAGAGTCTGCAAACCATAGTTTGTGGACCATAAGATAGTGTAGGCTACATCGATATAAATAGATGAATAGTTTGATTCTAGAGGTAGGCATAAATTAAGACTGATGCTACATGCAAACTGTTAGATCTGTTTGGGTTGTTTTGGGTAAGGACTCCTGCTAGCTGTGTGCGCAGAGATTCTCAGTCCTGCTGCGTGTAGACCCCACTAGGCTGTGTGCGCGGGCTGGTTTTGGTTGTAAGTGAATCTAAACATTAATGAATGTGAAGTATTGTTAAATTATTTGTGTGTTATCTGGATCGGTGATTCTTACTGCTAAATCGTATCTGTGATGATTATTTAGCTACGAATGTATCTGTGTTTTTGCATAAGTACATTTGTGATTTGTTATTAGCTGCAATTATAAGTGCTCTGTGATGGTAACTGATAATGTGCATGTGGATGCGAATGTAATGATTAGATATGATAGTTTTGTTATGGTTATATGTTGAGCATATTGTTTAAAGGGCTACGAATAAACTCATTCTGGGTAAACCTAGCAAGTTATAATACAGATCTGCCTCGGATTACCTACTCTCTCTCAGGGTGCAGAAACCTGGTTCCAGCACCCTTCCATACTGCTTCGGGTGAGACCTTGGCCTGCGCAAGTAGGTCATTGCCGAAAGGGCCAGTAGTATAGGGGTTTGTTAGAAAACCTTAACCTCCTAACCTGGGTCAGGACCCCTCAAGCCAACAGGGAGGAACTTCAATGCCACAATCTTTGCCCAAGCCAGGTACATCCATAAAATATTGGAAGTTAGGTCTTGTTGTTGGTAACCAGAAAGCTTGTTTTGTTCAATGTATTATTTCTCTACACTCAAATCAATTTATTGTTTATACATTGCTCATTATGATGGTGGTAGAAGTTTTCATTTTGATGCCACAGCCAATTATGACTCTATGATTATAAAAACTATTGTTATATTTCCACATGCAAGTGTATTCAATAAAAATTGTGGGTACTTTGATTTTTCTCAGCCAGTTAGGTGTTTTTTGTTGTAGTTGAAAGAGAGAAATTCAAGGTTGGAGAAGATAGAACCAAAGATGCGGGAATTTGAGGGAATGACAGGCCATTTTTCACCTTCAGAAATAAAGTCGTCTTCAAATTTTCCTGTTATTGGAAACAAATGAAATATTCCAAAGACAAAGAAAGTCTGTGAATCATCTCTCATAGCAAGTTGGTGGTTTCTGGAATACTTAATCCCAGGTTTTATTTGAGAACTAGTTGCTCCTTTTTACCACTTTTAAGATGCTTCCCAATACCGTCAGAGAAGGTGAACATTGCATCTTTACGTTTGCAATACACTATTTCAAAATTTTAAATTAAGTGCCATATGTGGATGAGAGATGTCTGGTTCTATACATAGCAGGGGCCCTTGGACTTAGTCTCACTCACTTTGTCCACTTGATGGACAATGTAATCTTAAATAAAAACTGTAACTTATGAATTGGGTGTGATGCAGAGGTATTAGTTTGTGATGAATCTGGTGTGGTTGTAAGTATAAGGCTCGTACTAATGGTGGTGAAATATTTTTTCTAGTACAAAAAGCATCATAGCTTTCTCATGTTATACCAGTATTTATTACCATTTTCAAATACAATATTCTCTACTTACTAGGTATTAATGGTTCAACTCCATCTAGAGCAGAGGTATATTGGGCATACAACTCCTTAATTCCAGTTTTGTCTTACAAAGAGTATATTACTAAGTATCTTATTGTACTTACATAGTACTCAGGGTTGGAGGTATTATTTTATGTAACCTTACAGTTGTCTTACTCAGTAAACTATTTCCTTACCATGAATATATGTGAGCAAGAAACTATCATCCTAGTAAATACTCAGATAATTATTATGTGTCAATAGAAGTTAACTTAATGGTTCATGTATCCATGAGTAAATTAATACAATGGAGTGTTTATGATTCTAGCAGGTTTAGTTGCATACTTACTCTTAATACAATTTATATTATCCATGGATAATAGCTTGTGAGCCCTTAGTAAGTAAGCATGACTTTGAAGGATTCGTGATAACTTGTAGTAGGAAATGACTTTATTCCTCGGCTTACACCGACATATAACTGGTAGAAAATGGATTGAAGCCTAATCAACAAAGAATCGTAGAAAGGAAAACATTAGATGCCATAAAGTTTTTCAGATTTTCAACCCCAAGCAAGTTTTTTCTTATGTCATAATATGTCTCTGGTTGGGTACGAGCAACGGTTGCAATAACTCTGGACTTCTCACATTGTCAATGCAATTTTTTTCTAAACTTTTATGGAATCATGTTGGACTAATGCAGGAGAACTGATCAGATCAAGCCCTACTCAACGCAGGGACTTGCTGCCCTATAGCCTCCCTTGTTCCTTTTTGAAAAAGGAAGTGAGACATATCTCAAGCTATCTCATGAGAACATATTATATCATAATCGTTTCATAAAAAGTATGTGCTTGCGTTACGAATAAACCAGACCTTGATTTTTTTTTAAATGAAAATTGACTTCGTGCTCCAAATGAGTTTAGTGAGTGGTAATATCACCGTGACCATGAATTTCCTCCGCTTCAAATTTGACACTATTTTGATTGTTCAAACTTTGTGATACGTCATTTCATTTTTCGACTCAGCGGCATGAAGAGATTTTTTATTGTTCAAACTTTGTGATACGTCGTTGCATTTTTCGACTTTAAGGGGCATGTCATTTCAATGTTGACTCGATGTCGCACCTCCCAAAGCATATACCTTTGCAACATTCTTCTTGTCGCACTTCCAGATACAGGATATATGTGAAAACTTTCACATCTCTATAAACTGATGGACTGCGACAATTGCTAGGAAAGTATATTGATTTTTATCGCACCTTTCTCTATTTAGAGTGCAAAAGTCCAGCTTCTATCGCATATTCTCTGTTTTTCTCATCTCGAACTCGAGCTTCTCTCGATCTCCTCACAACCTCTTTTATTCTATGTGAGAAAAAAAAAATCAAATGCTGTTTTTCATGGAGTCTTATGCAACCTCGGGCTCTACTCTGCTGATCTCAAGGAATGTTGACCTCTAATACCATGTTAAAAACTGAGAAAAGTCTTTTTCTCAATATTATAAAACAATTAAATACTATTACATAGGAAACATCAACAATAAATAACGTGAGTAAAACTCACTTTTCAATATTTTTGAGCTGCTAAATCACATTACATAAGAGACATCAACAATAAATGAGAGGAATGAAACTAAACTAACTAAAACTAAACTGGACACCTAGATTTACAGTTATAATACCTAGCATGTAGTTAGAATTAGTTTCTACAACAAAATCCAAACATGATTTAATGCCAATTTGAAAAATTAACTCTTTTATCAGTTTTCTTATACAAACTCAAAATCCAATTTATTGCAAATTTAAAAATAAATTGAAAAAATATGTCAACAATCTCAAAGAAACCCAAACCAAAACTAAAATCAAATTTACTAATATGTTATTTTAATAAACTTATAAAATAAGTCTGGTTATTTCATTAATTTTATCATATCCTTATAAAATTATAACCATTCAACACATACATTAGAGGATGCATTCCTTATACATCACACACACATATAATTAGTTTAATGATGGATTATAAACATCATGAATTCATGGAACGATGCATTTTGGTTTTGAGGGATTTCAATGTTGAGGGTGGTACCCACAATACCATCATTACTCTGCTCTTACTCTTTGGTTGAGGCAATATTAAAATCGAGCCGACCAAAAAATGACGAGGCGAAGCAAGTGTTGGAAATACTCCCAACCACCGTCATGAATAAGCTGGCAGCAGCCCACACTTAAATTGAATGTTTGTTGCAGGGAAGGACAAAGCACAGGATTCAAATCTGCAGGTGTTTATTCTACTTCACACAATTTCCATAAAATATCAGAAAATAGAGTACCCAAGTCATTTACTCTGCGTTATTTCCTTCCGCCGTATTCACCTACCTTTTGCCCGCACTTTGCACCCCGCAAGTTTTTACCTTTTCTTCTTAAGACTTCGCCGAAATATAAAACTCTATTGATGCGATTTCGTGGGACCCATCCAACCTTAATACATTACCAAATCCGCATGCAAACCTTTGTATTTCGTTTTTTCCTTACCTTTCACTTTTTCGCACTTTCGAGCGTTTTGCGCGTCGCATTTCGCACTTCACACAATTTAATAGTTACCTTTTAAGTGCCCGCAAGTTATTTGTTTTAAGTTGCGATGTGATCGCATGTCGCACGTCGCAAAGCTCAAGAGGATAGTGCTCGCAACTTTAAAGTTTTAAGTTGCGATGCAATGCGATCGCATACCGTACATCGCAAAGCTCAACTAGATAGCGCCCGCAAGATATTCATTTTAAGTTGTGATGCGATAGTGCCATCGCACATCGCAATTGCAAGAATTTAAGTATTTTTTTATTGCGACAAGTTAAGTTTTGCGCCATGCGAAATGCGATGAGGGCGCGGATGCGATGTGTTTTCGTATCCAAAACCCATAGAATTTCAAGTCTAGCATTATGTGTTTTGTACATTGTTTCGTGAAGAAACAGTAGAACGGAGCGGAAGGACGGTTTTGTTGTTACCTGTCCGATCCAGCATCAATTAGCATTAAATTGTCAGCTCCACCATTTTTGTATTAAGCGGATTGTTCTTCATATGTTATGTAATAGAGTTGAAGCCTACTGAAGCAGACGAAAGAAATAGAAAAATTCTCTCTCGTTTTATCTCTATGTGTGTGGCTCTGTAATTTTTGTGGCAAAAACTATGATGTCATTGATTTTAATTTAATTTTTGCATCTCTATGTAAACTGGTTATTGTGGGTATAGCATTTCCCTGTTTTCTTTTGAGCTTCTTTGTTTCGTGTATGTTCCAACATGTCATAGGAGCATACCAGAATTTTCAACATGGTATCAGAGTGGGTTTAATCTCTCAGTGAAAGAAAGTGTTCTTTACTAAAGAGCTAAAAGGTTGTTTTGAGAAGCTGATTCTCCAGTAATGAGAAGTTTTTTGTTTACACATTGAAAATGGCAATAGCAAGCACAAGCTTGACTAATCCACAAATACAACAGTTCAATGGGAAGAATTATGATTATTGGGCTATTACAATGAAAGCCATGTTCTCCTCACAAGATATTTGGGAGTTGGTGGAAAATGGTTTCCAAGAACCAGCATATGCAGTAGCATATAATGCTTTGACACAAGCAGAAAGAGATTTGTTGAGAGACAATAAGAAAAAGGACTCCAAAGCCCTCTTCTATATTTTCCAGGTAGTGCATGAAAGTGTTTTCCCAAGGGTTGCAGCAACAACGAAGTCCAAGCAAGCATGGGATACCCTCTAGACAGCCTACCAAGGCATGGCAAAAGTGAAGACAGCAAAACTTAAAATGCTAAGAAGAGATTATGAAACTCTTTGTATGAAAGAGTCTGATAATATAGACTCATTATTTACACATGTGATTGGGTTAGTTACCCAAATCAGGTCTCATTGTGAGACACTTGAAGAAAGGAGAATAGTTGAGAAAGTCTTAAGAAGTCTACCATTAAGGTTTGATGCCATAGTTGTGGCTATAGATGATACAAAGGATCTCTCACAGTTTTCAGTGGATGAGCTTCATGCATCACTGATGTCTCATGAGAACAGACTTTACAGAGCAACAAACTCCTCATTCGAGCATGCATTTAAGACACAAATTTCTTTTGGTCAAGGTAGAGGTTGAGGAAGATCAAACTATCGATGAAGAGGAAGAAGCCCACACAGAGGTGGAAGAAGCAGCCCTGCAAGCACAAGTGAAACGGGCATAAATCAAAATCCAAGCCAAGGATCAAGCCAGAATCTAGCACAAGGACAGAGGTATGATAAATCTCAATCCCAATGTCATCATTGCAAAAATTATGGTCATTATTCAAATGAATGTATAAATAAGCAAAATGACATGGGTAGTACACCAAGTGTAAATTTTACAAAAGAAAATCAGAACCATGAAAGTTTGTTTTTAGCTTGTAATGTAGCACAAGAAAAACAAGAAGATATATGGTTCTTAGATTCAGGGTGTAGTAACGATATGACTGGAAACATAGCAATGTTTTCTAAACTAGATGAAAGTGACATTGGGACTGATAGAAAAGTCTCTGTCATGGGAAAAGGGAGAGTAGATGTTCTGACAAAGAAGGCAGAGAAGAAGTTCATGCCAGATGTCTATTATGTCCCTGGTTTGAAATGTAACCTTTTAAGCAATTGACAGCTCATGCAAAAGGGCTACAATGTGTTTTTTAAAGATGATGTTTGCACAATCATGGATAAACCTCCAAGTAGACAGCTCATTACAAAAGTGCATATAACAAGCAATAGAATGTTTCCTCTCAAGATGAGATCAGACTTGAAGGAAGGAGGTGTTGTAGCAGTTGTCACACAAGAAATATTTCAAGAAGAAATGAAATATGAGAATTGGTTATGGCATTTGAGATTTGACCATCTCAATTTCGGAGGTTTGAATTTTTTGCATAGAAAATGCATGGTAAAGGGATTACCACTCATAGAGAAACCAGACAGCCTATGTGAAGGTTGCATCTTGGGCAAACAACAAAGAGAATCATTTCCAGCATGAAAGAGTATAAGGGCAAAGGCACCTTTGGATATTTTCCACTCATATTTATGTGGACCAATGCAAGTGCCATCATTAGGTGGCAATCATTATATTTTGACATGCATAGATGATTACACAAGGAAGACATGGGTTTATTTCCTAAAACAGAAAAGTAAAGTGTATGACCACTTCCGCCACTACAAAGTTGTTGTTGAGAATCAAAGTAGACACTACATAAAAGTATTGAGAACTGATAGAGGTGGAGAATATATCTCCAAATACTTCCTACATTTCTGCAGGGAGCATGGAATACACAAGAAATTTACCACAAGGTATACACCTCAGCAAAATGGTGTAGCAAAAATAAAGAATAGAACCATCATGGACATGGTAAGAAGTATGTTGAAGGCAAAGAATTTTCCAAATGATTATTGGGCAGAAGTTGTCTCTTGTGCAGCATATATCATAAGTAGATGTCCAACCAAAATTGTGATGAACAGAGTTCTAGAAGAAGCATGGAGTGGAACAAAGCAATTTGTCACTCACATGAGAGTGTTTGGATGTGTTGCATATGCACATATCCCAGATCAATTAAGGAAGAATTTGGATATCAAGGGGGAGAAATGTATATTTCTTGGATACAGTGATGAATCCAAGGCTTACAAGCTCTATAATCCATCAACCAAGAAAGTAATAATAAGCAGAGATTTTAAATTCATAGAAGAAGAATCTAGAGATGGAATTTTAGAGAAGACATTAAATGTGAAGTCATGTATCTCTCATGAAGAGAAAAAGGAATGGACTGCAGCAAGAAACTCCTCTACGGTGGCTCCTCCTCCACCCACACAAGCTCAACAGAGCACGCCACAAGCAAGCAATAGAACAACATTGAGAAATCAAGGAAGTGCTTCTCCAAGCACACCACAGTGATCAGCAACTCCCTCGAGTTCAAGTGCAACACCAAGCACATCTTCAGCAAATACAAGAAGACCGAGATTCAAAAATTTAAGTGAAATCTATGAACAAGAAGAATTTAATAATAGTGTTGGTCTGAATTCTTTATTTTCATTATTTTGTCATGTTGATGACCCAATCCATTTTGAAGATGCATTCAAATAAGAGAAGTCGATTGAAGCAATGAATGAAGAAATAGGAGCAATAGAAAGGAATGACACATGGGAGTTAGTGGGCCTCCCATAAGGAAAATAAGTTATTAGAGTGAAATGGATCTATAAGACCAAAAGAAACATTGAAGGCAAGATAGAAAGGCACAAAGCAAGGCTAGTTGTCAAAGGCTACAAGAAGCAGCAAGGAAGAGACTATGAGGAAACCTTTACACCAGTTGCAAGGATGGAGATAGTGCGGATAGTGTTTTCTATAGCAGCACAACAAAAATGGAAATTTTATCAAATGGATGTGAAGTCAGCATTCTTGAATGGAGTGCTAAAAGAGGTGTATGTTGAACAAACTCTTGGCTATGAAATAGAAGGCCAAGAACACAAGGTGTGTAAGCTGCAGAAAGATCTTTAAGGGCTAAAGAAAGCACCATGAGCATGGTATAGCAGGATTGATGCTTACCTAATGGAAAATGGGTTAGACAAGTGTGATGGTCAACCCACACTCTACATCAAATAAAACGACGGTAAAATTCTTATTGTTGTTTTGTATGTAGATGATTTGATTTTTATAGACAATGATGTTTCTCTCATTGTTGATTTCAAATAAGTCATGAAAAGTGAGTTTGAAATGACTTACTTGGGTTTGTTGAGATATTTTTTGGGCATAGAAATAAAGCAAATAGAAAAGGGAATTTTTATCTCCCAAGCAAAGTACATTGCAGATATTTTAAAAAGGCTCAATATGCAGAAAAGCAAGCCATCATCAACTCCAACTGTCATGGGGTTAAAGTTGAGCAAGGAATATTGCAGCAAGAATGTCAATCCGACATTGTACAAAAGCATGGTTGGTAGTTTAATGTATTTGACTGCAACTAGGCTTGATATAATGTATGCAGTAAGTTTGATATCTAGATTCATGGAGACACCCAAGGAGACACTTTGGCAAGCAACCAAGAGAATATTGAGGTATGTAAATGGAACAAAGGAGTATGGTGTTCTATACTCTGAAAATTATGATTTTAAGCTGATTGGTTGCACTGACAGTGATTGGGCTAGAAGTGTTGATGACAGAAAGAGCACATCAGGGTATGTTTTTCATTTGGGATTGGGAGCCATTTCATGGGCTTCCAAGAAGCAGCCAATAGTTTCATTATCAGCAACAGAAGCTGAATATGTAGCAGCAGCATGTCAAACAATTTGAATAAGAAGGATGCTGAGATATTTATGTCATGAACAAGACAAAGGAACCACAATTTCATGTGATAATAGCTCAGCAATTGCATTGTCAAAGAATTATTCCTTCCACAAGAGAACAAATCATTTTGATTCCAAATACCATTTCATAAGGGAATTAGTTAACAATGGTAAAATTGTGTTGCAACATTGCAAGTCAGAGGAACGGTTTGCAAATATCCTCACAAAGCCATTAGGACATAAAAGTTTTGTTTACCTCAAAAAAAATTTGGGAATGATTGATGGCGGTAGTTTTGATTAAGGGAGAGTGCTGGAAATACTCCCAACCACCACCACGAATAAGATAGCAGCAGCCCACACTTAAATTGAATTTTTGTTGCAGGGAAGGACAAAGCACAGGATTCAAATCCGCAAGTGTTTATTCTACTTCACGCAATTTCCATAAAATATCAAAAAATAGAGTACCCAAGCCATTTACTCTGCATTATTTCCTTCTGTTGTATTCACCCACCTTTTGCCCACACTTCGCACCCCACAATTTTTTACCTTTTCTTCTTAATACTTCACCAAAACATAAAACTTCACCGATGTGATTTGGTGGGACCCATCTAACCTTAATGCATTACCAAATCTGCATGCAAACCTTTTCATTTTGCTTTTTCCTTACCTTTCACTTTTTCACAGTTCCCAGCGTTTTGCGCGTTGCATTTCGCACTTCACACAATTTAAGATTTACCTTTTAAGCGCCCACAATTTATTTTTTTTAAGTTGCGATGCGATCGCATATCACATGTCACAAAGCTCAGGAGTACAGCGCCCGCAAATTTAAAGTTTTAAGTTACGATGCGTTGTGATCGCATACCGCACATCGCAAAGCTCAAGTGGATAGCACCCGCAAGATATTCATTTTAAGTTGTGATGCGATAGTGCCATCGCACATCGCAATTGCAAGAATTTAAGTTTTTCATTATTGCGACAAGTTAATTTTTGTGCCATGTGAAATGTGATGAGGGCACGAACAGGATGTGGTTTCGTAGCCGAAACCCATAGAATTTCAAGCCTAGCATTATGTGTTTTGTACCTTGTTTCATGAAGAAACAATAGAACATAGCAGAATGATGGTTTTTTTGTTACCTCTCTGATCCAGCATCAATTAGCATTAAATTATCATCTCTGCCATTTTTGTATCAAGCAGATTGTTCTTCATATGTTATGTAACAGAGTTGAAGCCTGTTGAAGCAGACGAAATAAATAGAAAACTTCTCTCTGTGCGTGGCTCTGTAATTTTTGTGGCAAAAATTTTGTTGTCATTGATTTTAATTTAATTTTTGCATCTCTGTGTAAACTGGTTATTGTGGGAATAGAATTTCCCTGTTTTCTTTTGAGCTTCTCTGTTTTGTGTATATTCTAGCATGTCATCGGAGCATACCAAAATTTTCAACAGCAAGAATAGGCTCACCCAAGCCAAAGTCATCCTGATTAAATCCCAAGTACCTCCAATCATTAAGATACTTGTCCTCATGATGACATATTCAGAAATCTGTGATCTTCGGGCTTGAACATTTTGACTCAAAGAACGATATGATATATCTCACATACTCGTCATTTATAGATAGTTCTTTTTCCTTTATCATCTTTACATTATGTGAATGTGATCCAATGACAACCTCTTATGATGTAATGTTGCGAACGCATCCTAGACATACAACATTTCCATAGTATCCCTCTGAAGGGAGGCTTCAACACCCTCCTCACATCCACAATGAAAAGAGGTCTAAGAGCGTGATTAAGAGGAATTCCCAATGCTATTGTTTTTACTCACCATGCCAACACAGATAAAAATTTGAATGTGCTACAATTTTCCTTCAGCTCTTTTGATATGGGTTGTTTTACCCTTTGTAAATCGTCTGAGCTAAAGAAAAACGAAAATATGACCAAGTCATTTATTTTCATAGCAGCCAAATCTATGGCAGAATTAGGGATGAGTAGTAATCAACTCACAGGGAACTCGCTGAAAATAGACTATAGGAGGCTGGTGGGGTCTTAGAAATTATGTCTACCATACTAGTTCAATGGAAAGCTTGGCTTCTCCTCTAGAAATCTTTGCAACCCCTTAAGAAACTGCATTACGCCTCACCCGTCACACAGATTATGTTTGAAACTCACACCAACAACAAGGTCCCCACAATTGAAATGAGTTACATATTATTTTCAAAATAAAAGTCAGCCAATCCATTAAAATATTACAATTGATGATGGCCAAATTTTAGGTGAAATTTCAAAAATGGGTTGTCTTTGATATCTTATGGAAAAAATATTCTCCAAAAATATACCAGCATCATGATGCTCTCATAATCGATATATTGTACCAAAATAAGGACTTGAAATGGCTTCCCGACCTCGCTTCTAAGTGGTATTCTGTATATTCCTTATCTTTTTTACTTAATATTTGTCTATATTCTATATATATATGAATTTTCAAATTTTAAAACTACAATATTATATTTAAGAAAAATATTAAATCTTTAAAAATATTAATCGATAACATGATACATGAAAGAGGCATACCCAAGAGTTTGAGGAACAAATTTTACCGGAAATATGATTGGGGGGCCTTCTTCCAACTTAGCAACATGCTCGTGCATAGGGTCCAATGAGATTTTTCGTTCTTCCAATATCCCCAACTTTGAAAGACTGGTATCCATGGAGGCTTCAACGAAAACGGAGGCCTCTATCGTACACTCTACTTAGATATTTCTACCATATTGAGTTTTATTTACCCATCCTGCAAGTGGGTGATTGTAAGTCAATACTTCTAGCAGTGCATCCTGAAACAAGCAATGCATCAAATCTCACTCTCGTGAGGAGTTGGTCATCGAGATTGGACAGATAGAGGATGGTTTTGGGAGAAGGTCGAGAAGGTGGTACCATGACAGACCTTATTACTTTCATTTTTCTATGGGCTAAGTATGATGAATTGTAAGCTCATATAGGGACTTGCATCTGTCTAGTTTTCGTAGTTATCCTTTATCAACATTGGGCCTCCTCAATTTCTATATAATGGAGGCTTTATTTGTACATTGACACAACTTTTTGAGTAATTCAATACTCTTTCATGGTATCACAGCAGGCGATTCCTGCCCTATTGAATTTGTTTTTAGTTTCTTATTTTTTTAATGATGAGAATGGGGTTTATATTTGAGTGGTAATGGTTTCTATCTTACATGGACATATTTGTGTAAATATGAGATTTTTGTGTGAACAAATCAAATCGGTTGAGTGAAATTTTATTGTTTTTGAGAACTTTTGAAAACATGTGTATTTTGTTGTGAAATTTTATTGTTGTTGAAAACTTTCGGAAACATATGTATTTTGTTCAAAACGCCGACGTTTCGAGTGAACATTTCACCCATATTCATCTAAACCATGTTACTCTAATTCAAACTCTAACCCTTCTGAACCTTTGTCTTGCCCCCTCTCCCCTTCCCTTCTTGAATTCTTCCTTTGATTCATAATTTTCTACACATATTTATCCCTCATCAACATTTTTCTTCATAGTTATTCCTCATTATAATATTTTATTAATTTAATGCATCTTCCCCTTTCCATTTCTCGAACCTTTTAAAATATTTAATAATCTAAATAATGTTTCATTACATAACCGATTTATTTATTTATTGTAATATTCTCAAATGGGAAAAGCAGGAATATATTGCAAAATGATGGGACAACAACGCAAATCATCGTTTATAAAGCAAGAGACCAATATGAAGATCTTTCACATGTTATTACAGCAGAAAAATATATGTAAAAGATGGCCCATAAGATGCATAACAGGAAATACAAGCCTCTAATGAATAAAAATCCTCAATAAGAGGTGTTGCAACCATATATAAAAGATGGAAAACCCTTACAGCATTATTTTATTGGCTCTGCAACAGCAGTAGATTATACATTAGATCTAGAGCTGATATGTGCTCCAAAAGTTAGATCTATATCAGATCCATGCATTATACAAGCTCCTCTATAGAACCCCCTTTAGGTTTTCAGCAAAATACCAAGTATAAGTTGTAGATCTGAGATCTAAGACTACGAATCTACTGAAAAATATAGATCTGGAAAGTGTGGTTGATCTGATATAATCAATAGAATAGCCTTCTCCAATAGATCTTCAAAGTGAAGGGTAGATCCCCAACACTAGAAAATCAGCTCTCCAAATGGTGTGCCAAATCACCCTGCAACACCACCTACAGAAATAACGTAGATCTGGAAGTAAATTGCGCTGTAGGGATCAAAATATGGTTGGCCTGATGCCAAGATCTGAAAATAAGCTCCAAAGTCTTCAATATTGTCCTTCCAATGAAGTGGAAACCTCCTCCACCGAAAAGGAGCACTGAAATGGCCTAGCTCTAAAGATCTAGCCTCCACTTGCTGCAGCTTGCAAAAACCACCAAACCTTCAACAAGATATGCATTGTAGTTGAAAGATGAAGCTTGGTTCTAAGCCAGATAGTGGACAATGTGATACAAACTCTCCCAAGAGCTACTCAATGGGAAGAGGTGGGATTCCCGATCAAGAACACCCAATGCTAAACAGAATTCAATCTCAGCTAAATAGAAAGAGAAAGATATATGTCTAAACATACCATATATTCAGAAAATATCATATACATCAACAACCTTCTAATGCTGCCATCCTCTTCCTTTTATAAGTCAAGAGCTTGCAAACCCTAAACCACATCTAGTGATAACACTCCTTTCACACAAAGCATCTCCATCTAAAACTACGTTGTACCTCATTGATGGCCACTCCTCCATGACAGCGTTGTAGATTTGGTCAAGATTGACCGAGTCAAAGTGATCCAGCCCCTTTCACACCAAGGGTGCTTCAACTAAGATGTCAATATTTGTCTCTTTCACATTTGGCATTGATTTATTCATCATTAAGGAGAAATATGGACCTCCTTTGCCCTCTTATTCTATAAACAAAGCAGAAGAACAAAAATGAATATTCCAATTAGCTCATGACTAATTGGGAATATTACATTTATTTAGTTAGTTATTTATTTATTTGCCTAATTTACCATTGACTCTCTCCACATCAAGAATATATTTTTTCTATGGATGTCCCATATTCATATAACCTAAATTTTTATCCATAATTTTATATTAATATAATTGTTTGTAAATTTCCTTATTTAATCTCTTTTCTCCCTTTTTTTTAATTTTGAACAAATAATAATTCTTAATTTTACTCTCCAATTTTATTGTTATTAATTAATTACATACATTTTTTTCTACAAATTTAACAATTATTGAACATCTCCAATAATAGATATTTTATTTAATTTTCTATTTGAATTAATCTTATCAAACTTAAATTTAATACAATTTTCAAAACTATGGTAAATGTATTTCCATATATTTCCTTTTATTAATTCTTGATCCAATATTGCTACAAATTTTATCAATAAAATATGAATTATTATAATCTTTAATGTCTAATTCCACTTACCTTGTTTAAATTTTTGTCAAATAATTTAATCTAACTCTTCTCATTTTAATGACTAATCAAGGATCTTTATTTGAGCATTTTGGACGAATGCTCCGCAAGACTCAAATTTGACGAGAAAGGATTTATTGTGACAGCTAGGCTCATTGCAAACACTTGGCCTGTTTCTGTCATAACCATCTGATCTAGTGTGCATCCCGCTCAAGTGGGACGTTGAGTTCTTCGCTGATCTCAGCGTCCTCTGTAAAGAGGAAATCCAAGGAATCTGCGGTTAGAATTTTCCGTATTTGATCTTTGATGATATCATTGTCATGATTAAAAAATTATGCAAGGATAATGGCTATGGATCAACCAATTGAAGCAGTATGGTGGTTGACCTATTCGAGGCAGAATTAAAAATATATATATACTGTAACACCTTAAGGCTCCCCAAAAATTTGACATATTTTTGATTTAATTTCCCTATTATTTTAATTTTCTAGTAAATTTATAGGGAGGAGAAGGGCATATTTTAAAACAAAAACATAAAGAGGTTTCATATTGAAAAGTGAGTGAGAAAGGGAAAATTTAATTTTCCCACATAACTCCTAAAAAGAGAAAGTCGTCTTAATGTGCTAACATAACTCCTAAAAAGAGAAAGTCGTCTTAATGTGCTTAATGTGCTTTGGGGACGCATCTTTTATTCGAAGGATTTTTTTAAAATGTATACTGAGCACTTGTGAAGTGAGCGTTTGTAAATTATGATCATTAAAGAATGGCCAGATGACCATTTGTTCACGTATTTGATCTCTTTATAGTTGGTGTTTATGAAATTCCCACTCAAACAAATCTAGGTTGATTGGCGTTAATTGTGTTGGGATTGAAGGCATAAATTTATTTTTATTGTCATCATCAATCTAGTATTTTCTTCGTGGCTAGTGGAAACACCTTTGCCAATTTTGTGTTTTCAAGATGAGTAAAATATTGCAAGAGCTTCGTAAGAATGAGGTTACAAATTAGCTTCATAAAGAAGTCCTCGAGTTACAATCAGCAATAATTTCTTTGCAAATTTAGAATGAAACTCTTAAAAATATGTTGCAAACTTCAGTAGCTGATAAAATCTGGAAGGTTGAATATTTGGAATCAACCAGGGGAAAATATCTCAAAATGCTTGAACATGAATTTCAAGAGAAGATGGACCTCCTTGATGACTGGCAAGAGGGAGTTTAGTCTTTTTCTCACTCAAATTTGAAGAAATAATGTTGGAATAATATCAACACTTGAAACAAAAATATGATGCATTATCACAATAAATGATTGAGAAGGATGAGGCCATTCAAAAGTTGCAAGAGCCTAAGCAACAACTTGAATTGGAATTTAGTCGTCTTCGGAAATATGAGATCGAGACAATTGATATTAAGGTGTCAAACTCATCTTCTTCCACACTTGATGATGTTGATTTTCAGAAGACTGTAGCTGGTGATCATGATGCATCACATGCCTTTGTCACACCTAGTTGATCCAGTGGATCATTCAAGTGCTCAAAAGTGCTCTAAACTAGCGCCAGAACGTTTATCTCGTCACCCTGAATCCAACTTGATTCACTCAAAACCAATATCGTATGCTCGTTAGTCAAACATCTAAGAAGTTTTGCAGGTTAGTCAAGTACACTTACTTGGCAGTCCATACGTTGACTCGGCAGGGTGAATGTGTAGTTGACTGTGTTTTCCAAGACCAATGGCGTGCTTCCAAGTTTCCACTCTGCATAAGACAAATTTTCATTGCATTTTTATTGGTTTTAGTTATGATTATGTTGTCCAATGAATGGAGTACACATGGGCCAATGGATGGATACTGTATGGCCTCCAGACTATGTGGTAAAATTTGTGTTTTGGCCCAACTACCGCTAAGAGATTCGAACGCATGACCTATGGTTGGGAAACACGATGCCTTACCACTAGATCGTCGATGGAAATTATTATACAATGGGATGAAGGCCTATTTAAACTTTATGTGGAAGGCAGTTGGGGGACGGGGTCGGGGTTAGGCCTTGGTCCTCGGTCACCCCACGCCCACGAGACTGCAGGCATAGCATGTTGGGGGCTTAGGGCTTAACCTCGACCCATTGCCCGATTAATACATATGCAACCATAGTTTGGCAAAGTTTCAAATGAAACCACCGTAACACGGGTTCAACCATCGTTCAAACCGTGGTCCGAGCATTGGTCACCATTTTGCGTAGAAACTTCAAACCATAACCCCGGTAACCTATAACCCAATCATAGTTCGGATCCCGGTTAAAACAGTTGGGGCAGAATTTAAAAATAATTGAATCTGATGGTGGAAAAGAAGCCACGTGACCCCATAGTATCTGCTCACGGGGGTTAGTGGGGAAATAAAACATGAGACAAAAAGCACCCAATCTAGCACAAATCTCGTCGAGGCAAGGCGAATTTTCCGCTCGGTGATTCTGGAAAAAGTGGATTCATAGGATGGTTAGCAGGAGAGTGCAATTTGTACATCAGTTAGAAACAAAAGTTTACCAGAGTACAACTTCTTTATATTTTGGCTAATTTGAGCCCAAAAGAGCCCATCTAAGGGTTTTCTACTCTTCTGGCACCATTGGAGACATTATTTTTGCATTTTGAGCTTTGAAAATCCATGTAATCACATATTTTAGCACTTAATGAAGGAGGCCCAATATTGGAAGCTGGACCAGGAGATGTAGCCCAAGAGGGGTGAACTCCTTCATCATTTTGATGTCTTGTGTTATTGTTTATAGTATTATTGTCTCTGTTTTTATGCTGCAAATTGGGTTTAAAACACTTAATTTATGTGCTTTTGCAACTTGCCTAATTTCCTAAAATACATAAATAAATAAAAAATTACACTCACAATTCATCAAACCTTCAAGTTTTCAAATACAGATTAGTTTGGTATTAGAGATTTGGTTCTTTGGTTGTTTTGAAGGTTTAATTCAATTGTAAGTCTTTTCTGATGCTTACAAGGTTGCAGCTCAAATGATAATTAAATATTGTGGTAACAAGTCATCAAGCTAGTTCAAGGAGAGCACATGTACCTCAAGCTTCACCACAAGTTTCACTTCAACTACCATCCAAGGCCTAAACATTCATGGCACATGAAGGAGGCCCTGAAAATATGTTTGAGGATGAGAAGACTTTCAGAAAAGCATTCTTTAAAATGACTAAAATGGTGAAAGTTATTTATGATGAAGGAAACTCAATGTTGCAAGGGTAGAGCTCAAATCCTCCAAAAGGGAAATGGAGGAAATGGAGAAAAACCTCAAAAAGGGAATGGAGGAAATGGTGAAAAAACACCTCTACCTCCACCTTCATCTTCAACATCATCATATTCTACATCAACCCCTTCACAGGCACTTCCACGTTCTCCAAACTGACATGGTAACACTGCATTGCTAAAACTTGGCATAAAGTTTGAATTTCCCATGTATAATGGAGATTAGATAATTGGGTTCATCAACTTGAAGTCTATTGCAGGATACAAAGGATCAAAGATGATGAGACCAAGATTAAGCTTGCTTATTTAAGGTTGGAAAGTGCAACACACGTTTGGTGGGAAGCGAAAACGCAAGAGGATCTCAAGAAAAGAGATAAGATCATAACTTCTTTGAATGATTTTGTTGATTCACAAAGAAGACAATTTTATCCTTTATCATACATGCAAAAATTTATAATGGATTGGAAAAACTTTAGGCAAGCAAAGGGCCAGAGTTGGGAAAGTTATACCCAAGGTTTTAGAATAAGAGCATTGATTTTGGGTGTAGATTTATCCTCTCAAGACACTTTACTCAAATACATTGGAGGTTTACATAATTACTTGAGACACACAATTCTCATGTTTAACCCTACAAATCTAGAGGAAGTCTATGTACAGGAAACACATTTATAAGCAAGAGGGAAGAATGTTCCACAAGAGAGCAACAAAAATCCATTCAAGGGTGGAGACAAAGGAAAGGGGAAAAAGAATGCTTCCATCAAGAAAGAGGGATAAAAACTCACATGAAAACATTGTTCAAAAGAAGGCCATGATGAATACCATTGTTGGAAACTTCATCCTAAGATGAGACCCAAAAAGTTTAAAAACAAAGGAAAATAAAAGATTGTTGCAACTACACAAAATGATTTAGGATATGATTCTAGAGATGAAACAAAGATCATAGCCATGGCATTGAAAGGTAAGGACTCTATTTCAAATACTAGTTCTTCTAGTAACGTTAATGAAACTCAAAATGATAAGGAAAGAATAGAGCTTTTCAATATTAGAGTTATCTCAAAACATAACAAAATATACACTATTTGATAGTGGATCACAAGCAAACCTCATTTCATAAACCATTGTCAAGAAACTAAATTTAGAAACCATTTCTCATCCTAAACCTTATCCTCTAGGTTGGGTATGTGACAATGCGAAATTGTAAGTGACTAGAAAATGCAAACTGAAATTCGTCATCACTTCAAACTTCATTAATGAGGTAGAACTTGATGTAGTTTCATTAGACATATGTGGTATTATTTTGGGAAGCCCATATATTTATGATAGGAAAGTCATATTTCATCGCCATGAGAACAAGTATCATTTGTTTAAAAATGGTATTGAGTAACTTGTTAGAGAACATCACAAGAAATCAAATACATCTCTTGTGAATGTTGGACAAATGAAAAGTCTGGTTAATTCTAGCATGAATTTTGTATTGTTGATGATCAAACCCAAAATTGATGTAGAGAATGAAGCCTTCCAAGGTTGTGATGCAAGGTTAAAATCTAATTTGATTGATGTTGTTAACACCTATGATTATATGTTTCAGGATCCTAAAGGATTTCCTCCTAAAATAGGAATCCAACGTGAAAACCAATTGCATCAAGATTGTCCTCTTCCAAACATTGGCATGTACAAGATGTCAGTGATGGAAAATGCAGAAATCAAGAAACAAATCCAAAAGTTACTTGATAAATGTAATATCCTTGGCATAAGCCACTGTAAAAAATTTTGTAAAATGAGAGTTGTTAAATAATTAAATATTATTAATTATTATATTGATATTACATGAAGAATATTCTTATAATTATTAATTATAAGAATATTGGAAGAATTATTTCTTAATTATTTTATTTAGAATAATTTATATTCTTTTATAGAAATAAATTATATTTCCAAGTTGGTATTTTTTATGAGTTTTAGAAATAATGAGTAATAGTTTTGGAAAAACTATGGATAAGTGAGACCCTATGGATAAGTGGTTTTCCTAAAGTCGTTTCCATATGTTCGTAATTTGCATCCAAAGTGGATGACTAAAACAGGAAAAACAGAGTGCTTCTATTTGATATTTCAAGTGAATAAAAATATTTTTTTATGTACATATAGACATAATAATTATATTGATAATTCTTTAAAATGAATTAAGTTATTCCATTTAAGATATTACCAAGTATGTTTTCATGATGCATATGCATTGAAAATTTAAAGACAAATATTGGACTCTTGAAAAGAGTATGTGCTGAGGTGCACATGAATAATTATCTAGTATAATTGATCTACTAGAATTGATTGTGTGATATTACATGCATGAGGAGCATGAGTCATGTAAAAATATATAAATAACTTTTTTGAGAAGTAGTTCACATAAAGCCCACTTGCGAATATTAACCCCTAAAATTTTCCCTGGTTTGTAAATTATGATTATTGAAGAATGGCCATATGACCATTTGTTCATGTATTTGATCTCTTTATGGTTGGTGTTTATGAAACGTCCATTTTTACAAATCTAGGTTTATTGGCGTTAATTGTGTTGGGATTGAAGGCATAAATCTATTTTTATTGTCATCGTCAATCTAGTTGTTTCTTCATGGCTAGTGGAAACACATTTGCCAATTTTGTGTTTTCAAGATGAGTAAATATTGCAGGAGCTTCCTAAGGTGGCTACAGATTAGTTTCGTAAAGAAGTACTCGAGTTACAATCAGCAATAATTTCTTTGCAAGCTCAGAACTAAACTCTTAAAAATATGTTGCAAAATTCAGTAGCTGAGAAAATATAGAAGGTTGACCATTTGGAGTCAACCATGGGAAAGTATCTCAAAATGCTTGAACATGAATTTCAAGAGATGGACCTCCTTGATGACTTGCAAGAGGGAGTTGAGTCTTTTTCTTACTCAAATTTGAATAAATAATGTTGGAATAATATCAACTCTTGAAACAAAAATATGATTCATTATCACAATAAATGATTGAGAAGGGTGAGGTCATTCAAAACCTGCAAGAGTCTAAGCAACAACTTGAATTGGAAGTTAGTCGTCTTCGGAAATCTGAGATCGAGATAATTGATATTAAGGTGTCAAGCTCATCTTCTTTCACACTTGATGATGTTGCTTGTCATAAGACTGAAGCTGATGATCATGATGCATCACATGCCTTTGTCACACCTAGTTGATCCATTGGATCATTCAAGTGCTAAAAAGTGCTCTAAACTAGCGCCAAAATGTATACCTTGTCACCATGAATCCAACGCAACTTAAATCACTCAAAACCAATATCGTGTGCTCGTGATATCATGTTCTGATCGTTTTCCTAAACATCTAAAAAATTTTGCAAGTTAGTCAAGTACACTTACTTGGAAATCCATTCGTTGACTGAGTAGAGTGACTATGTAGTTTACTATCTTCCAGGACCAATGGCGTGCTTCCAAGTTTCCACTTTGCATTAGATGAATTTTTGTTGCATTTTTATTGGTTTTTAGTTATGATTGTGTGGTCCAATAAATGGAGGACATGTGGGCCAATGGATGGATGCCACGTCGCCTCCAAACTGTGTGGTAAAATTTGTGTTTTGGCCCAACTACCGCCAAGAGATTCGAACGCATGACCTATGGTTGGGAAACACAATGCCTTACCATTAGACCGTCGATGGAACTTATTATACAATGGGTCGAAGGACTATTTAAACTTTATGTGGAAGGCGGTTGGGGGACGGGGTCAGGGTTAGGCCTTGGTCCTCGGTCACCTCACGCCCACGAGACTGCAAGCATGGGGCGTTGGAGGGTTGGGGCTTAACCTCATCCCACTGCCAATTTAATACATATGCAACCATAGTTTGGAAAAGTTACAAACAAAACCACCATAACACGGGTTCAACCATCGTTCAAAGTGTGGTTCGAGCATTGGTCACCATTTTGAGCAGAAACTTCATGTCGAAAAGTCAACAAGAAATGTGTGTCTAATTTAATTTTTCCTTAATTAAATTGGACAATAAAATGTAATCTTATCTCATAATCACTTGTAATAGTTAACTGAGTGTGATAAACTCGTTTATCTCATGAATTTTGAGTTGAGGGTAGTTGTTGAGGCATGCAGAATGATTCTATTAGTTATGGAGTTCAAGTTGTAGTTAGTGCATTAGTTTGATGCATGAGAAATCAGTTAACTCAATTTATTGAGTTAAAGTCAGTTGAACTAGTTGTAACCATTTATTGCACTACTGAGATATCAAGTGAATTAAATCAGATTTAATTCATGTGCAGTGATCTACCATGCAACTGATGATTTACTATTAATAGTTGCATGCATGTCAATTCCAGTGGAGACCCAATTGAGACAAAGGTTAAAGGGCTGTTAACTATCATTTGTATCATTAGTAGGTTTCCCGCATGTAGTAAGACAACCATAGGATTTCCCATGAGCATTGCGTAGTTTTGGAAGGTTGAAATTCCTAAATAATAGGGATTACATTCCACATGAATCGTGCAAGCAAGGAAGACTGAGAAGAGGCTGAAAACTGGCTAAGTGTTGGTCAATTTTTTCCGAATCAGTGTGAGACAGTTGTGAGAGTGCAGAAGACTCTTTTGAGAAGAGTGCATTGTAATTGTTTCATGATTCCTTGGTGAATATACAATATAAGATAGAGGTTTTTTTAGCAGCAAGCTTTCCCCGAGAAAATATTTGTGTTGTGGTTTGATTTGCTTCTTTCTTTACTTGTTGTGATTGGTGATTGTGTTTATTTTCTGCAATTGATTTGTAGAAGGATTCAATATCTTTCTTTAGTACATTTCTTGATCGGATTGAATCCATTTGAATAAATATTGTTTGTATAATTTATACATGGTATCAGAGCGCAGGAAATCACTATAGTGGAGAATAAATTGAGTTTGTGACTGAATAGCATTCGAATTTGCAAAAGTATTCTTTGATGCAACAGCGGATCAAGATGGTTTTCAACGGCTTGATATTGGAGTATGCACTCAAGGGAAGTTCCAATTATATTACATGGAAAGATAGGAGGACAATGGGTTGAAATAATCCATTGATAATGACATTCCCAAAACCGCTGTAGCAGATGCCGCTCTTCTTGATGCTTGGCAAAAGAAGGTTACAAAGGCGAGGAGGATATTATTGGAGGGAGTACGAGACCACATTGTCTCAATTCTCCATGGAAAAGTGAATCCATATGCAATGTGGAAGGCTTTGACAGATCTATTTTAGAGTAGCAATGATCATAGAAAATTGGCACTGAAGGACAAGCTTAGGAAAATCAAAATGGAGAAATGCGACATTATTCCGAAATATTTAACCAAGTTTTTCCAATGTTGAGATGAGCTTGGGAGCGTCGGAATTACTATCGTGGATGATGACTTGCTGAGCCTAGCTCTTCTAGGCCTTCCTAAGAGTTGGCATAGTTATCAGGACTTTGTCAATGGGAGGGAGAAGCTGCCAGATTGGGAAAAAATTTGGTCGGATTTGGTACAAGAAGAATTTAGGCGGAATACCTGGGTTGGATCTTCATCTAAGATAAATGATGAAGAAAATTGCACCTTGGTTTGTAAGGCGAAGAAGGGGAAGGGAAATAAATCCTATTCCAAATCTGAGTCCAGAAAAGAAGGCAAGAAATGCGACATGTCCAGAGTGAAGTGTTTTCATTGTCACGAGCATGGAAATTATGCCACTAATTGTCCACAAAAGAAGAATAACAAGAAGGATTTAGGATCTGCAGTTGGTAAGGCTTTGGCCTCGAAATTTGAGTTGGACTTCTCGCTCATCGTATGCATGGTGCCAAGTGCGATGGGATCAGTGTGGTACTGGATAGTGGTGCATCTTTCCACCTGACGAGAGAAAAATATTTTTTCAGTAGCTTAGAGGAGAAGGACCTCTAGATGCATATCAAAATGGGTGATGAAGAGTGGTACAGTGCTACCAGGATTGGTACAGTTACCTTCCAGAGATAGTCAAGTAAACCCTTCTTATTAAAAGATGTAATGCATGTACCAAGCTTGAAAAATAATTTAGTTTCAGTCTCAATGTTGGAGGATAGAGGTTATGATGTGGTTTTCAATGAAGGGAAAGCTTTCCTTCGACACAAATCCATAGGACAAGCCAAGAAAATTGAGATTCATGTGAAGAATCTCTACAAACTTGATGTAGATGCCGGCATAGCATTGATGGGTAAGGCAGACAAAGTGGTGAGCCGGGATGAGGGTGATTTATGGCACAGCAGATTGGGCCATCTACACCACAGAGCCTTGAAGGTTATGCATCAGATTTCTACGGGTCTTTCCAATGGTACTCTTGCGCAGATAGACACATGCAAGGGATGTACCATGGGGAAGTATGAAAAAGCCACTTTTCACGAGAAGGAGAACCGATCAGTGGAAATCCTTGAGAGATTTCACTTAGACGTGTGTGTACCATTATCTACAACTTCGACAACAAAGCACAGGTATTATGTGATCTTTATTGATGGTTTTTCTAGAAAGTGTTGGATCTACTTCATGCAGAAGAAATATCAGATGTTCTCAAAATTTTGTGAGTTCAAAGCACTGGTGGAGAAAGACATGGGGAATCATGTGAAGGCTCTTAGGAGAAAAAATGGTGGTGGGTGCATCTCAAATGAATTCAAGAACTTCTATAGCAAATAAGGAATTCGGAGAGAGTTAATTGTGCCTTATAACCCACAACAGAATGGGGTCGCAGAAATAAAGAACAAAACAATTGTGGGTGCGGCATGAGCAATGTTGCATGATCAGGGCCTATCGTTGCATCTGTAGGCGTAGGCATGCAACACAACGGTATTTGTGCAAAACCATAGGCCTCATCGGATACTTGGCATGAGTACACCAGAGGAGTCTTTTTCTCGTAAGAAACTTGATGTTTCATATTTTAAAATTTTTGGCTCATCTGTCTATTGCCATGTGACCAAAGATTCTAGGAAGAAGCTCAAACCAACAGCTGATATTTGGATATTTGTGGGGTACACTGATACTCCCCACAACTATCGAGTGTATTTTCCAAACAACGGAATGATTGTTGTGAGACGGGATATAAAATTGATGAGGAGAAAGCCATGCGATTGTCCCTTGAGAGGGAGTTGGATTTGCATGCATATGAGGAACTCTTGATTCCAAAAAATGAACCTCAACATGTGGAACGGCCACATGCGGAGGATCATGGAGTGGAAAAAAACACTCATGCAGAGCCATCCACCAGAAATGGTAGAAGGCGCACCATGGAAGTTGATAGATTGAGACTTGATGCAGCAGAACATGTAGGAGCACCTACTTCACTGCCCAGACAAAGACAATCTCCATACAAGTTTACTAGATACATGGCTCTTATGAGAAAGTGTATTGTGACAAAACCATCCTCCTTTGAGGAAGCAGTGCAGAAACCAATTTGGGTTGATGCCATGGTTGAGGAGTATGACTCCATCGTCAAGAACAATGCATGGGAAGTTGTCCCAAGACCAGTCAAAAAATCAGTGGTTGGATCTAGATGGATCTATAAGGTGAACCAGGAGGCAAATGGGAGTGTGGAGAAGTACAAGGCTATATTTGTAGCCTTTGGATTCTCACAAGTTTAGGGGGTTGACTATGAGAATACTTTCGCACTGGTTGCGAGATACTCATCAATTAGATATGCCCTTGCACTCTTAGCGCAAATGGGGTGGCAGATACATCACATGGATGTGAAAATTGTGTTTCTCAATGGAGTTATTGAGGAGGAAGTGTACATAGAGCAACCAGAAGGTTTTGAGATATTTGACAGTGATTCGCATGTGTGCTGACTCGAGATAGCACTGTATGGGCTGAAGCAAGCACCCCGTGCTTGGTACACTAGAATTGACAGCTATTTCACCGGGTTGGGCTTCACCAAAAGTGAAGTGGATGAAAACATGTACCAGATTGTGGTTGATGGTAAGCTCTTGATTATCGTACTTTATGTTGATCATTTAATTTTGGCAGATTATGAGCATCTGATAACTTGTTTCAAAGAGGATCTTGCAAGAGAGTTCGAAATGAAGGACATGGGACCCCTTCACTATTTCCTTGGTTTGGAAGTATGGCATCAGGATGGTGAGCTATTTGTTTCTCAAGGCAAGTATGCCAAAGAGATTATGAGTAAGTTTAACATGGAGAGTTGTAAACCCATGGATACTCCTCTTCCAGAAAACTAGAGGAAGGAGGATGCTACTTCAAGTGAAGTAGTGGACGTTACTATTTACAGGCAGCCAGTGGGTTCACTGATGTACTTGGTGAACACCAGACCAAAAATTTGCTACGCAATTAACCATCTAAGTCAAGTTATGGTTAAGCCGACCAAGCTCTTTTGGAAGACGGGGAAGCATGTATTGATATATCTCAGGGGCACTACAGAGTATGGATTATGGTACAAAAGGACAAAGGGAGTGAAGCTTCAAGGCTTCACCGATGCAGATAGGGCATGTAGTCCATTAGACAGAAAGAGCACATCAGGAGGGATCTTCAACATAGGATCGAAAGCAGTTTCTTGGTACAACAGGAAGCAGAGATCTGTGGCACTCAATTTAGCCGAGGCAGAGTACATGGTAGTAAGTCAGACTGCATGTGAGGCCATCTGGATGAGGAAGATTTTGGTTGGTTTTTTTGGTTCTCAGATAGATCCGACAGTGATACATTGTGATCACCATAGTTGCATTAAACTCTATGTTAATCTAGTATTCCATGATAGGTCCAAGCATATAGACATCTAGTACCACCATCTCAGAGATTGTGTTCAGAGGCACATTATGTTACATCAGTACATTCCCACGGAATATCAGGATGCAGATATTCTGATGAAGGTGCTCGCTGATGGGCCTCTAAATTAGACATAAAATAATGTCCATCTAACCTTTCTTAGGCCCATCTACCTTTCTTATGCACATAAAAAGATATATCAAATATCTCCTTCTGCACTTAATAATGTTTTCTTATGCTTTAATATGTTCTTAGAAAGGTTTAAAGGTAATTGCATATTTGTGCCTAATATTGGTTATTTTTGTAGAATATTGTGAGAATATTGGGCAGATTATGCAGATTTGGAGAATGAGATAATTTAGGGACTTGCTCCCTGCCACTGGAAGATCAAGATTAAAGAATAAATTAGCACAATGTCAAGAAATTATGGAGAAATATTGGAGATATCCAAGGGGTTTTTCCACCCTCCTTAACTATCAAAGGCAGCCAAGCAAACTGAAGACGAAGTGCACTCAATCTATGGTTTACTTGGAGTCAAAATGGACTCAATCACTATTTTCTAAGGAGCAGTTGGTAGTTGCCCTGTAGAATAAATAGAGCAGAGTTAGAGCTAGGAAGGGATTTTGATTCCATTCAAAACTTTTACTGCAAGCTATTAAGCTTTTTATTATTGTACTCAGTGATTAAACTTTCAGAAATATAACGAGGCTATTCTCTTCCTAAAATGAGCATACATACTCCATTTTACTGATTTAGTTCTAGAGAGTTGGGCTCGTGGGTCATTAGGGGAATTTTGAGGTCTAAAATGGGCCTCCTAAGAAAAATGCACAACCAAAATAAACTTTATAAGAACCAATAGGATTAAATATGATGCTGTCAACCATGGGGGATGATT
Organism: Pinus albicaulis; assembly: GCA_034641835.2. Lineage (NCBI taxonomy): Eukaryota > Viridiplantae > Streptophyta > Pinopsida > Pinales > Pinaceae > Pinus > Pinus albicaulis. The sequence continues at coordinate 144,409,156 of CM076578.1, read as the reverse complement.
CACCATTTTTTAAGTAAAAGGGTAAAAAGATTAGAAAATAATAAAATAATAAAACTACCTTTTCAACTTGTATTTTCAACTTATCTCCCAAATTTTTTACTCAAATTTCAAGCGATAGTACTCGTTGAATGCAAAATTTAATTTCTCATACAAGAAGTACCCATGTTTCATATTTTTGATGGACCTTGCTACACAAAAAATGAGAAATACATGAAAAAACGCGATTGCAATCACGTTTTTCATGTATTTCTCATTTTTCATGGACTAGGATCCATCGAAAGTATGAAACATGGGCACTCCTCGGATAAGGAATTAAATTTTGCATCCAATGAGTACTCCCGCTCGAAATTTGAGTAAAAACTTTGGGAGATAAGTTGAAAATACGAGTTCAAAAAGTAGTTTTTTATTTTTTCCCTCCAAAATTTGATGCTGTAATCAAATCTTATTTTATTATTTCCACTATTATTTTATAATTTCCTTAGGAGACCCATTTTAGACCTCAAAATTCCCCTAATGTAGGGCCCAACCCATGTGCCTCATCTTCTCTGTTGTTTTCAATCTTTTATTCTATCATTTAGCTAGTTTTATTTATGATATTTTCATTGTTGTTATAATTTGTTGTTGTATATTTAATTTACTTATCTGTGTTGTAGAATAGTTGAAGAACTCCATAAAACTATGAGGCAGCCTTCCCTTCTCATCTCTGTAGATAGAGCTCGAGGAGTTTAGACCTTCCCGCAGACCAAAAATGCTTTATGTTTATGATTCGCTGCTTCTCAAATTAGAGTAGAGTGCAATAACAGTTTCAGTCTTTCTTCCACTATGTTATCACACATTTTATCTATTTTTCCGTACATGAATCCGTAGGTTTTTTTGCAGGAATCAGTAATAAAGTTCTAGAGAAGTTCACCCTCGCCTTCCCACTTCATTTTCCATCTATGTTTTCACGCTTCCAAACGCCTCTGTTACGCTCTATTCCCTCCTTTTATTGCAGATGTCGCCCTTTTTATTCACAAAATTCTTGAAAAAACATTAAAATTTTGACCTCCACCCTTACTTGTCGAAACTCTCGCTCATTATACTTCTCTCATCGCAAATCATAGATCTTGTGCGTTCTTTGTTTGCTCTCCCATTCCAAGCCCTGGTTGCAATATTCTTTCTGTACTCCGCCACGTCATCTAACTTATCGCATTTCGCATTTCGCTCCACTGTGTCATCGCCTTCGCATTTCGCAGTTTCTTTCCCATCGCATTTCACATTTCGCTTATGCTACCGAACAGCACTTTTGCTTCTCCACCAGCCTTGTGATATTGCGATATCGCATTTCCATCCTCCCATCGCATTTCGCAATTCCAACCTTATCGCATCTCGTACTTCGCGCTTTCCTCCCAACTGCACTTCCACTTCTCCACCAACCTTGCGATATTGTGATATCGCATATCACATATCGCATTGCCATCCTCCCATCGCATTTCACAATTTGAGCCTCTTCACATCTCGCACTTCGCACTTTCCTCCCGACTACACTTCTGCTTCTCCACCAGCCTTGCAATATTGCGATATCGCATATCATATTTCCATCCTCCCATCGCAATTCCGCCATCGCAATTTTCAAGGCCTCCCTCTCCAAAGAATTTTTGTGATATTATGCGTTGTAATACATTCCAGACACCTTTTTCACTCCTCTAAACCTTGCTTCGTGTGTTAAGCCTTCCATTAGCATCTTTAGCCCTTTCCCTCTGGACTGCAATAAACATTTTTTCAATTAGAAGTAAGTCATGGATAGATTAGGTACATGGATAGAAGCACGGTAGATAGAGCATAAAATAATTAGGGTGTGTTTAGTCGATTGGCCAAGCTAAGTGTGGTTTAAATTAGTTTCATTCTTCCATTTCTTTTAAGCAAGTTAAATTAGTTTCATCTCCATCATTTCCTTTCTGCAATTTAAATTGGTTTCTTTTCTGTCATTTCTTTTCAGCAAGTTAAATTAGTTTCATTTCCGTCATTTCCTTTCTGCAATTTAAATTAGTTTATTTTCTGTCATTTCTTTTCAACAAGTTAAATTAGTTTCCTTTCCTGACATTTATTTTCAGCAATTTAATTTAGTTTCCTTTATGTCATTTCATTTCTACAATTTATTTTAGTTTCATTGAAGTGTGACAGACTTCACCGAGAAACCCTAGAAGTATCACCCTTTCGTAGAGTGGAAGAGGATGACATGAGTAGAATGCATTTTTTGTGTATATAACACTGTCACCTCCAAGTTTGTACGAACCCCAGGTTGATAAAGTAAAGTAGGGTAGGCCCTGGGAGTTGCAGCACTCTTGGTGCAATACCAGGGCTCACCACTCGCCAAGAGAAAATTCGAATACCATAGAGGAAAGATCAAAGTAGCTAATAATCTCTTTCTTGTTGAAAGGGAGTGTTGAAAAGTCAACAAGAAATGTGTGTCTAATTTAATTTTCCCTTAATTTAATTGGACAATAAAATGTAATCTTATCTCATAATCACTTGTAATAGTTAACTGAGTGTGATAAACTCAGTTAGCTCATAAATTTTGAGATGAGGGTGGTTGATGAAACATGCAGAGTGATTCTACTAGTTATGGAGTTCGAGTTGCAGTTAGTGCATTAGTTTAATGCATGAGAAATCAGTTAACTCAATTTATTGAGTTAAAGTCAGTTGAACTAGTTGTAACTGTTTGTCACACTAGTGAGAGAACAAGTCAATTAAATCAGATTTAATTCACATGCAGTGATCTACCATGCAACTGATGATTTACTATTAATAGTTGCATGCATATCAGTTCCAGTGGAGACCCAATTAAGACAAAGGTTAAAGGGATGCTAACTATCATTTCTATCATTAGTAAGTTGCCTACATGCAGTAAGACAACCATAGGATTTCCCATAAGCATTGCGTAGTTTTGGAAGGCTGAAATTCCTAAATAATAGGGATTTCATTCCACATGAATTGCACAAGCAAGGCAGGATGAGCAAAGGCTAAAAATTGGCTAAGTGTTGGTTGATTTTTTCCATATCAGTGTGAGATAGTTGTGAGAGTGCATGAGACTCTTGTGAGAAGAGTGCATTGTAATTGTTTCATGATTACTTGGTGAATATATAATATAATATAGAGGGGTTTTGAGCAACAAGCTTTCCCCGAGAAAATATCTGTGATGTGGTTTGATTTTCTTTTTTCTTTACTTGTTGTAATTGGCAATCGTGTTTATTTTCCACAATTGATTTGTAAAAGGATTCAGTATCTTGCTTTAGTACATTGATTGATCGGATTGAATCCATTGGAATACATATTTTTTGTATAATTTCTACACTTCAAATCATAACCCCGGTAACCTATAACCCAATCATAGTTCGAATCCCAATTAAAACAGTTAGGGCAGAATTTAAAAAATACTAAATCTGACAGTGGAAAAGAAGTCACGTGGCCCCATCTTATCCACTCATGGGGGTTAATGGGGAATTAAAATAGGAGACAAAATGCACCCAATCTGGCACAAATCTCGTCGAAGTGGGGCGAATTTTCCGCTCGGTGGTTCCGAAAAAGGCAGATTCATAGGATGGTTAGCAGGAGAGTGCAATTTGTAGATCAGTTAGAAACAAAAGTTTACCAGAGTATAACTTCTTTATATTTTGGCCAATTTGAGCCCAAAAAGAGCCCATCTAAGGGTTTTTTACTCTTCTAGCACCATTGGAGACATTATTTTTGCATTTTGAGCTCTGAAAATCCATGTAATCACATATTTTAGCACTATGAAGGAGGCCCAACATTGGATGTTAGACTAGGAGATGTAGCCCAAGAGGGGTGAACTCCTTCATCATTTTGATGTCTTGTGTTATTGTTTATGGTATTATTTTCTCTGTTTTTATGCTGCAAAATTATTTTAAAACACTTAATTTATATGATTTTGCAACTTGCCTAATTTTCTAAAATACATAAAAAATTACATTCGCAATTCATCAAACCTTCAAGTTTTTAAATACAGATTAGTTTGGCATTAGAGATTTGATTCTTTGGTTGTTTTCAATGTTAATTCGGTTGTAAGTGTTTTCTTATTCTTATAAGGTTGAAGCTCAAATGAGGAGAAGGAAATATTATGGGAACAAGTCATCAAACTAGTTCAAGGAGAGCACATCAACCTCAAGCTTCACCACAATTTTCACCTCAACTGCCATCCAAGACCTAAACAGTCATGGCACGTGAAGGAGGCCCTGAAAATATGTTTGAGGATGAGAAGACTTTCAGAAAATCATTCTTTGAAATGACTAAAACGGTGAAATTAATTTATGAGGAAGGAAACTTAATGTTCAAGGGGATAGCTCAAATACTCCAAAGGGGAATCGAGGAACTGGAGAAAAACCTCAAAAAGGGAATGGAGGAAATGGTGAAAAACAACCTCTACCTCCAACTTCATCTTCACCTCCATATTCAACATCATCATCTTCTACATCAACCCCTTCACAAGCACTTCCACATTCTTCAAACTGACATGGTAAAACTGCATTGCTAAAACTTGACATAAATTTTTAATTTCCCATGTATATTGGAGATTAGATAATTGGGTTAGTCAGCTTCAAGTGTATTGCAAGATACAAAGGATCAAAGCTGATGACACCAATACTAAGCTTGCTCTTTAAGGTTGGAAAGTGCAACACTCATTTGGTGGGAAGCGAAAACGCAAGAGGATCTCAAGAAAAGAGGTAAGACCATAACTTCTTGGAATGATTTTGTTGATGCATTAAGAATACAAAGTTATCCTTTATCATACATGTAAAAATTTATAATGGATTGGAAAAACTTTAGGCAAGCAAAGGGCCAAAGTGGGAAAAGTTATACCCAAGATTTTAGAATAAGAGCATTGATTTTGGGTGGAGATTTATCCTCTCAAGACACTTTACTCAATACATTGGAGGTTTACATAGTTACTTGAGACACACAATTCTCATTTTCAACCCTACAAATCTATATGAATTTTATGTATAGGAAACACATTTATAAGAAAGAGGGAAGAATGTTCCACAAGAGAACAACAAAAATCCATTCAAGGGTGGAGACAAAGGAAAGGAAAAATTCAAAGGAAAAGGAAAAAAGAATGCTTCCATCAAGAAAGAGGGATAAAAACTCACATGCAAACATTGTTCAAAATAATGTCATGATGAATACCATTGTTGGAAACTTCATCCTAAGATGAGACCCAAAAATTTTAACAAAAAGGAAAACAAAAGACTATTGCAAATACACAAAATGATTTAATATATGATTCTAGAGATGAAACAAATATCATAGCCATGGGATTGAAAGGGAAGGACTCTATTGCAAGTACTAGTTCCTCTAGTAACATCAATGAAACTCAAAATGATAAGGAAATAATAGAGCTTTTCCATATTAGAGTTATCTCAAAACATAACAAAATAGACACTCTATTTGATAGTGGATCACAAGAAAAACTCATTTCATAAACCATTGTCAAGAAACTAAATTTAGAAACCATTCCTCATCCTAAACCTTATCTTTTAGGTTGGGTATGTAACAATACGAAATTGCAAATGACTAGAAAATGCAAACTGAAATTCGCCATCACTTCAAACTTCATTAATGAGGTAGAACTTGATGTAGTTCCATTAGACATATGTGGTATTATTTTGAGAAGCCCATATCTTTCTGATAGGAAAGCCATCTTTCATCACCATGTGAACAAGTATAATTTGTTTAAAGATGGTATTAAGTATATTGTTAGAGAACATCACAAGAAATCAAATATATCTCTTGTAAATGTTGGACAAATGAAAAGTCTTGTTAGTTCTAGCAATAATTTTGTATTGTTGATGATCAAACCCAAAATTTATGTAGAGAATGAAGCCTTCCAAGATTGTGATGCAAGGTTAAAATCTGATTTGATTGAGGTTGTTAACACCTATGATGATTTGTTTCAGGATCCTAAAGGAATTCCTCCTCAAATAGGAATACAACATGAGAACCAATTGCAACAAGATTGTTCTCTTCCAAACATTAGCATGTACAAGATGTTCGTGATGGAAAATGCATAAATCAAGAAACAAATCTAGGAGTTACTTGATAAATGTAATATCTTCGGCCTAAGCCATCGTAAAAACTCTCGTAAAATGAGGGTTGTTAAATAATTAAATATTATTAATTTTTATATTGATATTACATGAAAAATATTTTGGTAATTTTTAATTATAAGAATATTGGAAGAATTATTTCTTAACTATTTTATTTAGAAGAATTTATATTCTTCTATAGAAATAAATTATATTTCCAAGTTTTTATTTTTTATGAGTTTTAGAAATAATGAATAATAGTTTTGAAAAAACTATGAATAAGTGATATTTTTCTCATAAGACAAAAGAAAATCTACCATGAAAAGAAAAGCATGAGAGATATATGAAGTGTTTTTGTGATTTAGGGAAAATCAGATTTATGGGTGCTTTATGGAATGCTTTTAAGATTTAGAAAATATATTCCATTGTCTTAATTATATTTATTGTAAGCCTATGAGAAAAATAGAAGGAGAGATGAGAGAATACATGGAGAATGGAGCCAAGGAAGAGGAAGAAGGGATTCCAAGCATGCATCAAAAGATAAATGACTATGTTCTTTGAAAAAAAATTTGTTTGTATATGGGACATGATGATATAATAATTGAATTTATTTGGATGAAAAATTTCACATGATAAATAATCAAGATTATTTCTTGAGAAAAAATATATATTATTTCATGGATAGAGAAATAAATGTTTTATTGATTGAATTCTTAGAAGATTTCATGTGATTTGTATTCTTAAAAGTTTTTCATGGCTAAAATAATTATGTGAATTGCATGAATTATTGGAAAATGGAGTCCAAATATGACTTTGTATCTGGCAAACCAAGATAAATATGTAAAAAGTGAAAGAGATCTATGTAAAAGAGGATGTTATGACCGAAATCATTTTGTCTCGAAAATCGTGTCCTAAATTGATGACAAAAAAAGGAATTATTTAATATTTAAATCTCGAAAATGAGCTCCAAAGATCCGTTCGAATCTTCCAAACCATAACACCTGTGTCAAAACGGAGAGATGTTATTTTTAATGAACCCGTTACAAACAAAAAACTCTTTGGGTTTTCCAAATGTCATTTCCATTTGTTTGGAAACTGTATCCAAAGTTGATGACAAAAACAGGAAATTATTTAATATTTAAATCTGGAAAACTAGGCTACAAAAATTCATTTGAATATTCAAAACCGTGATACCTGTGAAAAAAAAATGAGAGGTTATTTTTAATATGCTTGTTCCAAAAAAAAATCTCTTTTGGTTTTTCTAAAGTTGTTTCCATGTTCGTAAACCGCGTCCAAAGTAGAGGACTAAAACAAGAAAAATAGAGTAAAACAAAGTGCTTCTATTTGATATTTCAAGTGGATAAAATAATTGTTTATGTACATAAAGACATAATAATTATATTGATAATTCTTTAAAATAAATTAGGTTATTTCATTTAATATATTACCAAGTATGTTCCCATGATGCATACGCATTAAAAGTTTAAAGAAAAATATTGAACTCTTGAAAAGAGTATGTGTTGAGGTGCACATGAATAATTATCTAGTATATTTGATCTACTATAATTGATTATATGATTTTACATGCATGAGTCATGTAAAAAGATATAAATGACTTTTCTTAGAAGTAGTTCACATAAAACCTTTGCATAAAAGATGATTGGTTGTGTTATTTGAGAAGGATTTGTTATTCATGTTATTTCTTGAGGAAATATTACAGATCTCTCTAATGTGTGAAATGATAAGAAAATATTTTGTATTTCATGCATAATAGCTATTGAGTTAGCTATGTTTTGGAAAAAGAATAATTAGGTTGTTAATTCTTTGGAAAATAAATATATATAATTGTATGCAAGGAAACATTTATTGTGTTAGAACTCTTCAAAAATAATAAAAGAGAAAAATATATACTTCTGTGCACTATTGGATTAGATTCTTGGAGAGGAAAAATAGTAAGCACGTGCTTTATTATGTAATATTATTTAAAGAAACGTATACACTTGCATGCATGGAAAAAGTATAGTTTTGGGGTATTACATTTCTAGAGAAAAAGAAGATGCAATCACATAATATTGATTGTGTTAGCCTTCTTTTGAGAAAAATAATATGTATTTTGCAAACCTAAAAAGATTAGCTATGGTATTAGATTTATTTTGGAGGAATATTATGCATAGTTATTGGGTTAGATCTTTTGAATGAGAAGGGAATGTCTCTTTGCATGCATGAAAGAATAAATGGTATGCGCTTGATCCATTAAAAAAGAAATGTGTTTATTTTTCCATGAAATATTTATTTAGTTTCTCTTGAAAAGAAATATATGTTTTACATGCAAAAAGAACAAGCTATCTTATGGCATGCACGAAATTATAATTAGTATGTTAACTTTGTTTGAAATAGAGTTGGAATTTTTATACATAATAGCCATTGTGAATAGCTCTTGTGTGGAAAAGATTTTGTTGGAAAAGAACATGCAATGAAATGCATAAGTATATAATCTATTGCGTTAATCCATTTGGAAAAGAAAATATAAGAGTAGGCACAAAGGAAATTGCTTGTTGGGCTAGTTATTTTGGAAGATTTTTATGCATTTGCATGCACAATATTATTATATAGTATGTTAGTTTTCCTTTGGAAATAATATGAAAGTGCATGCAAGATTTTGTTAGCGTTTGTTGGAAAGACAAGGCTTGATAGTGATTTATTTGTTACTAATACATGTGAAATGATGTTAAATAAGGCATTTCATGTCAATTTGGTTATGTTTTATACATGCATACAAATAGTTGTTAAAGTGTCACAAATAAAGATTGATTCTTGGTTTATTAATATTTTATCTAATCATGATATCAAGTGTGATGACGACAGCAACAGCAGAAAATGAGGGTGACTTGAAAAAATGAGTGTTCAAGTTTAATATTGTAGAAGATAAGAATTGTTAGTCCATGCAGGTTTAGGAGTTCCAACTGCAAGATAACCCATTGAAGGAAACAGTCTGACCACAAAGACAGAGATTGAGGATCTGTGGGTAAATAGTATCATGATGATTGTAATAGCTTATAGCTAGTTATGTTTCCTTTAATATTATTTTCTATGTAGTTATAACAATGGTCAAGAGATGGACTCCCTTATAACCATTGAGTGAGGGGTGAAAACCATCACGATCGTTTAATAAGAAAATTAAACGTTTGCTAGTTTTAACCCTGCGGGGTTTCCAGGGTATATCGGTGTCTAATGATGTGATTATTTTATTTTTTTTTAGATCTAAGACAATCGATGATTGTTCATTGTCTCATTTTCATGGTGTTAATATCTTCCATGATGTGATTTTTATATTATCAATTATGTGATTTACTAATTGAGTTAAAATGATTATGGGATCGATGCACAGTTATAGCAGGAACATTAAGTTAATATGCTACAACAAGGAGAGTTAATGGTTGTGTAACTCACTATGTTTTTTATTAAATCTTGTGAGAGTTAAGGAGTTTGTTGAGAGAATCTTGTGAGTTGTTTCTACACTTAGGGATTCGACCCCTGAGAGAGGGGAAGTTGTTTTTGAGTTTGTGTATGGATTTTTCAATCATTTTGATGGTTGGACATCAAAGGGTGGAAATCTTGTAGCTTGTACTTCATCACTTTTTATAGGAAATCAAAGAACAGTTGCAGCTATTATTCAGGGATTCTCGTGTTGTGAATTTGTGATAATGTTTTCTCTTTGTTATAATTTTAGACGAATGATACACTTGTCTCCTTACCATACCTATGATCTTCAGTGATTTTCCTAAGAGGTTATAAGCAGAATTCTTTTCATTAAAGCTATGTTTTGTTAGGAATCTAATTTTGTGTAATTTTCCTTCTTGATTAATGAATTCATGGTGCACATTCTCATTATGATCTCTTGCTCTTTCAAACCCTACACTACACCAACAAACTCCTAAGCCATCACAAAAGAATACCTACCTTGATCCTCCAAATCTCTTGCGATTGAAATCTTTGATGCTTTGACCTAGTTCTTTGATTTTCACTCCTAATCCAACAAAAAAACCCTAAATATTTTCAAACCCTAGACTGAGCTATCTACCCTAAAATCCATTCCTATACCAGTCAAATCCTTGGTTGTGTTTTTCATAAAGAGAGCCCTCTCTAGTTTGGTAAGGCTAGCAACCAAACTAAAAGTTTGGTTTGAGGTTACCTCCGTCGATATCCTTTCAGCCTTGGGACATTGTGGAGGCTAACACAGCCAACCCTTTCTAATCTGCAACATGTCCAGGGAAGTATTTGTTGTTTCATCAGAATTTAAGTATTCTTTAGTTTGCTTCTATTCATATTTTCCTTCCCTCGCACATTTAGCAATATGAGTTAATATTCATATTATTTCTCTCATCGATGCAGCTAAAATAAAATGTTTAGACTCTTTATTGCTTAGATTTGCTACAAACAGAAAAAAATTTGCATAAAAATCTTGCAGCAAATGATCTTAGCGATGATTTTATCTATACCTGTTGTGAATCTTATGATTGTCGAGTTGAGATGAACCATTGCATTTCACTCATTCATATTGTTTTCCCTTTAATCGTATTCCTTTCTTCCGAAGGAACTCAAAGCCTCTAATTGGTAAGTCGTGGAATCTTGATCCTCTACTTTTCATTTTTCCTAGGTCTTTCCTCGAAATTTTAGACTTTTTGGCTTATTGGACCCTTGGATTTGTATTATATCGGAAGCATTTAAAAACAAATTATGATATTTACCTTTGTAAGATCCACATTGTCTTTTCCTCCACTATAACGTCCATTACACTCGGAGAAGGAAATGGTCCTTATTTCACTGTCTTCACTGGAATCTTGTGGTCTCAAAGTCTCGTAAGTTGATTTGAGTTTCAAAAACTATTTTCAAAATTTTCAACACTCGATTTATTCTCATATTTATTAAATCTCCAACTCATTTCCTATTTTTATAAACAAATGTAGGTGCTTTTGTTATTTCTTAATCGAAACAAAAAATATCAGAGCCATTTTATAAACATTTTATGACATTGATTACCTTTGATAGTTGAATCCCAGTATAAAATATTCCCATGTTATACATTAAAAACTATTCACTATTGGATATATTTGACATCATAAGAGTTATTTATAGAAATTTATGAAAAACTTTTGTTTTGAAATCTTCTTTCTCTTTAATAATCTAAATATCGAGACCTTTTATATTGGAGGTGAAATTTAATTAAACTTCTGAAAATGAATGTCATTGAAAACATTATGAAGCAAGGTCTTTGTTTATCGGAGTTTTTCTCATTAAGAAACTTTTGGAAACCTTAAGCCCTTACTTTTCGCTTTGATTCTCTCGGAACCTCGAATCTTCAACTTATTGAGTTAAGTATCCTCGAAGGTCTCTGATCAATTCATTCTGATCTTTCATTATGCTCACATGAAGTCTTATTTGATCATCCTTTGATATATATGTTTACTTTTATATGATCATGGTGTCAAGTGCTTGGATGTATTTTAATTACAATTTTATTAAATCCAAACATTCATTCCTCGAGATGACTTTGGAGATATATATTTTTCATAGTATGTGCACATAGGTCTCTTTTTACTCTTCTCAACAACCCACATGGATAATGATAAATTCATCACCTGTGGCTTACTTACATTTTCATCTTTATCTTACTATTAGATGACCATCCCATTATCCTAATCATCTTTTAGTGTGCATCTTTTATTTTCAAAGACATTCTTGAATAGTCACTATGATAATACAACCAATTGGTAAGAAAATTTAGAACACACAAAGTAATGAAGCATGATCAATTTGTGTTTGAATTCTCCTTCATTTGAATTTTTGATATATCATTCCATAGTTAGCATACAAAATTCCAAGTCCTCTCCCCAAATACATATGCATCACATGGATTGAGACTTCGTCTTAATTTTTTAGAGTTAATGAACCGTTGGAGTTGATATGAAAACTTAAAAGACAGAGAATAATTGTAGTTGCAATGTAAAAAGAAGCGCATTCTTATTTCTAGTAGACTTTGTTTATTCTCGATTCCTTGAACATGAATCACTATTTTTCTAGTTTGACCACTTGCGTTAGTTTAGTTTTAATAAGTTATGATTTTGGGATAATAAAAAATACATTGAAAACAACTTCTTGATGTTTGTAATTATAATCCAAAGAAAAAGTTATATTTTGTTGGATATCGCTCAAGTAATATCAAATGAAATTTTCCAATGGTAAGTTTCATATGTCCACTTTCATTCATTTCTATTTCTTTACTTTTGTTTCAACTTTGTTTTACTTTCTGTTGATATAAAACTCTATTTCGCAGGTCTCCGTGAGTTATTTTCATGCCCCTACCAGCTCAGATTGGAAACTCATTTTCTTTATCATTGTCTTTCGAGTTTTGGGGCAGTGGTAATGATTGCTCATCAAATTAGCTAAACTGGGGAGTTTTTGAACTTTTAATTTGTTTCTTAAGCATTGTTTTTATCATAAAAATGGTTAAGATGTTTTTTTTGCAAAATTTGTTTTGAAATAAGAAAATTTGCAGCAAACAGAGACTTCTCATTTAGCTTATTATCTCTCATCACTACTAATCACCCTTTACATTTTGAAAGCCTCATTTCTTATAACTCTGCAAGATAAAATCTATTAAAATCTCAACTTAAAATGAACATTCATATGCTTATTATTTTTTACTCTTTTATTGAAACATTTGTATAGTTAATCGTGTTAGGTTTGGTTTTTAATTTAGGATTCTCTTTGAGCATTTCTTTTCCAATTTGACATTTTGAAGTTTGTTGATTTGTTTCACTTCCGTTTGGATTTCTCTTCTTTTTTCTATCTGGTTTTGGTTTGATTTTGGTGACTCCACTGAGATTTATGTAGAAGGTATTTTTCTCACCTCATTGGCATAGATGGGAAATCTTTAGTTTGTTTATTCAATGAATTTCATTTATCATTAAAGGTTTATCTTTATAGAACCATAAGTCCTCTTCTTTAATATAAAAAAAAAAAAAAAATTAATTAATTAATTTAAAAAAAAAATGAGAGAACACACACATCTTTTATAAGTGATATAGTTCACATTTTCAAGAAAAAGAACTAACTTGAGTTTAACTAAATGAATCCCTCCCATCCCTCCACTTTATAAAATCCTCTGATTGATAGTCGCACACATACATAGGAAGAAGAAAATAAAAATAAAAATAATTGGAGTCAACATTATGAAAGTATTATATCTATTAACATAAGTCTATATTATCATCCCCCCTCTTTCACTCAGAGATATATCATAAACTAAAAACTCGCAAATGCGCTTATCAAAAGGATGATTAAAAAATGATTGGTTTTGTTGATTTTTCATTTTCAACAGATTTCTATTTTGATTTATTCATTAAGATTGACTTTTCACTAGCTTTCTGTCAGTACTTGTTTCATCTCATCTGATTACAAGATTTGCAAATAGTGTTCCTCCGAAATTCAATCAATATTTGGGTTAAAAAATGTACAAAATGTATATTATTTTCATTTTTATATATAAATTAGTAATTGATTGTAAATATTAATTCCTAGTCAATTTTTACTACCTAATTCAATTTTCACTAACAGTCCTACAAAATCATCCAACCAAATTGTAAAACAATTAAAATAATGTGTTTCCGAGATCTCGGTAATTTATTTCAATTCCTAATTTTAAAACTAAATTTCAAGCCCTGAAATGTCAAAAATTCAACGTCGTTGTAGCTCATTTTGTCAGATTTTTATTTACGAAAGTGACTATAGTTTATAATGGAGGAATCAGCCCCGACATTTCAAAAGTCTAGATAATAATAATAATAATAATAATAAATTTTGATATTAAAAAGTTCCGATATCGAACATCAGCGGTTTTTATATAATGTCAAAGTGTCTCATTCCAAAACTCCAGATATTCAATATCATGTGATGGGTTATTTTGTTTTACCAAAGGTTCCTTCCCCTCATTTTAAAAAGTTTCCACCTTATCCTCATTAATTTAATAACCCCTAAAACTAAAAACTTTGAATCATTTTCAAAAGTTTCCACCTCATCCTCATTCATTTAATAACCCTGAAACTAAAAACTTTGAATTAGAAACCAAGTTGTTATAATTCCTATAAAGGAAAAGACTCACCTCCACGTAAGCCTCATCTCCCACACCATACCTCAGTGCACATCCCTCTTCACTCCTCATATCCAAAAAAACCCTGACTTCCCTTACCTCTCACCCTCCTTATTTCTGAGATATCATATCTTACATTGACATATGGTAATCGTACCTCGACAAGTTGAGGCAAAGAATTTCGAGCCATCAACAAACCCTAAGTGATGTGACAATCTAAGATATTACAACGAGATATGACACAGTGATTATAGTGAGATATGACACGGTGACTTAAAGACCAATCTAAGATATTACAGTGGCATGTGTAACCTACAACACTAACAAAAAGTGCAACTAGTATGACAAATGACACATAAAACCTATGTTGTAGTGCATGGAAATTTGTGTTAACATAGTTGCATTACAATCTTGACCTCATGACACTGACATTTTTCTAATGATTGTACATGACTCTGCCTTGATATAATGACCTACTTGACATGACAATCACTAAATTTGTACCAACAATGACCTAAAAGTTGTGATGGTCATCTATGAAGCAACACCTTTGGAATATGCTATGCAAGGAACTTGATCTATATACTATACGATTTTTGTAGTATAGGGTTTTGAGCTATGACAGAAATGAAAGTGTGAATTGATTAAACACCTAGACATAACTAATGGGCTTGACATGTAAATGACTTAGCAATGACATATGGTTGAGTATATTGATAAAACTATCATGACATAACTATGATAAAATATTATGACATAACTAATGGCCCTGACATGTAAAGAATTAGCAATGACATATGGTTGATTGTATTGATAAAACTATTATCACTATGATGTGAGACATTGACACACTAAGATCCAACCTAATATGTTCCAGTGAGCATGTTGACACTATAGAGCAATGCTTGGCATAAACTAGCATGACTTAGGGATTTGTCTTGTAGTGATGACCTAAAAAGTTTACATTGACACAATTGTAACGTTGCAGGTCACCAAATCTTTTAAGGCACTATCATCTTTTTGTACATCTTTGTGACGTGAACATAGATAGGGCTTAGACATATGTTGGTAGATCTTTGTGCACAAAGCTTGAAAGCATTGGTAGCAAGTCATATGGATGAGTATGCCATTATCAAACATTCAAATTCAACATTTGAAGCAGTACAAGGTGATTAGTTAAATGATGTTTGGTAGCCAATTTGTGCGCTGATGAATGCTTATCTATTTATGTGAGCAACACAGTTGAACAAAGACAGTGATGTGCAATTGAGCAGTGATCGTGATGTGCAACGATCAGAGATAGCAATGGCGGTGATGTGGTTAGTGGCTACCAAGACTTGACATGATACACAATATCATCATTACAGTTTTCTTACATTGATTCATAGCACAAGGAAATCCAGTGTGAAAATTGTGAAATGTGGTCCACCAACTCTTCAAGGTAGAAGGGTTGTGTAAGGCAAGGAATTGGAGTCATTTTCAAGTCGTGGCCTAAAAACATTTTAGGTCGATAGGGTGGTGCTAGCTCAAATAGTGGCCTACACAGGGTGTTGTGGTGCTAGCACTAGTGGCCGGTGTTGTGGCGTCTATTCAATTGTGGCTAATAAAATTACAAAACAGCAAAGCATCTTTTCCAGCAACATCTTTTCCGGCAACCACTGGGAAACTAAGTGTTCGGGCACTCATCAAGTTGTGGCCTTATTTACAGGGTGTTGGGTCATCCTTTTGTTGCTTTTGGTTGCAACAAGACATTAAGGTCTAGTAGCGTCCTACATGTAGTGGCCTATAAATTAAGAGATTGACATATCCCTCAATTGTAACTTAAATCTTGATTTAATTAATATTTCTTTTAACGAGGAAAGACAATTACAAGAAATTCCCACCTAAAATCTTCTATCCTTCTGCATTGTTATATAGTGTTGTCTTACTGTTAATTAACTAATACTCTAATAAAAAAGATTAAAAAGAGCTAACTGTAAGAAACCTAAATTACAATTTGGGAAAAAATATATATATATATATATATATATCAACGAGATTAAATTCAACGAAATTATATACATCCAAAAATAGAGTACACATATCCTAGAAGGGTATATAGGTTAACGAGTTGACTTTTGGTCACGTCCTTCTATTGATAATTTCATAGACAAATTTTTTAAGATGGAAATGTTATGTTTGATCTGTTAGATGTAATGATTGATGTTTTAGATTGTATTCTTGGAAAGATTTTTAGATGGTGTTCAGTCAACCATTTAAAATTAATAAAATTTGCTAAATTAATGTTAAATTTTTTTCAATTTCTAATTAAAATTTGAGAAATCAACCAAAAACTAATTTATTTATTTTTTTAAATTTGCCCATAGAAGCATCTAACACTACTTTACAAAGAGGAACACGAGTTTCTGTTAAAGTGCCTCTCTGAGTTTCTGTTAAAGTACCTCTGTATTTTGAATCTATTTTCTCATGCCTAGGTGTTTTGAATCTATATTCTTATTTTCTAACATGTTTCTGCTGCTAAATCCTTAATATGATTCTTCGCATCATTTACGTCACAGCTCTTTGTTCCATATTTCTAGCTTTAGCTCCTCTTCAAATATGCATATAATATTTCGACATGCCATATTGTGTATTTATCTGGTTAAACGAGCCTAACCAACTGTACTATTTCTTAGAGTCTAGACACTGTTCTAATGGAAATTAATGGGGACATTGCACAAGTTATTTTTGCAGTTGGAGGTACCTCATTGTATTTTATCTCTGTTTTAGCAGAGATGTCTTCATTTTGTAAAAGCAGCTACTTTTTAAGGTCAAATACGTCATTTCCGATTATTGGCAGCTATAGAGTGATCAATCCATGATATGATTCTTCGCATCATTTACGTCACAGCTCTTTGTTCCATATTTCTAGCTTTAGCTCCTCTTCAAATATGCATATAATATTTCGACATGTCATATTGTGTATTTATCTGGTTAAACGAGCCCAACCAACTGTACTATTTCTTAGAGTCTAGACACTGTTCTAATGGAAATTAATGAGTACATAGCACAAGTTATTTTTGCAGTTGTAGGTAACTCATTGTATTTTATCTCTGTTTTAGCAGAGATGTCTTCATTTTGTAACAGCAGCTAATTTTTAAGGTCGAATACGTCATTTCCGATTATTGGCAGCTATTGAGTGCTCCTCTGCGCCCCTGCGTGCATTTCCTGCGTAATTAAAAGATTTTTTTTCTTTCAAGCCCTTGTCTCAAGTTCTCGGCATGACAAAGAGTTCTACAACATCATTCCACGTTATGTCTACGACTTACAGCATTAACAACTTTCCTTCGGAGTAAGCGAGAGTTTTCCGAAACTCGCTAAAGGTGGAGAATAGCTTCATTTGGATGATGTAGAATGATAGTAAACCTGGGATACTACATCCTGAATGAGATTAAAAGAATGCACCAGTTGCCCTCTCTGCATACATTTTTCCCACGACCAGCCAAACTAATAAAAATCACTAAATTGCCAGGTTTTGGAAGCTTTATAAACCTATCGCTGCATTATTTGGATTTCCCTTGAATTCCATATGGGTGGGTCCTGCGTGGTTTCTTCTAAGCCCACCTAAGCCCACTCAGCCTTGTGATAAAAAAACCTGTTTTAAACCAGAATTCAGTTTTTGGGCTTGGTAATGGAGGTCTTGAGCCATGGTGGTGCCAACTATCCATAACAGAGAATCTCCAGCCATGCATCAACCCTACTAATTTTCCTCGAATGGAGTATATTCTGTCAAAGCATTAATTGACTCATATTTTATTCATCTTTTATTTTGTTTTTTCAAAGAATATGTTTTATTGCAATAACAAACAACGACTTAAAAATGTCAAACTATTATAATCAAATATTATTTGCAATAACAAACCATGTGATGATGACTTCTTGATTGAAATCTCGTTATCCTCCCTGCCCAGTTTCAAATTTTGTTAGTAACATGTTAATCTTATATTTAATATGTTGATCTTATATTTAATATATTGTTGTAATGGCTTCCAGCCTTATTGTTGCACAGACTTGAGCCCTAAAAATATATTACCCTGGTCCATGGGGTTGCATTGTCACATGGTAAAAAAAAAACTTATTCTTCACTTAAAATGCAGTAACACATATAATTGTGTTTTCTCTTAACAGAAAGTTTTAATTCAACAATACATACATGTTAATCACAATCCATGTCTATCGATCTTCAGGTCCGATTGAACTAATTAAAGTACAAGTATAAAACAATGTGGAAACATATGAAGTACATAAGAATATACTGGGCTGTTACTAAGAGTTGCTTTCTAAGTAAAGTATGCTTTCCTTGAAGGAAAGGACGCTTCAAAATTAAACAAGTTACTTTTCCAACCAGCCAAAGTCATTTTAGTATAAGTTCAGTGTAAACAAAAGTGGGTCATCCCAGTATCAATAAAATAATAGTAAAATCAGAATAAGAACTTGTTAAAATTTGATGTCCAATATAAACCTTTTTAACATCCACATTAGTTAAAGAAAACACATTAAAACTGATAGAACTACAACAGCCTACGGCGTTTTACTAATAGGCTTCTCTCTAACTAAGGAGAAACAAAACCAGGCCATATAACTGTCCAACAATAAAGCTATAAATTTACTTCTTCTTCTCAGTGGTACCAGCAGCCCTGAAAAATAAACCAATCGAGAGTCAATTTTTTTAAATAAATAAGATTAGAGTGTCAACAAAATGTCATATCTACATATGCATGTCAAAATAAGAAATATTTTAAACCATCTTAGCAAATCTGATATAACAAACAGTCCTAAAGTAAAGCTAGCAGAAATAATGCTATCTCAAAATTATCTAACAAGTTGTCTGCATTGATAGAGTTGTCTGCAACTATCCACTTCAACGGAATGCAAAGATACAAGGGGATATTGTGGCCAGCAAAACTCTAAATATACAAAAAGGAATCTTCTATTGCTAGTTTCCTTCGTGCTTACCTGATCTAATACCAGGTGAGGAACAAAACCCATCACTTGCCTCCCGATGACAAGCTACTCTACCACTAAGTACGTGCACTTGCCTCCTTGAAGAGTTTGATCAGAAGCTGTAAATTGATATTTCAAGCCCCCACTCGAGCCACATTGTGGCTTAATGTGGCTCAAGCATCCTATCATAATAGCAGGGCCCACACTTGGACTTGCAAGCCGTAGCCAACCCAATGAGAAAATCAGACCAAGTCAAATGCGAACAACAAAAAGCCATTGTGTCAAATTTGCAAGTTTGACTATCAAGCGTAACTTATTTTGGACTTGCATGTATGTTCAACTTAACAAGTTTGACTCGCAAGCGTAATTTACTTGCATGTATGTTGGACTTGCTGCGCATTTCAATAAAGCCCTTGGCACCTTTGATGGTAGTCACCGTTTGGGTATGACCTGAAATGGTGAAAATTGCATCTTCATCACCACCCTTCCCTTCATGCCACATTTTGGCTCGGTACAAAGCAGCAGAACTCACCTTAGGCTTGAAAGTCTTACCCAACCTAATAGGAAAATCAGACCAAGACAAGTGTGAACAACAAAACTAGAGAGGCTAGGACTTGCCCTTTTGACGACAGGTAGCTAAATGCTCTTTTATGGCAGAAACCCACAGATATATCAGCTCTAGGTAAATTAAACAAAATGTTTCACAGGCTCGAACAACAGCAAATGGGCTCACTGGATCAGTCTCAGCGGATTACAGGCCTTGGGCCCAACGGTAGAAACTTTAAAGCAAATGTTTGGGAACAATGAATAAATCTAAAATGAGTTCTCAAGAATAATATTGCTGCAAAAATATCCAATCTCTGCCTACTTTTAGAGCCAATCGGAGGAGGCTCCTCTTTTAAGCCTAGATGACTTGAAGAATTTTGAGTCAAGCAAGCCAAGGAATGGGAGGAATCCGTTCTAGTTGACAATCTTAAAGAGTCTTAGTTACTACTTTTTTTACTTGTTAGTATGCAGTATTTTGTAAACTTTTAGAAGCAGATGCTTCTGGTTCCATGTAGTCACTGCCTAGGATTCAGGACTCAGAGCTTTGTTGATCATGTTTGAACTCATAACATATATGAGATACTTATTCATTCATGATATTTTGGACATGATATTATGGACATGTGTTGATATATGAGATACTTATTGATTCATGATATTTTGAACATCTATAACATATTCATGATATTTTGAACATTCATTGATATTATGATATTATGCATTGTCTAAACATGGCTTATGGCTTTATTGGATATCAATGAAAAATGTCAAATTCACTGATTTTTGACCGATTTGATTAAAACTCTTCACTCTTTTGCCTCAGTCGATTTATTGCCAATTCCGAATCTAGTAACCTAAAGCAAATGTGGTGGGAACAACGAATAAATCTAGAACGAGTTCTCAAGAATGATATCGTTGCAAAAAATCTCCAATTTCTGCCTACTTTTAAAGCCTTTCAACTAGCCAAGTTTTCCGATATTTTCATGACCGAATTTTGGCCTTGCCTAAAATTGATCATTTATTCCTCCGGATTTTGTCAAATCCCCTATTTTTCCAATTTACCGAAATTTCATGACGCTCGACCATGTATTTTTGACAAAAAGACTCCCAAAATTCAGAATCAAAATTTCAAGGAGAAAAAGAACAATGTCAGCCGACTATAGGATTCGACTGCGTGATTAGGCTTGACTGAGGCCATCACCAACAAGCTAACGGGTATCCCATTATGCTTGAATCATCTCAAACATCCGACCTCTGGTAAGCAATGAATCTATAAAAGCCATTAAATCGTGGATTTCCATTGTTTTATAAAAAAATGGAAAACTTTCCTCGAGAATTAACACTTGCTCTAAACGGATTGCGGTGTCTAGGGGCTATCGACAAGGCAGGGGAACATACCGGCCGGCATACTGTTTTCTGCAACTAATTAACACAACGAGTATAGGTAACGGGCATGCATAAACCCTAAAACCCTAAATACGGCATCTTATTTCCTGTAACTTAAATTAATTTAAAAATAAAGATTATCTTTGGAAACCACGGTTTCGTACCCATCATGATTGCAAAGTGAAACTAAAATGCCCTTTAATGAGATTCGAACTCTTCCCAAAACCGTAATATCCAGGGTTTATACAAAGGCATATCTAAAAGCCTTAATCATCAACGAAAAGAGCAACAAAGTATAGCGATACCTCATCTTTCTGAGGACATTGGACATCTCCTCTCGCTTCTTCTTGGCCCTCTTGTGGGTTCCCAGCTTCTTCTTTGCCACTTTAAGAGCACGTTTATCCTTCCCCACCTTTAGCAGCTCAGTGATCCGCTTCTCGTAAGGGGCAAAACCTGCTACTTCCCTTATCAACTTCCTCACGAAATCCGTCCGTTTGCTCCTCTTCTGCATAAATTGAGGCAGACAAAATCTTAACTTCAAACATTATAATACTAAACCCTGAAACCCAGATTAGAGAAACCCGGACGGCCATTACAAAGAGAAGAAAACGTCCTTTTAGCTCCTGAAAACTACTTACCCCTTTGTTGGCGGAAGGGCGAGGAGCGAGCTCGCGTTTAGTGACTACATGCCCTCTGTTAAGGCCTACAAAAATCCCTGATTTCGGCTGCGCAGGCGCCATGTTTGATCCCTTCTCTTCATATCATGAAAGGAACTAACAGCCATTTTATATCAACCCGTCCAAACCCTAAAACCCTAGTCGTATTAAATGTCGTTTAATTTAAACTAGGATCGATATGGAAATTTAGACTTAATAAAGTTGGTGGGGATTACTTATTCAAAGTTTCAAGTTCACACTGAAAGGAGCATAAGTTAGTTTGTTCCTTTTTTATCATATTCGAAAAAATAAATAAAACATTAAGCCATGGTATTTATGGATGGTATTGTAACAAAGATTTATAGGTTAAGAATTTCTATAGTAAGTTGAATATGTGGTATAGTAAGCCATGATATTGTTAACTTGAATTTCTATGGTTAAGAATCTTGTTACTTGTTTTTTAAATGTATATATGTTTAACTTATATATTAATTATTTTATAATTAGTAATAATAATAATTTAAAATATCTTCAGATCTGGGTGCTCGACGGGAGACTCACATGAACTCTTTGACCAAATGGCCACGCTCCCCATTTGGCACAAGCCTCCCTCCAAGTGGCATCAATGAGTCTTAAATTCATCACCAAGCTAATTATGGCCTCGTACCCCAGTCCAGCGTTCTTGCCTATCAAGCATGGGAGCATAACTCTCTGCGTTATGGTCTCCTGACAGTTTATTGCTCTGGTTGTCTTACTCAAGGCCTCCTCTTCTTCCTCCAACTCTCAATTTTCATCCTCTAACCTCTGTTACCTTGTCATGAACCGCGACAGAGGTCATGGTTGACATCCCAATAGGGGGAGAGGCCATGGACGTCCCCCCACCACCTTCTATGAGTCCTTTGTTGTAACTCTTTTCGATTATGGAACTCCAACCCACATCAGGCATCAGGTGTTGGCTCTTGAGGAGGAAGAGACAAGCCAAGGCCTACCAAAGCTATGGGCTATCTGCAACCTTCTTGCTCGCCAACTCAAGGAGAGGGAGTAGGAGAAATCAAGAGCGATGGGGTGGATTGCTAAGTTCTCTACCTTTCACAACCACTCCTCCTCCTCGCTCAAGCGACTGGCCAAAGATTTAAAAATCGATTTTCCTCCTAGCGTGTCATCCCCCTCCTCTATTGCTCTCTTGTCTTCGCACTCTCATCCTATGGGCTCATCTTTGCCTCCCATCACTCGAGCTCCGATGGCTCATCCCCCTCCCTCCCATGTTCAATCTCCTCCTATAGCTGATGCTCCCCCCTCGTCACCCCCCTATCCTAATCCCTTTATCTATTTTATACTCGAAGAAGTTATGGCTGACTCGGGTAGCGTGAAGGCTCAAGGCAGTGCTCAGGTGCAGTGTGACTCCATATGCAACTCCACTATGGCCCCTCTATAGGCAAATGTTAGCTTCTCGAACTCAATGGTGTGCTTTAGGTTAGTTAATCTTGGCGTTTTGGTTTGGTTTGCATGCAACTGGCACAGAGTCACTAGGCTCATTGTTTCAAATTTTGGTTTTTGTCTGCTCTCTTCCAGATGTAAATTGTTTCAAAGACTTTGGCTTTGGTTTCCCCTTCCAAGGGCGAAGAACTTTTGTGCTTTCTCTCTAGTTTCCTCGCACAGAGGCAAAGGTTCTCGATGGGAGAGAGGTTTAGGCCCCCCATGCTCTCAAGACTGTAAATTATGTATTTTTGTCATGTTAATATAATGTGAATAGGCTTGCTTACAAAATAATAATAATAATAATAATTTAAATAAAGTTATAATTTAGTTCATTTTTTAGGTTTTTATTATTATTTTTGGCAAGGTTATATGTACCATGAGATTTGATGTTTATCGTCATATATCAGCCATTTGATTCATATGGTTGTGCTAGTGTGTGTGTGTGTGTGTGTGTGTGTTATTATTTTTTATTTTCTCAAATACATATATACCAGCCTAGATCCATCTAACTTCATATCTACCAAGCGCTAAGAGGGATCAAATATCTTGAGGTGTAAACCTCTTTTAGAGTGAAAAAATATTTGATCCCTCTCTGCGCTTGGTAGATCCAGAGTTAAGATGGATCTAGACTCATTTAATTAGTAGCTTTTATTAAATCTATTACGATATGGTTGCATAAATTTGGTTGCATAAATTTGCTCTCCAATTTATTGCGTCAAGAGGCTCTCTTGATCCCAGTATGCAAGAGATGGTGTAATGTCATGTCTCGTAAACATTTTGACTCGATAAAAATAAAATAAAATAAAAATAAAAATAACTCTATGTTAAAATAAAAATTCTACGCTATTTTTTTTTTTTTTTAATCATTTTTTGTTGGATAGTTAAGGTAAAGTTTGAAATAAAAATAAAAATAAGCCTATTTTAAAATAAAAATTCTACGTTATTATTTTTTTTGTAAATTTATGTTGGGTAGTTAAGGTAAACTTGCCTTGGTTAAGTTGTCGCCCTAGATCCATCTTAACTTCAGATCTACCAAACGCTGAGAGGGATCAAATTTCTTGAGATACAAATATCTTAAGATGCAAAGAGATTTGATCCCTCTTAGCACTTGGTAGATTCAGAGTTAAGATGGATCTAGGTTGGTATTTTATAGAATTTTCTTTAAAATATATATTTATATATTCTACCCCGTTGGGGGTGACCGACTCAGCGACATTTAATTCTGGCAGTGGGGATGCGAGCATCCCAGGAGCAGGTATGTCAGATCATAATGATTGACGAATGCAAGTGGTGTGACAGAGGTCGACCATCTGGAAAAATCAGAAGTCTGGCAAGTGTTATAAGAGGGAGGGATTTTTTTTTTATGTTGCAGTGTTTCTTTGTGGTTATGGGAGCATTGGAGGGTGATGGCATTATAATGGAGTATCCATAGGCAGGCCTATTGTGCATGCCCCTTCTCTTGTGGTCTTTTTATAGCAGTGTTAGTGTGGGTTACAGGGATGGAGGATTGCTTAGATGTAAGGGTCTGAAATGTTGGGTGTGGGATCCTAGTGAAGGGTGGCAAGACAGTTCCAAGAGCAGTTGGCAGGCGAAGGGTCATGGTGAGCGGTTGGAGTGTTGTTCTATTGCAGGAGAAATTCATACTTGGATGAGCTCCATTGGAGGTCTGATAAGTTCGTTTGTCACACCTCCTTCCCTTTGGCTCGATGTGACCTTTAATAGAATTATAATGTTTGTCTGTTGTGGTTGGGAATTTTTAGTTGAAGTGTTCTGGAGTTTTTCCTAGAGGGAAATTTTGTTATGGTGTTTTGAGTTTGTCAGGGTTGTTGAGAGACTTGGTCAGACTTGGGCTGCAGCAGTAGCTGGTATTTGTCTCCATCTCTAGGTGAGCAGGGTCGTTTGGGCCTATGCGGGACATACTAGCATCTTGTTGAAACTCCCTCTCTAACGTGGAGTCATCGCGCGGTGGTCTTGAAGGTGGAAATTATTTCTCAAATCTATGGGAAGGGTGCCTTGCCTATTTAAGGTAGATGGGTTTGGTCTCGGGTTGTATCAAGGTGATTTATTTGTGAGTGAAAAATGCTCCACCAAAGGGATCGGTCTAGGTGTGGCGGGGCTCCCCGTGGAGATGCTCAGGTTCAGGTTGGCAGAGCGATTGCTGAGTTTGGCGGGGGGGACAGATGGTGCATCGAATGGTGAAGTTTCCCAAGAATTCGGGTTAGCAACCAGACCATAAGCGATCCATCCCTCTTTGGAGTCTATTGTTGGACAACTTCAGACTATCATGGAAAATATGAAAGAATTGAGGCAGCGACGACACGATGATAGAAATGAATTGATTGCTTTTTTGAACGACATCCAACACAATCAACGGGTGATGATGGACAGGATGGATTCAATCCGGCAAAGCCAACAATGCACGACAGAGCGACTAGACTGAATTGAAGGAAGAATGGATCACCTAGAACAACATGCTCATGAAGGAATGTGTCCCTTGTACACCTTAAATGTTGGGCACAACTCAGCTCCTTTGCGAAATTTCTATGATGGTTGGTTTTGTATGTATACTTGATGTTTTTTGGTGCCTATGTGCTTCTGGTTGAAGGACTAGCTATAATCCTATTTGTTTTTGTATTTGTCCTCGTTAGCAAATGCCTTACTTACAAATCTTATGTACTCTTTTGACTGATAATAGATTCCTTATATATATATATATATTCAAAAGTGTTTTTTCTATTCATTTAAAATGTACAACATATTATGATATATAGTTGTATAATAATTGAATTTAAAGTGTTAATTTAACTTTTCTACATTTTAAAATCTTTTTTGAGTATATTATTTAACTAATTTTACTTATTGTTAAAATCATAGGTCACTCAAGATCAACACAATTAAATTAGTGTATAAACACACAAAATTAAATAAACAGTTTCTCAGTAATAATTTCTCATTGAATTATAATATCTTAAACAATATTCTAAGAGAACAACTCATAATTTATTTAAAAAAAAGGTTAGCATACTACCCATTGTCCAACGTTATCATTAATGTAAGTATCATTCTAAGAGAATTGCTACGTAGTACCTTAATTTATTTAACTAATTTTACTTATTGTTAAAATCATAGGGTCAATGAAGATCAACACAATTAAATTAATGTATAAACACAAATAATTAAATAAACATTTTCTTAGTAATAATTTCTCATTGAATTATAATATCTTAAACAATATTCTAAGTGAACAACACATAATTTATTTAAAAAAAGAAGAAGGTTAGCATACTACCCATTATCCAATGTTATCATTAATGTAAGTATCATTCTAAGAGAATTGATACGTAGTATCTTAATTTATGAACTATGAGAATTAGGGTTTTGAAGAATGCTTACTTGTAGAAGCTCCCCAAGGCAAAGATCCTTCACTTCAGAAAACAATGGTGGGAAAAGTTTCTAGGTAGAAGATATGTTCATTACTTAGAGTTTCCCACAAATAATCTTCTAAAGACAACGATGGTAAATTATGGCAGATAATGTTTCGAGGATAACAATGGTAAATTAAAATTACAAATTGGTAATTGAAAACCCTCAATGCCATAGGCCTCCTTTGGACGGTTTTTGGTCCTAGAATTTTTAATAAATAGAGCTTTAAAAATAAAATATGAGTTAAAATACATTATTTTATTTTTTTTTAATGTTAAAATATAGAAAATCCATTAAAAATAATTCTAATTAATAAAAATATCTATTGTCCAAAGTTATCACTTATGTAAGTATCATTTTGAGAGAATTGTTACACAATATATTAATTACGCCATAATGCGTTATTATTTGAAAACAACTATCCTAAAGTGCCACTCTTCACAGTTTTCCACCCTTAGATTGATTGTTAGATGATTCAAAAAAATTTGACCATTCGATCCAGCACCGAAAACCAACTTTAAACATAATCCTTTATTTAAGCATCCATTCATCACAATTTTCGGTGAGACAGTTGTCAGTAGTGCTATTTTTCTTGATCTGGAGCCAACTGCCCTAGATGAAGTTCAAACCTACACAAATTGGTAGCGTCGAACTTGCACAACTCAACAACTTTTTCACCCGGAGTTGTTGCAGTGGGCTGTGCAACGCTTACTACTGATTTTCCCCGGCTTTCCTTGGGTAGAGCAATTCCCTTGGAAGAAACAGGATTATTCCCTTTTCTCCGGCTAGAGTGATAACCCTCACACCCAAATCCTGCAGCTTCTGGTCTCCATTAGAGTTGAGGCTCTGCTGGCCGTGGAGCTTGGATAGCCTGCGAGTAAGATTCAATATGTCATCTTTGATTCCTTGCTGAAGAGATTTATTTTGCTTAGTCAGTTGGGATCCCCTGAGCACCAATGATCTATTATGATCTATTATCTACAGGAACTATCATCTTCCCAACTCTGCTATCAGCGTCAGAGAGGAAAGAAAATGATTGAATCTGCTCATTAGGAAAAGGAGAAGAAGCATCGGATTCCTTTGGGTCCTTTTGCTCAGCCTTCTTGGGATCTTCCTTCCGCTGGGGCTTGGGCACCTCAGGTTGGAGCTGCAGGGGCTGGGGCTGGGGCTGGGATTTGGGCACTGCAGTTTGGAGCCAAAAGGGCCTCCTATGCTTCGAATATATAAAATATTTGTGGATTTAACCGTTCGGCCTTGAAATTTATAGAAGAATTGAATCGAATCATACAATTTTTAAAAATTTTATGATAGGTGCTTTCTTGGCAGTGTGGAATCAGAAAAGTGACTGGTGACATAAAGCATAAAAGCAATGTAGATCGACAGATACTTCACCTTTTTATTTCATGTAGCAGGGCCAAATCCATAGATGCCCAATTGAGGTGATGGGTCAAGGTGAATTTGGCAGCTTTGAGAGATTTCTAAAGCAGAAGGATTGGGACTAGCGTCTCCTAGACTGTTACGTGATGCAGAGTTGAAGTATCTGCTTTTTTTAATGGTCGTGCAAAATAGTGAATGTGAGCCAGCATGGGGGGAATAATTGAACAACTTAATCTGGCTTTTTTCCACCTAGGAGTCAAGCTCGATTATTCTGGAGTACAGTCCACGACTCTTCAGTGCATCCGTAATCTTTAATCCTTTGGCTAGGGCCATTGACATGTTGAAAATTGTGTTCATGTATCTGTAAGGGAGTTAAGTTCAGTTCGCTTAAAATGGTAAATATTAAAGGGAAAGATCATTTATCTGCATTCTAAGGCAAATTTTAGGTATTTGTAATTGAGTTTATCTCATATTACATACGACTGTTAATTTAACAAAATAATGGTGCACATCACCACTTGCGAAAATATTTTCAGTGATTTTTCATTGTAGATTCAAAATATAGTGAAAAGAGTTTATTAAGTGTTTTAATATTTATGTGTTCTTCTGCCATTAAAATGAATATAGAAAAGTAGGTGGAAAATTCTACCATTCTAGGTTTTAAGTCTGGAGAGTAAGCACTTTACAGATAATACCACTCAAAGGGAGAGAAGGAAATTTAGCTTTTTTACCGCTCTTAGGGAAATGGCATTAACCATGGAATTTCACATAGTACCATATTCTCATTTATGTCTTCAAGTCATCACTATCAGTTTCTCATCTATGTCTTAAAGACATCTCTCTCAGTACTCGGGATGGCACCTTGAGTTGGTCAAGAAGTTGGTTACTCTCAGTAATTTCGGCATTTTCACAAATTCAAAGTAATTTCCAACCACCTCAAATATCATTCTGACATTTTTTCAAATTCAAAGTAAATTCCAGCAACCTCAAATATCGTTCTCTAAATATGAGAATTAAGGATTTTGAAACCTAAAAATGAAACTATTATGTGCTTCTCATGCATTATGGGATTTGCCATAATATTATTCGAAAAATTTAATATGAGAATTAAGGATTTTGAAACCTAAAAATGAAACTATTATGTGCTTCTCAAGATTTAACTCATGGTTATGTTCCTTATAGTTAGGACAAAAGCTTAAGGAAGTTGATTTTTTCAAATTCAAAGTAAATTTCAGCCACCTCAAATATCATTCTCTAAATATGAGAATTAAGGATTTTGAAACCTAAAAATGAAACTATTATGTGCTTCTCAAGCATTATGGGATTTGGGAGAATATTATTTGATAAATTTAACTCATGGTTATGTTCCTCATAGTTAGGACAAAAGCTTAAGGAGGTTAATTCAGGTAATATGAGAAAAAGTACTCAGGAGCTCCTTTTTCATTCAACAAATATAGCGTGATTCTATTTTTAGAATAACTGTTGTAAAAAACAAAAAATTATAGATATGGTATAAAATATATAAGCATATCAAAAAATATATAAGATAAAAATAATTAAAATGAAATTTCTAAGAAAAGGCTCAGAAATTTTACTTGAAAAACTCAAATACTATGCAGACATATTTCATTAAATTTATATGGGCATCATGAACCAAAATTAAAAAAACAAAAAATAACAGATATAGTATGAAATATATAAGCATATCAAAAGATATATAAGATAAAAATAATTAAAATGAAATTTCTAAGAAAAGGCTCAAAACTTTTACTTGAAAAAAAAATTCAAATACTATGCGACATATTTCATTAAATTTATATGGACATCATGAACCAAAAAACAAATTAAGGGAAGGACCAATATTAAGCTCATTAAATTGAGAATTTTACACATGGATAAGACTCAAAAATGATCCCCGGATGCGGGTGATAGCAATGTGAATAGGGGCGATGGGACAGAGGTCGTTAGGACGGGAGGCCACCTGCCAGCCCATTCGCGACCACCTGACCGCATTAAATACCACCTGATCGCTCATAATGACAAACGTAATGGTGAAGCCTCTCAACATGAATTCTGAGGACCGAGGTATTTTTGAATGCCGCAAAGGCGATTCGCACCAGGTTAACAAGATTGCTCATTCATTGCAGAGGGTTGTTGGCTGCAGGAACAGGGGGCTATATGATATGGATCCTGCGTCGAGGATTTCGCTGTGCAATTCGGTTGAGGACTGCGCCAACAAGCGCACCACCACAGGGAAGCGTAGTCGCCAAACTTGTTGTCTGAAGCCTGACGATAGTCTTCACATCTCCATTGCTGGTTCTTGCAATTCTGCCTCGTTGGTCCTGAGCATTCCTCCAGAGCCGACCCTAGTTAGCTCGACTTTGTTCCAGCGTTTCAGCTCCATCTCTGTTGCAAACATGCCCCGTCTGAGGCAAAGGATGCGTTGCAGGAGGGGCGCCTCATGCTCCGCCAGGAGGCGCTCGCCCTCCTCTTCCACTTCTCCGTCTGCAATCTCTTTTCCCTCTGACAATCTCTTCCATGGCTGCCAATTACGCTCTGGGCGCAGGCTCGACTCGCCCTCTGGGGATGCGTTGCCCGCTCAGTCTCATACAGCTCTTTTTTCGTTTGATTGTGCCCTTAATCGACCAAGAGTTACAGTCGCCATCTCTGTTGTTTTCATGGAAGAGCCCTCGCCTGAGATCCATCCGGAAGATTTTGCTCCTGTCGATGGCGCCAACTCGGCAGCTGTGTGGATTGACTCGAGGGTTCAGACAAGTGAGCGCAGGGAGGTAATGCAAGAGGATTCGGCTCGTGGTCCACCCCATCAGACGGAAACGCCTTCTGAGGTCCTTCCCAATGCTGAACGCTCTCACGCCCATGGCGCACCAGCAGACTACGGGTGCAGGGTCGAGGAGGTCGCTCCGGATGAATAACTCGACCTTTTTTCTTGTTTCTCAGGTTTTTGCTCTGCCCTCTCTGAGGGATTGTCTTGCTGTTCTTATGTTTCCTACAGTTTTGGTCCTTTTTTGTCAGCGACCAGTCTTAGTTATTACAATGGTCCAGTTTTGTCATGGTCCAGAAAATCTGCTATATAATGTATATGCTTTCAGTTTTCAGTCAAAGCTACCCAGGTCTGATCCCCTGCGCGGGATTTTTTCTGTTGAAGGTTCCTCAGGCTGGTTTCCCTCCAGAAGGGCAGCCAAAAACTAGTCTCTGTCTGTTCGAATTGCCTCCTCGTAGGCACTGATGTACTATATTTCCCACTGTTAATAGATTACTCTAACTTAGAAAAAAAAAAAAAAAAAAAACTCAAAAATGATTATTTGAAAAACAATTTAAGGGAAGGACCAATATTTTTAGACATTAAGCTCATAAAATTTTGAGAATGTTTACACATGGATAAGACTAAAAATGATTATTTGAAAAAAAAATTAAGGGAAAGACCAATATTTTTAGACATTAAGCTCATTAAATTAAGAATGTTTACACATGGATAAGACTCAAAAATGATTGAGAAATATTTTAATGGAAGTGGAAAAAATAGTTGTGATATAGGTGAAATAAATGAAAAATCACAAGATTCAAAGAAATTTGGTCATTATAAATGTAATTTATAGAAAAACCAAAACAATAAGTTTCCTTTTACAAATAAAATGGAGGTGGGGAACTTCATAACAATGTGTTTAGTGTAAGATCGATCTCCCTGCGCGCTGCAGCCCCTGCAAACCCTAGCTGCTCTCCCTGCGCGTTGCAGCCTCTGCGGCTGCGCCTGCTCTGGCAGGGCCTCCTGCTTCTGCCGCTGCTTGGTTGGATTCCTTCAAGAAATTGCTTCGTTTGCGAGTGCCCCTGCGCTGCGCCTGCCCTCGCAGGGCCCTGCTGCTCCTGCTGCGGCCTGCTGTACCTGCCACCTCCTGCTGCCTCTGCTGTGTTGGGTCAATGTCTAGGCTGGGATCCGAAGGCTCTCCCTGTGCATCCTGAGCTCTGCTAGGGTTTCTGCTGCGGGGCTGCCCCTGCGGCGGTCAGCCTCAGGCCCTCCCTATGGAGACGCTGGGTGCTGCTACGGATTCTCATTCTACTCCCGCCTTCGACGCCTTCAACCAGCTTCTTGCCGGGTTGCCTCAGAAGAAAAGAAGCGAAGCATCCAAATTTGTTAAGAAGCTCGATGAAATTCCTGATATCTCTTTGCCTCCGGAGGCCCCCATTCAAGTAGCTTTATCTTTGGCGGATCGAGGTCTCATTGGCCAGTTCACGGGTCTGTGGCCATCTCCGAAAACCACTGAGCAATGGGTTAGCAGGAACTGGGCTCCTTTGATTAAGGAAAAGGTTACCTCTTACTTTCTGGGAAAAGGGTACTTCCTCTTCGAATTCTCCTCCAAAGAAGACAAAGACTTGATCTTTCAAAATGGGCCGTATTTCATGGGTTCTCAAGGCCTCTATCTGAACAAATGGACTCCGGACTTTGATCCGGCTGTCGATGTCCCCAAGGCTGTTCCGGTGTGGGTTCGTCTTCCAAACTTCCCAGTTCACTGCTGGAACTGGAGTTCCTTGAGACACATTGGCAACACTCTCGGGAAATTCATAGATCGGGCAAACAATAAGGACCAGTACGACTGTGCCAGGATCTGCGTGGAAGTAGATCTAGAGGTTGGTCTTCCAGAGGCTATAAAAATCAAAGTCGGAAGCTGGTCTCATGTTCAGATCTTGGACTATGAGCAATTTCCGTTCAAATGCAGGAAATGCCACGTTCATGGACATTTTGCTAGAAACTGTCCGTCCAACGCTGAGCCGGAGAAAGGGATTGAAGAGGGTTGGAACTAAGTCAAACGAGTAAAAACCAATCACAAAGGACAAAAACCGGGAGGACCCTCTGGAAAAGGCTCTCAACAGGCTAATGTTCAACGCCCCCCTCCCAAAAAGGCGCAAGGAAACAAATTTGACCCTTTAAGCCAGCCGACAGAAGATTCTGAGGAGAACGAGACACAAGATCCAGTTTCTCCTAGCAAAGATACTCCCTCGGCCTCCCTCAACGGAACAAGTGCCGAAGATCCCAATGGTATGCCCTTAGATGATGAGGAAGAAGAGCAAGAAACGGACGAGTCAGAGGAGAAAGGAGAAATAGGAGAATCCCAAACCTCGGTACGAAGATCTAAAAGAGGCCGTAAATCTGACAGGGAAAAAAGAGAGTAGGAGACTTACAAAGATAAGTTACAGGGCAGTCAACCAACTCTGGAAAAGTTGCTTGCCTCAAAGCCAAGGATGTTGAAAAATCAGACCCATGGCTCCAAGGGGGCCCACCAGAAACATAAATAATGAAGATCATCTCCTGGAATTGTAGAGGTATGGGGAGTAAAGTCAAGGAAGAAGCCATGAGAAGCTTAATAAGAACAGAAATTCCAGACATACTTCTCGTCCAGGAGACTAAGTTGGAAGACATAGTCTTCCTGCAAGTATGCAAGAAACTTTGGTTCAAAAGTGAAGCAAGAGCAATCTCTGCCCGGGGCGCTTCGAGAGGGATTGGCACTCTATGGAACCCTAACAAATTTGTAGTCACCTTTGAGGCTAGAAATACTCACTGGTTGCTGCTGAAAATGCAAAATCTGGATACCAAGGAAATACTTTGCCTCTTCAATGTTTATTCTCCGGTCAATGTTGGGGAAAAAAGGAATGTTGGGATACTATATGGCAACAAGCAGACCTGACAAATCTGGAAAATATAATTATTGCTGGAGATCTTAATCTCACGCTCCACTCGTCTGAAAAAAGAGGAGGCAGCGCTGTTCGTGATCCGGCAAGGGAATGGGCAGAAGATCTTCTGCAGGACTGGGACTTGCTAGATATCAAACCCTCTTCCGGTAAGCTCTCTTGGTCTAACAAAAGAGTGGGCCCTGGTCATATCGCTGCCAGATTAGATAGATTTTTCATTCAAAGCTCCTTTCTGTTACTAGGACTAGAACCCAGAATGCACATCCTTGCTAACAGCGTCTCGGACCATAAGCCTATAAAGCTCGAACTCCTGGCCCATCCAGACCTGGGCCCTATTCCATTCCGTTTTAGTCCTCTCTGGGTCAAAGAATCAAACTTCATGCAAATTGTCAAAGATTGTTGGAGTCAGCCTGTCAATGGTTCTCCCTTCTATATCTGGGAGGAAAAACTCAGAAGGGTAAAGGGTGATCTAAAACGATGGGCAAAAACCCTGTCCAACCCGGCTACAGAAAGAAAAGCCATCAAAGTCTCTCTCGCCTCTCATCGATCTCATATGGAGCACGCTATTGTCACAGAGGAGATATTAGACCAAGAGGCTCATTTGCAACAACGCTATCATAAGGCCTGTCTAGCTGAAGAAGAATACTGGAGATTAAAATCTCGAAATCTCTGGCTCAAAGCAGGGGACAGGAACGCTGCCTTTTTCCACAAACAAACCCAAGTCAGGAAAAGCTTCAACACTATTTCTGAGATTAAGGAGGATAACGTCACCTTCAAGGATTTTGAAGACATTAAAAAATCAGCCTTCTCTCACTTTCAAAACTTGTATAGTGAGGATAAGGACTCGGACCAATACTCAGATCTGCTTGACATCATTCCTTCTGGAATTTCTCCTCGTATGAATGAGATCCTTGAGGCCAAAGTCACCAAAGACGAAGTTAAAAAGGCCCTCTTTGATATGGATCCGGATAAGGCCCCCGGGCCGGATGGCTTCTCTGCCAGGTTCCTTCAAGTCTGTTGGCCGATTGTTGAAAAGGATCTGCTCAAAATGGTTCAGAAGTCTCAAAATGCTCAAAAAATAGGAGGTAGCACAAACTCCGTTTTTCTAGCCCTAATACCAAAGGAAAAAGGAGCCAACAATTTCAGCAGATTCCGCCCGATTTCCTTATGCAATACTGGGTACAAGATTATCACTAAAGTTATTGCAAATAGACTGAAGCTCATTCTTCCCAAAATAATTCCGGAGAACCAAGGAGGCTTCATTCAAGGAAGGCAAATCGTGGACAACTTCACCCTTGTTCAAGAAGTAATCCACTCAAGTCTTCTTCGAAAAGAACAAGGTATGGTGATTAAACTTGATTTAGCAAATGCTTTTGATCGTGTAAATCATAGCTTTCTTTTAAAAGTAATGAGCAAGTTTGGTTTTGGAGCAAATTTCATCAAATGGATCCGGGCATGCATCTCGGAGCCATGGATCGCTCCTCTTGTAAATGGAAGAGCCACTGATTTCTTCAAAGCTTCACGAGGGCTAAGGCAGGGGTGTCCTCTTTCCCCTCTGCTTTTTGTCATCCAAGCCTCTGTCCTCAGCTACCTGTTATACAAAAAGATGCAAGATCAAGATATCAACGGACTGTGTATTGCTAGAGGGGTAAAAAATATAAACCACGCCCTATTTGCGGACGACACTCTGTTTTTGGGAGCTGCCTCTCTCTCCTCCGCCTCTAAATTTAAAGCAGTTTTGGATGACTTCAGTGAAGCCTCTGGCAGCGTTGTAAATAAGAACAAATTTCATATCTACAACTGGAACACCTCGCCCAGATTGCTCTCTGCTATTTCTAGATGTTTGGGTTTTGCTGCCTCCTCCAATTGGATCTCCTTTAAATACTTGGGCCTTCCTGTTTTTCATAAGAAATCTACAAGCAAAGACTGGCTCCCTCAGCTGGAAAAATTCAAGTCTAGGATCCAAGCCTGGGGCTTCTCCTGGCTCAACACTGCTGGAAAATCTGTCCTTATTAAATCTGTGCTCTCCAGTCTTCCCCTATTTCAATTCGCTGTGCTTCTCGCTCCGGCAAGTATATTAAAAAAAATGGAAGAATTCATGCGGAGGTTTTTCTGGAAGGGAGGTAAACAGAATGAAAACAAGATTCCCCTTATCAGTTGGGAAACCATCTCCAAGCCTCTGAGGGAGGGTGGTTTAAATTTCAAAAATATCTGTCAGCAAAACGTGGCTATGGCAGCTAAGATTATTTGGAGGATCATTGCGCCCAAGCCTGGCTGGGCCCAATTGGCTCTCTGGAAAAAGTATTTCAGGGGTCCTCGTTCCTCCTGTTTAGACAATGTAATTCATTTGCCTTATTCGTCTTTTCTCAAACTGTATGTTAAAGCTGCTCCCTTAATCAAAGCGCACTCCTATTGGATTCCAGGAAATGGCAAAAAGATCAATATCTGGGCTGATAAAATTATGAATAAGGACCCAATTGAAGACAGAGCCTCCATTAGAGCGCTGCGTTGATGGATGGATAGAGAGGGGCTGTGTTCGTTGTGGGATATTTCTCTTTGGAAAGACTCTGCCTGGGCAGGGTGGAAACGAATTGAGGTGCCGGCTCACCTGACACTCGAATGGTCCACGCTGCTGGACCTCCTCCATGGCTTGGCACCCACGCGCATGAGGAAAAAAGATGTGAAAGGCTGGGGGCCGAATGCCAAAGGTTACACTGTCTCCATGGGATATGACAAGCTGAAAGAGAGGCCTTACGTCCCTCCTGACCTTGCACCTTGGCAGGGGGTTTGGCGTTTTCCTTCATGGCCCAAAGTCGACTTCTTTGCTTGGCTCCTTTGCCACGGCAAGATCCTTACGTATGACATCTTGCAGAGAAAAGGGTTATATGGTCCCTCCATCTGCTCGTTGTGCAATGAAAATGCAGAGATTGCTGCCCACCTAGTCCTCGAATGCAAGTTCTCTAAGCAGATCTGGTCCTCCTTCATTCACAATTTGGATCCCAACTTTTTGCTACCTCGTTCCACTGCTGATCTTTTTTCTAATTGGGAAATCAGATATCCTGGCCCCCCTTCTAAAAATCAGTTAATTAAATCTGCATGGGCTGTCCTTCCAAAGGTTATTTGTTGGCAGATCTGGCTAGAACGAAACAGAATAATCTTCAGAAATATTAAACAGAATCACAAGGTCTTAGAAATCAAGATTAAATGTCATCTAAAGGAGTGCTTGACTGATATAAAAGATGATTCCAATCTCAGCCAACAGGACATTGCTTGAGGATCTTCCCTTGACTTGCAATTTCAATCAGCAGTTAGAAACGTCCCTCCTCTCAAAGACTGGCAAATAAGGAAGTCTGAAACTGACCTTCAAGACTGGCTCAATTCACATTCAAGGCACTCTCTCTTTTTTGATGGGGCAGCAAAGGGCAATCCGGGCAAAGCTGGTGCTGGAGGTGTTGTTGTAAGTCTAATTGGGGAAAAAATTCATACCTTTGCTTGGGGGCTTGGATTCTCATCCAGTGTTCAAGCTGAAGCTTTGGCCCTCTACCAAGGCCTCAAGATCCTCAAAGATTTAAATATAAGTGAAGCTAATGTCATAGGGGATTCCCATATCATTATAAACGCAATGGTTTCCAACTCCCCAGCCTCGGATCTCAAACTAGCGAGGCTGATATCCAGAATTAAGGGTATGGAAAACGCTTTTCAGAAGCTGAATTACTATCATGTGCTGAGAACTCACAATAAACAGGCGGACATTGAAGCCAATAAAGCTACCCTCCTCTCTGCCAGGGTCAAGATGAAAGACGAGGAAGAATCTTGGGAACCTATCCCATAAGCTGTCCGTGGTCATGTTTTACTGTTGGCTCTTAAATAAATTTGTTTGTATCTTTAAGTTAGGGAAAATCTCTGAAATCGAATTTTTAGATTGTCTGTCATGGAAGAAGTTTGCAAGCTTCGGCTGCATTTTCAATATTAGCAGTGAGATGCATCAGGATTTAGACATCCTCAATGTAATCAGATTTTTGGCATTCAGGCCAAGATGAATATTAATATCACATAACCGTTTCTGTCCAAAAAAAAAAAACAATGTGTTTAGTGTAGTATGGTTTTTAGGTAGTGGATATAGTAAAAAAATGTCTAGAAATAAAAATAGCTCTAAGATAAATAATTCTACCAAACTTATTGTATTATTGGGATATGGAAAGATAATTCAGTTTTAAGTGAAAGTAAAAAAATATTGTAAAAATAAAACAAATTGAAGTGAGACACATTAGTGATGTCTTTTATGTTTATGTTTTCACATTATTGATGCCTTTTATGTTTATGTTTTAGCACATAACTCTCCACTCCTTATTCTGGAGGATCAGTTGGAGCCTAGAAAGCCCGAGAAAGTTCCTATTCTTTCTTATATTTCTTATATGTTATTCTTTCCTATACCACAACCTTACGGCGTTTCCTTTGCAACGTATGGTGCAATTGTTAGTTTATGAACTCTGAGAATTAGGTTTGGCATGAAGAATTTGCAACATATGGTGCAATTGCTAGTTTATGAACTCTGAGAATTAGGTTTGGCATGAAGAATTCTTGCTTGGAGAAGCTTCGTAGCCTCAGCCTTATAATCTTTTGAGGATGATGGTGGTAAATTCCGACAAATAATATTATGAGGATGACAATGGTAAATTAAAATTGGTAATTGGTAATTCTAAATACTCAATGTCAGAGGCCTACTTAGATCACCTGGTTTTTGTCCCTGGGTTGGAAAATAACACTCAATGCCCCAACCAAATCTTTCTCTTTGGGAAAAAGGAAAAATCATTGGAATTTTATGCCTTTAAATAGGCTACATTAGAGAAGAATAGCATGGGAAAAATTGTGGATTAAGAATACCATGGGAAAAACCATGGGTTTTCAAAACCCGAAGCTTAAGAAGCTAAATTGACTATTTGACCTCAATTTTATTTTAATTAGTAACGTTAGTTTTTAAATTTTATTTTAATTTTATGTAATATGAGTAGGTCAAAATGTTTACATAACAAGATAGGACAAGACATTACAACATCTCTTCCATACTGGACTAGAGTGCCTCTCCATGCAATTATAATATTTAAAAATAATAACAATTTATTTTAGTAGGATATGTTGTATTTTGTAACTTTATGAATTGACAAAACAAAAATTACACTAAAATAGAAGTTTTCAACTTCATCCAAGAGATATGTGATTCAAACCTTCCTTCATTCATATATATATATATATATATATATATATATATATATATATATATATATCAAGATCGAGAGAGAGAGAGAGAGAGAGAGAGAGAGAGAGAGAGAGAGAGAGAGATCTTAATGAAAATGTGCTTGAGGGTCTATAAATTACAAGTGTTAAAAATTGAGTTTTATGAGTTTTTATGTTAAATTCTAAATTTAAACTCTGAAATAGCAGAAACAACAGACAAATGCACCATAAAAATAACCACAACACAGCAAGTGATGAAGAAGTTCACCCCTCTTGGGCTACGTCTCCTTGGTCCAGCTTCCAATGGCTTGGCCCTATATCATTATTCTCAAAATGGTGATTACATACATTTACAGTGCTCAAATGGCTTCAAAACTTGTTCCTTCAGCTCCAGAACTGTCAAAAATGTCTGTCTAGCCTCTTTCTGCTACAAAATTGGTCAAAAAATGAAGAAGTTATGAGCCTCCCTAACTTTGCTGCTAATCGCACCACAAATTCCCAATAATCCAGAACCGTCCTACAAATTCGTCCTGATTTCAGTTAACCGAGCAACAAATCCAGAGAATTTCGGGTGAAATTGTCGAAAAGTTAAAATGCACAATGTGGCCTTAAATCCAAATTTAAAACCATATTAAGGTGGTTAATTAAAATTTTATTTTGATTAAACAGTGGGCTCCGGCGCGTCGCGCCCATGGTCTTCGTTGTGAATTCATATGGTGTAATATGGGGGGTCGGGGCTAAGCCCTGGCCCCTTACCCCAAGCCTCTGCCACAATATACATTATATATGGTTTTGGTATGTTGTATAAACAAGGACCACGGTAGCCTGGCTGGTGAGGGTTTTTCTCTGTTCAGAGTGAGGTTCGGTGTTCGAATCCCATGCGATGTAGTTTGGCATACCGACCAAATTTTGGTGGCCCTCATGCTGCCACATGGTGGCCTCCGGCTGGGCCACGTGGCAGCATGTGGTTGGCCACCAACCAACCAATCAAATTCACCCACAACAGAACCATTAAGGGCCTACCACGTGTCAGGCTATAGTAGACCCAAAAAAAATTTACTTTCAACCAACCAGAAGAGGCCAACAACATGTGGTTAGCCACCAACCAACCAATCAAATTTTCCCATAACATAACCATTCAGGGCCTACCACGTGTCAGGCTGTGGTAGGCCTAAAAAAAAATTTACTTTCTACCAACCAGAAGAGGCCACGTGGGAGCCTGCCACTGGCCCAAATTTTTGCCTAATCAACTGTCCTTTTTTTTATAAATTTTTCTGTTTGGGAAAACAAACATAACTTGTTTTTGGGAGCATACGATGTCAGCTTTCCGTGAAACGAGATGCGACGAATTAAAAATGACGAGATATATGCGGTTGTTCAGGTTCCACACAATTCCGACAACTTTAATTTTTTAGCATAATTTTGAGCACCTGATCACTCCTCCCCACTAGAAGCTTTTGGACCCCAAAATATATTTTATTACTGAAGATTTGGATGAGGGTACAACCCCCTCACCCTTCCAGTCTCAATCCACTATAATTTTCTTGAATTCAACAATTTGAGTTTCTCATGAAAACTAATCTTTTTCCTTGATTCCAGAGACCCTATCTTGCTGTTGTAGATACCATCTTGCTGCAATTTCCCAGAATTTGCAGAATAACAAACTGTCCTTGAAGAAACAAACATGTTCCCTCCTCTATCGTCAATCAAAGGAAACTTAAACAACTTGAAATTCTTTTCACCTCAAACATTATCGACATGACAATGTTTAGCTTGTCTTGCCTTGTGCTTGGCTCGACTCTTGGCTAGATGTGATCGCCATCGCCATGCAACATCCCATTTCAAAGGCAATAATTTGTGAAACCCACAAGAATAAAATTTGAATCCAAAGTCTTCTTTGTCAATTTTCTTTGGCCATTTCTCTTTGACCTTTGCGTTCTCTTACACCGGCATCTTGTTCACATCACTACTCAAAAATGATGTTTGTTGCTGCAATTTTACTGCATCCTGTTTACCTTTATTGAAGGCAACATGTTAGACTCCTAAAACATCTTATCACAACCATTAGAAACCTCAATGAAATCAGAATTTTCATTTGATGCATCACCTTGAAAGGCCTAATTCACAACATGTTGATGTTTGAACGTTAACAAAGCAAAATTTTGACTAACATTCACAATTCTCTTCATTTGTCCAGCATGCATAAGAGATGAATTCATCTTCTTACTATGCACTCTAACAATGTATTCAATCCCATTATTTAACAAGTGATACTTATTCTCATGGCGATGAAATATTTCTCTCCTATCATAAAGATATGGGCTACCCAAAACAATACCAGAAATATCAAGCAAAACAACATCAAGTTCAACTTCATCAAGAAAGTTTGCAGTGATTGCAAATCTAAGTATGCACTTCCTTGTCACCTGCAAATTTGTATTCTTACATATCCAACCTAAAGGATAGGTTCTTGGATGAGTAATGGTTTCTAAATTCAACTTCTTGACTAAGTATTCAAAAATAAGATTTGCTTGTGAACCACTATCAAATAGGGTGTCAATCTTGGTATGCTTTGAAATAACTCTCACATGGAAAAGTTCAATTCCTCTTTCATCATCTTGAGTACTATTAAGACAACTTGAAGAACTAGTACTTGCAATGTCCTTACCTTTCAAACCCATTGCGATGATATTTGTTTCATCTCCGGAATCAAAACCTAAATCATGTGTTATTGTAGCATCGATATTTTCCTTCTCCTTGTTTTTAAGCTTGTTGGGTCTCATCTCTAGATGGAGTTTCCAGCAATGATCTCATCATGCCCATCTCTGGAACAATATTTTCATGTGAGTTTTCCTTTCTCCATCTTTATGGATGCATTCTTCTTACTTTACCCTTGAACTTACCCTTTTCTTTCTCTCTGGAGTCAAAGGTATCCTCACTTGTCTCATCTGAAACATGTTTCCCTCTTGCCTCTAGATGAGTGGCCTGTACACATACTTCATCTAGATTTGAAGGATTAAACATGAGAATAGTATTTCTTAGGTAACTAAGCAAACCTCCATTGTACTTTAACAAAGTTTCTTGAGATGTCAAATCTACACCCAAAATTAGTGCTCTTCTCCTAAACTCTTGAGTATAGCTTTGCACACTTTTTCCTTTACCTCGCCTAAAGTTTTTCCAACCCATTATAGCCTTTTTCATGCATGCTAATGGATAAAATTGTCTTCTTAAGGCAACAAAAGAATCATTCCAAGAGGTTAAGACGTTACCATGTCTCTTCATGTCCTCTTGAGTTTTTGCTTTCTGTTATTGCCTAAATCTACCTCAGGCTGAAAGAAGGCAGAGTTCATGGTAACATCAAACCACGCTTAGTCTGGTAGCTAGCCCTACCAGATCAGGAGAGGGCTCTCTTCGGGTCAATTTCAGCAAAAATAATCAATAGGGCTTGAGATGACTTGAAATAAAGGCTAATTTTAGGCTAGGTATATAAGTAAAGGAGTTTGAGTTTGAGTTTGGGGGTTTTGTTGGAATCAAGGGGAAAGGCGGTTTTGGGTCCGGGGATAAGACCTAGTTTTTGCAGAGTTCTGATTGGGGCAAGGAAGGCAATTGTTTTGATGCTTTAGATTGAATGAATGGATGGTTCAGACCAATGAGGAGCTGAAGAGGGCAAGAGGCTTTCAAGAATACTCTTCAAACAGATGAAAACATGGAAAATTAAACAAAACTGAAGGCAGAGCAAAGCAATCTAATGAATTCCACCTTTATAACTTGTTTGTTCAATTTAAGAAGAAAGGAGAAGGGAAATGATACACATAAACATCAGTGAACTTACAATTACATAGAGAAAAACATCATCAAAACATAGAGCCACATGGATCCCAAAGAGTGCTGCAAACCCTGGTCTATTCCTTTGCCAAAAGTGCAGAGATGAAATGTACAATGAAGTGCCAAGTAATCCCAAGTGTCCAACCCTAAAAATGACTGAATAACTACATGATATAGACAAGCCTAACTCATTCCCATGCCTCTAGGGGTAGAGATCATCATTCTAGGAGCTGTTTCAACCATATCTAAACTAAGAACTGAAAAATAGGCAATGAAACAACTTGCCTCTATATGATAGGAAACTGATTCATTCACTTACGTTTCACTTTTTGGTGAATGAATCTACTAATATGAGTAAAAATGTGCCAAAATTACATCATGGTCATGAAATTACATCAAGGTTCATCAAGATTTACATGAAAAAGTCAAACTGGCCAAAACTAGGCGAACTTCTGAGCTGCTGAGTGAAAAATAGGCCAAATTTCTCTATGCGTCGCACCTGAAATCTCTATGCATAGCACA
Source organism: Pinus albicaulis (assembly GCA_034641835.2). NCBI lineage: Eukaryota > Viridiplantae > Streptophyta > Pinopsida > Pinales > Pinaceae > Pinus > Pinus albicaulis. The sequence continues at coordinate 144,365,789 of CM076578.1, read as the reverse complement.
AGTTTGAGGCTGATTTTGAGGGCCTTCCCGAAGTCCAAATTGAGTGCAGGATAGCTCGTTGGAAAGCCCTGCCTGTCTAATTTCCAACCCAAGTGTAATATCTGGATTTGGTTGCCACTTTCTCCTCCAAAAGTTCAATCTCCCAACATTGCTTCTTGTGTGTGCAAAAAGTGGCAGAAAGGTCATTTTTGAGGTGTTTTTGACCCTTTAGGCAGCCCAAAACTTGATGAAATCCTTAAGTAATCCATAGGCATACATAAATTTTGATGAAAAATCCAGAAATGCAAATTTTTCCTCCTGAAGAGCTGCCAATTATAAGCGCGCGCCACGTGGCGCTACGCGTCGGGCAGGAAACTCTGTTTTGAGACCAAAAAATTCAAAATTGACAAATTTTTTCCCAAATTTCTTGAAATTTGGGCTGAAGGTCCCTCATCAAGCACTATTCTGGGCCAAAGAAGATTCGGCCAAAATTTGGAGCCTATCATGCCTTTTGCGACGCTTTAGTGCCCTCCTTAGCCTTGCCTTCAGGATCTTGATCCTCGCTTTGCAAACATGATGTTGTGCCCAATAGTGGTTCTTCATGTGCCTGAGCATGTTCTTTTCCTTGTTTGCCTTCTCCAAAAACTTCTCAAGATGAATATTGACCCTCTCAAGCCAAGTATCTCTATCAACCTCAATCTCCCGCTCAATGGGTGTCATCTCGGTTGGGCTTCTTCGGGCAGCTTGCCGATTCTCACGGATGTTTTTCAACTCCATGATTGTCTGCTGATCCTCCAACTGTTTGTTACACTGCTCTAGATTGTTTATGATCCATTGAGCTCTGTGCAATTTGTCGGTCAAGGTGTCAATTTCCACCTTCTGTTCCTAAATGATTTCTCTCAACTTTGAGTTTGGAGAGCTCAAATCCTCATCAAACAATATGAAATCAGTATCCTGTCCTCCTGAAGGGCCTTCATCCTGCATAGGCCTCTTACCTCTGTCCTGTACTTGTACCTGTGCTACTGATGACGGCAACGAGACCCCTTCCACCCCAGGTGGAGATAGTACTCGTTGGGCTGCTGCAAATAATTCTCTGGTGCCTCTCTGATAAGTAACAAACACTGGCACATTGATATGCTATGTCTTGTGACCTTCAGGCTGATGTGAAGGTTCACCTGCATCATGGAAAACCTCCGGAGGAACCTGAGGAGCTGTGAAAAATTCATGGGAAATTAAATCCTCCCATGCAATACCCTGCAATCCAAGCTGATGTACAACAACAATCTTGATGAGTGCATAGTGATAAATACTGTTGTACTGCTGCTCGGGAGTCTTCTTCTACACAAGAGTGGTCATTCGCTCGATGTTGCGGCACATGAAATAAGGTATGTTCATCATCCTCACTCTAGTGAAATGCATCAATAACTTTATGTGGTATGCATAGAGGCGTGAGAATTAGCCCTCACAACTGAAGTATCTGATAATGAGTTTCATCAAAGGCGCATAGGATTCCTTTAGGAACCGAAATGGGAACACCCTGCTGAGCTGTCTCACATAGCTAGGCTTGATGTATGGTTCATAATGCACTCTATCCACCTGTTGTCTCTTGTTCCACTGTTCACCCACATTCGGTATTCCAGTTGCTTGAGATATGGTTTTCGGTGTCAAAGTGAAATTTACACCAGCAAGAGTTACCTGACCATCATGCAAATGTAACACAAACAACCGAGCCAACTCCTGATGATGCTGAATCCTAGTAATCATCTCACAATACTGATAACATGACTGCTCTCGAAAACATGCCATGGCAAGCGGGCAAGCCTACAACTGAGTCAATGAGGTGGGCTCTTCTCTCACATGTTTTCCACTTTTACAAGGCCTTCTCAGTGCATGTAGCTCAGTGGTAGAATCACTATCTCTGTCATATGATGTATCAGTGTCTGTCTCCATAATGTCCATGCAAGGTGTATGTTTGGATTGTTGAAAATGAGAATTTGGTGCTTTGTTTCAATTGCCAAATATGTGCCAATTGTGTGGTAGTATGGGAGGGAATGCAGGAGATATAGGGCAGTGGGAACAATGGATTTAATCAAGTGATATTTTTCCCTTTGAAAATTTGACAAAATTTGGGAGAAGGGACAGCCACTGAATTTTTGAGATTCTTGGGGTTTTGGGAATTTTTTACAAATGAAATGGGAAGGGGAAAAATGATGAGAAATGATTTGGGATATAAGGGAATAGGGGAGGAGTGTAATGGTAATATTAATAGTGATGATAGGATTATAGTGAGGGAAGTGATGAACAAGATGGGAAATGAACAAGTTGGGCACCACAATTACTTTTTAAAAGGCCAATTTCAAAACCCTAAGGAGCAGTTTTAAGCAAGGTGATAGGGTTTATAGTTTGGCATTCAAATTCTCAAAACCAATCTTTCAACGACAATACCTTTGATTAATAACGAATTGCGAGATGATTTGAACTTACTCACGGAGCAAATGAGGCAGAAATTTGGAATTTGTTGGAGCGATGACAAAATTTGAATGTCGGCCTGTGCGCGCGGCTTCGATTGTGTGCGCCGCGCCGGTGGGTTAGAATTTCACGGTGTTGCCCTATGTGCCGCGGCAGGTGTGTTGCCGCGACCTCCACACAACACGCTGCGATTGTCAATCTCACCCACAGTCCGCCTTTCAAACACTATTTTGCTCTTCCACGTTTTGACTCGGTTCAATGATGTCTCTTGGTGTGCAAATGAATTGTTTGAATATGAAAATATCTTATATACACAAAGGACTTTGATTTTCTTTTGACAAACCCACTTTCTAATGTTACAGACTTTGGCACTTTTCACTTTTCTAAATAAACTCTGTTTTTGTTTGTTTCCTTTGATTTTTTGAACTGATGATGAATCTTGTCTATTTTTTGCAGGGATAGCTGGCATGGGATTTCGGCAAAGGCGACTAGGGATGCACCTGAAGAACTTTACAACTGAAACAACTTTGAAAATCACATTACATTTATTACAAAGGATGAAATTGACGATTTTTATTCAAAAAAGAGTTTTGAAGAAGAATCGTGATTAAGCATTATCACGATGAAATTTTTCACTGAAAACCTTATTTCGAGCCTCCCTCATGTGCCTGCTGACATTATTAGACATTTTTAAGACTAAATTAATGAAACCCTATACCTAATGAGACCTACAAAACCTAAAATGACTCTTTGGAGAATAGGAAACCAAACATGACTGTAAATGACTTTAAAATTGATTTTGATGAACAGACACAGACCAGCAAGTACACGGCATGAGGGACATGAGTGAAAAGATCCTTCCTTCAGATGATCCATGCTCCTAATGGAATGCAGCTGACTGAATTGAATGAGACACCTAAAATGAAATGCAACAAAAGAGATTTTGATCTCTGACGGAGGGATGAAGATACCGACTCTAACATTGGCTCCAATGGGGATGGTAGCTCCTTGGAGGTGCCAAGAACTACAGATTTCTAGGAGAGTAGGAAGTGCCTTCATCCATTGGGCTATGGAGTCCACAACTTCGGAAAATTAACACAAGACTCTTGACTCATTTATTGACTGAAAATTTGACTCAAATTGACTCAATTTTGAAACTAAAATGATTGAAAAACCTGACTCGACAAACTCAAACCAAAGCTGAAATCAACCTTCAGAATTATAGCCTTCAATTTGGGCCCCAAACTAAAGAAAAGATCACATCACACACTTGCAATGAAATTGAAATAAACGGTATATACAATGACAATGTAAACAGCAGGAAAAATCTCAGAAATGATACCGTTTGAGCAACCGACCATTGACCAGCCCTCCTGGACAATCTTCCCCATTCATCTCTTTCAGAAGAAAATCATTCTAACCCCAATATGCAACAATTTTAAAGGGTCCTTTCCAGATATTTTCGAACTTACCATGCTTACCCTTTTCCTCGTTTCTTGCATCCCATTTCAGCACCACTTCTTCCAATTGAAATGTTTCCGCCTTTGCTTTTCTGTCATAGATTTTCTTAATTCTCTCCTACAGCTTGAATGTGTTTTGGAAAAATTCTTCTCTCATCTGCTGCAAATGGATCATTTGATTTAATCTTCTTTGCATATGATCATCTTCACTGCCAGCTTCCTGTAGAAGTTTGACCACTAGAACTACGAGAGAGGTAGGAAACACTGTATCAACTCCATAAACTAACTCAAAAGGGGACATACCAATGGATTTCTTTTGACTCACTCGATCTGCCCAAAGTGCATTGACCAAATTCTTATGCCAAATTTTCTTGATTATTTCTAGCAACTTTTTAATGATGTTGAACAAAGATTTGTTGGAAGACTCTGCCAATCTGTTGCCTTGCGGATGATAAGTAGTTGAGTGTCCCAAAATGATATGATACTTGTCAAAAAACTCAATCATCCTTTTTGATTTGAAAGTTGCTGCGTTATCAGTGATTAACTTATTCGAGCAACCAAAACGAGACAAAATGTTATTCTTAAGGAAAGAAATTATTACTGAATCCGTAGCTTGCCTGGTGGGAATTTCTTCAATCCATTTCGTGAAATAATCTGTCGCTGTGAGGATCCACTTATGCTAGGCTGAAGAAGCAGGATGGATCTCACCAATGAAATCCAAACCCCACTACTGAAAAGGAGCACTTACCTCAATGGGCTTAAGCGGCAAAGGCTGCAATTTCTACCTTCCTTCAAAAATCTGACATTCATGACAGCTTTTGATAGTCTTATACACATCATCAAAAAGTGTCGGCCAATAATATCCCGCTCTCAAAATCTTATTGGCCGTTGTTTTCAAAAAAAGGTGACCCCCGCAATATCCCTTATGAAAATCCTCCATAACCTACTTTGCTTCTTCTTCCACCAAAAAATTCAGTAAAACACCATCGGGATCTTTCCAATAGAGTGAATCATTCAAAATACAAAACTTAGCAGCCTTCAATTTCAGAGTTCTACTTTTATTTCTAGCCATGCCGGGCAGTGGTGACAAATTTTGGAGCACATATACAATATCTGAATACCAAGGAGAAATCACAAATATTTCTGATACTTGAACTGATGAACTTTCCTCATTCTCCTCAGACGTAGTAGAAATGAGATTGATGTCCAAGGCCTATAAATTTGATTCCGCCATTATCTTAGCCAACCCTTGTCCTTTGATAAGCTTTGTAGGCTTTATCTCTACATCATACTCCAACAAGGCATCAATCCATTTTCCCCGTCTCCCTTCTGGATCTGTTTGAACTAAAAAATCCTTAACAACAACGTTAGGAACATAAGCAAGAATATGAGAATGCAAAATATATACGCGAAAATCCTTCAATGCTTTCACTAAAGCGAGAGCTTGCTTTTCAATTATGTTATATTTCAAGGTTGCATCTCTTATGGTACGGCTGAAAAAAGCAATTGGTTTTTCATGCCCATCTCTTTTCTGCATTAATACTGCTACCATAGTATGCCCTGAAGAAAATGAAAAAAAATAAAATCCTGAGTGTAATTCGGGCTGATCAAAACAGGAGTTGAAGAAAGAACCAACTTCATTAGATTGAAAGAATTTACTGCCTCCTCAATCCACTTTACTATGCTATCTTTCTTAAGAATGTTTGTAATCTCTCTTAGATGTTCAACAAGGTTAGGCACAAAGTGGCGTAAAAAATTCATCTTACCATTAAAAGGTTGAATCTCCTTCTTATTCCGGGGAAGATCAATTTGCTGAATAGCTTCAACTCGAGCTAGGTCAATACGGATGCCATCTTTTGAGATAATATGACCAAGAAGTTTTCCCTCATCCATAGCAAACAAAATCTTCTTCGGATTGAGTGACACGCCATACTTTCTACATCGCTGAAAAACAATATTCAAATGGTAAAGGTGCTCTTCATTAGAATTGGAAAAGACTGTCAAATCATCAAGATACACAACTAGGAAAACATCTTTCTCATTTGCAAATGTCATATCCATTGCTCGCTGAAATTTTGCACCAGCATTCTTCAAACCGAAAGGCATTTTAGTGTAATGGAAGGTTCCCCACGGAGTGGTGAATGCGGTTTTGTCTCTATCATCCTCATGGACCAGAATTTGGTTATACATGGAATAACCATCGAGTAGTGACATACGCGATGCTCCAACTACTCACTGAAGTATGTGATTCATTTTGGGCAATGGATAATTATCTTTCAAAGAAACCTTGTTCAAATTCCTAAAATCAATGCACAAACGAATCTCACCTGTCTTCTTGCGTATGGGCACCAAATTGGAAATCCAATATGAAAATCTTATAGGAACAATGATACCAGCCTTGTATAATCGATTCACCTCCTCCTCAATTGAGGGCAGCAACTTCGGATTTATTCTTCTCAATTTCTGCCTGAAGGGCTTTTGATTTGGCTTGATAGGAATGGTGTGCTGAATTATGTTTGTATCATACGTCTTCAAATCTGAATAGTCCCAAGCAAATACATCAGCAAAAGAAGACAATAAACTAACATATTTCGCTTTTACCTCCGGTGGCAATGCTTTGGACAATTTCACCATCTTTGGATTTTCAGCTGATCCAATGTTCACGTCTTCAACTCCCTTTTCGGTTGGCCGCAAGGTTGGTTTTCTAGCTACGTCATCTTGATCAAAAAGCTCTTCTAAAGGTATCAAACCTTTAGGAATGACATTATCCTTCAGCTGCAATACTTCCATCTGATTTATTTGCACATCAGCCTCACCATCATCATGCTCCATGTCAATTGAAGTCTCTTTGAATTTGCCTTTGTTTTGCAGAAATTCATCAATCTCATCATCATCTTGGAATACTTGCCAATGCCTTTGGTTGTCCGGGACAGTTGGACGATGTTTCACATGGATTTCGAACTTGTTAATTGAGTTCATTGGAATCTTCAAATTACTTGTTGCCTTAGCAAGAGCATCTGCAATACCATTCTGAATACGAGGGATACAAGTCAAAGTATAGTCTGAAAACAACTTCAAGATATCAAGAACAACATTTCGATAAGCCTGCATTCGAGGATGCTTAGCTTGAAATTCACCCTTTACTTGCTTAATTACCAACTCGGAGTCGCCATAGACTACAATTCTCTTACCATTCAACTTTCTAAGTATTTTCAGACCAGCTATCAAAGCTTCATAGTCTGCTTCATTATTCGAACAATCAAATGCTAATTTGTAAGAACAAACCCTCACATTACTCGGTACCTTTTTTGGGGCAAAAAAAGGACTACGTGCCCAAATACCAATTCCGGCACCATCACTCCCAACTGCACCATCGAAATCCATAGTCCATAAACCATCTTCCTCTTCTTCCAAGTGCTGAAATTGCGTTTTCTCTGTTATTTCTGCTTGCTGTCCATCAACTTTCTGCTGCTGTCGGAAGGTTGATTGCTCAGAGGAACTCTCAAGTTCTTGCCTTTATTTCATCAAAAATTCTCTGAAATTTTCTATGATCTCTAGAATGTCCTCTGCTTCAACTAATTGACTATCTACATCATTGAAACTATCTGAATACAAAACAAAAGACTCTAAATCTGTATGTACATAATTTATCGGATGATTTACCGGTTTCTCCTTGCTGGTGATCATATACTTCATTTTTTGCTCCCGATATAATCTTCTCATCTGACCGAACACAGGAATGGTAGCATAGGAGAAATCAAGCTGTAATGTTCCCTTCAACTTCACTCCCCAAGATCTGGAAAGAAGCATGCCAAATCTAGGAGGAATGTCTGCCAAAACCACATCCATCAAAACATTATTAGTTGGGATCTGATCTAAAATAACCACCAAAACTTTGATGAGCCCGATGCATCTTACTCTACTGGAATCAAAAGAATAAAGATCATGATATTTCCTAGTGATGTCCAATCCCAATTTCTCCATGATTGCCCTCGGCATGAGATTATGAGAAGCTCCAGAATCAAACATGGCATTATGTAACACAAAATCATGCAATCTAAGGCTGATATAAAAAGGGGGCACATCACTATCGGGAGACTCACCATCCAATGTTGTTCCAAAGATCAACTCAGGTTGGTCATCTTCCACATTCACCGTATCAGACATTGGATCGAAATTCAAATTTTTAGATACCTGACCCTTGTAGCTGCTATTTCTCATCAACTCAGTCAAAGGAATGGAAACTTTTAACTTAGCTATTTCACTCTCTAAGTTAAAAAATGAAGCCTTTTCTACCTCTTTGGCTGGAGCATCCTTCCTTTCAGCTTTCTCCCTCAATACGATTAGCTGATTGGATCTTTCATTTGCTGATGGAGACTTTCTAGTAGTAGGATCAGCTACATCTTTTCCCTTCTTCTGTGCAATGGGTGCATCATTCTTTGGTGCTGAAACTTCCTTTCTCTTTTGGATTGGGTTGATAGGCACATCTCTGTTTCTAAGTGAATATTGTCGTTGCTGGGCGGACAAAGCATTCATATAACCTCTCTGATACTCATCTGACTCTTCTTCAAGAGCTGAATCATTTGCCAAGATAAAATCCTCATCCTTTCGTACAGCTGAGTTTTCTACATACTCCTCATCTTCGGTGATAAAGGTTGGCATATCATCAGGTGTAAAGAAGTGATTTTATTCTCCTATTACATTATCTTCATCATCTGATTCCGGACCAACAAAATTCTGCTGTAAAGGAGTCTTTACCTGTTGTTGTACTGGTGGTTCTTGTGCTTGCTGCTCTCATTGTTTGATTCTGAATTGTGGTTGCTGCTAGCCCCGGAAGTTAGGATTTCTGATCTGCGGTTCAGGCTTATCAAGTGTTAATCTTTCAATCATCTTTTCCACCTTGCGAAGTACCTGATCTGAAGTAGAAGCCTCTTCCTTTATTGCGACTTTCTTTTCAGCTCTCAACCTAGCTCTCTTGTCATTCAAATTAGCTTCAACACTCACTGCAATTTTCTGCATGTCCTCCAAAGTGGCCGGATCTCTTTCTCTTAATTGATAGGCCATGTCCAGGTCAAAACCATCCGGAAACTTAAGCAAAGGCAACTTCCTAGATGGCCTTAAATCATCAGGAATTGCATTGTAAACCGCATTGAATCTAATACAATAGTCTTGGACTGACTCACCTACGTTGCACTTGATCTTGGTATATTCAGAAGTGATCTGAAGAGAATCTTTCTTTACTTCCCACCGATCTAAGAATTGTCTCTGAAGCTCAGCCAATGTAGCAATACTTCTAGGCTGCAAAGCTCTGAACCACTTTCTTACTTCACCTCCAAAAGTTTGCACAAACAATCTCATGGTCACATTTTCAGCATCAATTTCATGAAGATCAAAGAAGTCTGCCATTCTATCAATATGTTGCTGAGCAGTGACACTTTGAGGAGTGCCATCAAACAATGGGATCTTACTTTGATAATCAGCGGGCATGGCATCCAAGTTTTGAGGCAAGACAAGGGGTGCGAATCTAGTAGCAATTGCTTTGGGTGGATTTATACTCGGTCTTGGAGATATAGGAGGGGTAGGAGCAGTAGATGTATGAGGTGTATGTGGTGTGGATGGAGGTGATACTACTGCAGATTGTTGATTAGGGATAGATGGTTGTATGGGAATGGTAGGAATGAACGGAGGCTCAGTAGGAACTTGTGAACCAGATGTAACTGCTGATGGCCCAAGAGTTTCAGATGCAGACTCTATGAATTCGGGAATATTTGTTGCCACAATGGAATTTTGAATATTTAAGATGTAACTATCAATGGATATATTAGCCTGTTCAATTTCAAGATACTTGATAAACTCTGGATTTATGAAAGTAGAACCAATAACACTTTCAGACTTAGTCTCAAACAATGACAATTCAAATTGTTCATCAAACTCGATATCTTCAAGGAATTCAAACACAGCGGGACATGAGTGAGATTTGAACAGAGGAATCACGATACTTTCTCGATGAAGGATTCTTGAAATCAAATTGGGATTTTCATACACTGGAGGTGGATCAGGATTCAGATTTGCTCTAGTATGTCTTCTGGAAGCCAGTGTGTCGAATTACTTTCAAAAATCAAAGGGACAAAACCAACTTGTTCAGCCTATCAAATTCTAGACTCATCACCCAAAAGTCTAGAACGATCTGATGTACTGTGGCAATTTACAAGTCAAGTGTCACGTTTACAAGCTAGACCGAAGATTGACTGAAGCAGCGTTTATCTACTTTCGCTGATGCAAAGCAAGAGCGTTTCGAAGGCTACCTGGCATAACTTCAGGCTCTGTCTATAGCTTAGAAAAAAAATAACACCAACAAGCAAACCATTTTTCCCCAGTATGGTCGCCACTATGTTATTGTCTAAATCTACCTCAGGCTGAAAGAAGGCAGAGTTCAGGGTAACATCAAACCACGCTCAGTCTGGTAGCTAGCCCTACCAGATCAGGAGAGGGCTCTCTCCGGGTCAATCTCAGCAAAAATAATCAATAGGGCTTGAGATGACTTGAAATAAAGGCTAATTTTAGGCTAGGTATATAAGTAAAGGAGTTTGAGTTTGAGTTTGGGGGTTTTGTTGGAATCAAGGGGAAAGGTAGTTTTGGGTCCAGGGATAAGACCTAGTTTTTGCAGAGTTTTGATTGGGGCAAGGAAGGAAATTGTTTTGATGCTTTAGATTGAATGAATGGATGGTTCAGACCGGTGAGGAGCTGAAGAGGGCAAGAGGCTTTCAAGAATCCTCTTCAAACAGATGAAAACATGGAAAATTAAACAAAACTGAAAGCAGAGCAAAGCAATCTAATGAATTCCACCTTTATAACTTGTTTGTTCAATTTAAGAAGGAAGGAGAAGGGGAATGATACACATAAACATCAGTGAAATTACAATTACATAGAGAAAAACACCATCAAAACACAGAGCCACATGGATCCCAAAGAGTGCTGCAAACCCTGGTCTATTCCTTTGCCAAAAGTGTAGAGATGAAATGTACAATGAAGTGCCAAGCAATCCCAAGTGTCCAACCCTGAAAATGACTGAAGAAATACATGATATAGACAAGCCTAACTCATTCCCATGCCTCTAGGGGTAGAGATCATCATTCTATGAGCTTTTTCAACCATATCTAAACTAAGAACTGAAAAATAGGCAATGAAACAACTTGCCTCTATATGATAGGAAACTGATTCATTCACTTACATTTCACTTTTTGGTGAATGAATCTACTAAGATGAGTAAAAATGTGCCAAAATTACATCATGGTCATGAAATTACATCAATTTACATCAAGAGTTACATTAAAAAGTCAAACTGGCCAAAACTAGGTGAAATTCTGAGTTGCTGAGTGAAAAATAGGCCAAATTTCCCTATGCGTCGCACCTGAAATCTCTATGCGTAGCACAAGTTTGAGGCTGATTTTGAGGGCCTTCCCAAAGTCAAAATTGAGTGCAGGATAGCTCGTTGGAAAGCCCTACCTGTCTAATTTCCAACCCAAGTGGAATTTATGGATTTGGTTTCCATTTTCCCCTCCAAAAATCCAATCTCCCAACACTGCTTCCTATGTGTGCAAAAAGTGGCAGAAAGGCCATTTTTAGGGTGTTTTTGACCCTTTAGGAAACCTAGAACTTGATGAAATCCTTAGGTAATCCATAGGAATGCACAAATTTTGATGAAAAATATAGAAATGCAAATTTTTTCTCCTAAAGAGCTGCCAATTATAAGCGCGCGCCAAGTGGCGCTACGCGTCGGGTAGGAAAATATGTTTTGAGACCAAAAAATTCAAAATTGACAAAATTTTTGAAGGTCCCTCATCAAGCACTATGCTGGGCCAAAGAAGCTTCAGCCAAAATTTGGAGCCTATCATGCCTTTTGTGACGCTTTAGTGCCCTCCCTAGCCTTTCCTTCAGGATCTTGATCCTCGCTTTGCAAACATGATGTCGCGCCCAATAATGGTTCTTCATGTGTCTAAGCATGTTCTTTTCCTTATTTTACTTCGCCAACAGCTTCTCAAGATGAATATTGACCCTCTCAAGCCAATTCTCTCTATCAGCCTCAATCTCCCGCTTAATGGGTGTCATCTCTGTTGGGCTTCTTCGGGCAGCCTGCCGGTTCTCACGGATGTTTTACAACTCCATGATTGTCTGCTGATCCTCTAACTGTTTGTTCCACTGCTCCAGATAGTTTATGATCCATTGAGCTCTTTGAAATTTGTTGTTCAATGTGTCTATCTCAGCCTTCTTCTCCTGAATGATTTCTCTCAACTTTGAGCTTGGAGAGCTCAAATCCTCATCAATAAGTATGAAATCAGTATCCTGGCCTCCTGAAGGGCCCTCATCCTGCATAGGCCTCTTACCTTTGTCCTATACTTGTACCTTTGTTGCTGATGATGGCAACAAGACCCCTTCCACCCCGGGTGGAGATAGTACTCGTCAGGCTGCTGCAAATAATACTCTGGTGCCTCTCTGATAAGTAACAAACACTGGCACACTGATAGGCTCTGTCTCGTGACCCTCAGGCTGATGTGAAGTTTCACCTGCATCATGGAAAACCTCCGGAGGAACCTGAGGAGCTGTAAAAAAGTCATGGGAAATGAAATCCTCTCATGCAATACCCTGCAATATAAGCTGATGTACAACAACAATCTTGATGAGTGCATAGTGATAAATATTGTTGTACTGCTGCTCAAGAGTCTTTTTCTGCACAAGAGTGGTCATTTGCTTGATGTTGCGGCACATGAAATAAGGTATGTTCATCATCCTCACTCTAGTGAAATGCATCAATAACCTGATGTGGTATGCATAGAGGCATGAGAACCGGCCCTCACAACTGAAGTATATGATTATAAGTTTCATCAAAGGTGCATAGGATTCCTTTAGGAACTGGAATGGGAACACCCTGCAGAGTTGTCTCACATAGCTAGGCCTGATGTATGGTTCATAATGCACTTTGTCCACCTGTTGTCTCTTGTTCCACTGTTCACCCACATTCGGTATTCCAGTTGCTTGAGATATGGTTTTCGGTGTCAAAGTGAAATTTACACCAGCAAGAGTTACCTAACCATCATGCAAATGTAACACAAACAATCGAGCCAACTCCTGATGATGCTGAATCCTAGCAATCATCTCACAATACTGATAACATGACTGCTCTCGAAAACATGCTATTGCAAGTGGGCATGCCTACAATTGAGTCAATGAGGTGGGCTCCTCTCTCACATGTTTGCCACCTTTACGAGGCCTTCTCGGTGCATGTAGCTCAGTGGTAGAATCACTATCTCTGTCATATGATGTATCAGTGTCTGTCTCCATAATGTCCATGGAAGGTGAATGTTTGGATTTTTGAAAATGAGAATTTGGTGCTTTGTTTCAATTGCCAAATATGTGCCAACTGTGTGGTAGTATGGGAGGGAATGCAAGAGATATAGGGCAGTGGGAACAATGGGTTTAATCAAGTGATATTTTTCCCTTTGAAAATTTGACAAACTTTGGGAGAAGGGACAGCCACTGAATTTTTGAGATTCTTGGGGTTTTGGGAATTTTTTACAAATGAAATGGGAAGGGGAAAAATGATGAGAAATGACTTGGGATATAAGGGAATAGGGGAGGAGTGTAATGGTAATATTAACAGTGATGATAGGATTACAGTGAGGGAAGGGATGAAAAAGATGGGAAATGAACAAGTTGGGCACCACAATTACTTTTTAAAAGGCTAATTTCAAAACCCTAAGGAGCAGTTTTAAGCAAGGTGATAGGGTTTATAGTTTGGCATTCAAATTATCAAAACCAATCTTTTAAACAACACCCAACACTGATTAATGGCAATTTCAAGATGATTTGAACTTACACGGAGCAAATGAGACCGAGAAATTTGGAATTTGTTGGAGGCAATGACAAAATTTGAATGCCGGCCCTGTGTGCCGCAACAGAGGCCCAGTGCGCCGCACCGGTTCAGAATTGCACAGTGAGAAACTGCCCTACGCGCCACGACCGTTATGTGCGTCGCGACCTCCACACAACGCGCCGCGACTGTTAATCTCACCCACAGTCCGCCTTTCAAACACTATTTTTCTCTTCCACGTTTTGACTCGGCTCAATGATGTCTCTTGGTGTGCAAATGAATTGTTTGAATATGAAAATATCTTATATACACAAAGGAATTTGATTTTCTTATGACAAACCCACTCTCTAATGTTGCAGAATTTGGCACTTTGCACTTTTTTTAAATAAACTCTGTTTTTGTTTGTTTCCTTTGATTTTATGAACTGATGATGAATCTTGTCTATCTTTTGCAGGGATAGCTGGCATGGGATTTCGGAAAAGGCGACCAGGGCTGCGCCTGAAGAACTTCACAACCAAAACAACTTTGAAAATCACATTACATTTATTACAAAAGATGAAATTGACGATTTTTCTTCAAAACAGAGTTACAGAGTTTTGAAGAAGAATCATGATCAAGCATTATGACGATGAAATTTTGCACTGAAAACCTTATTTGAAACTTCCTCATGTGCCTGCTGACATTATTAGACATTCTGAAGACTAAATTAACTAAACCCTAGACCTAATGAGACCTAAAAACCCTAAAATGACTCTTTGGCGAACAGGAGGCCAAACATGACTGTAAATGACTTTAAAATTGATTTTGATGAACAGACATGGACCAACAGGTACACGACATGAGGGACATGAGTGAAAAGACCCTTCCATCAGATGATCCATGCTCCTAATGGAATGCAGCTGACTGAACTGAATGAGACACCTAAAATGAAATGCAACAAAAGAAATTTTTATCTCTTACGGAGGGATTAAGATACCGACTCTAACACTTTCCACCAAATAAGTGTTGTAGTTTCCAATCTCAATGAAGCAAGTTGAATCTTGGTTTCATCATCCTTGATTCTTTGTATCCTGCAATACACTTCAAGCTGACGTACCCAATTGTCTAATATTTCAGCATCTACCTCTTCATCAAATCAAAATTAATGTCAAGCTTCAAAAATGGATTTTTACCATGACCTTTTTGAGAATGTGGAGGTGTTTCTGAAGGACTTGTTATGGAAGAATATGATGGTGAAGATGGTGGTGAGGATGGTGGGGAGGAGAATGGTGGTGTCAAAGGTGGTTTGTCACCACTCTCGTTACCTTTTGGAGGCTTCTCTCCATATCCTTATTCTCCTTTTGAAGACTTATCTCCCTTTGGAATATTGGATCTCTCACCTTGCATCCTTGCGCTTCTCTCCTCATAGAGAACTTTCACCATTATTTTCATATCAAAGAATGCTTTCCTAAATAATTTTTCATCCTTTGACATATAATCAGGCTCTCCTTCATGTGACATACTTGTTGAAGTTTCAACTGCAATTTGAGGAAGAATTTGTGGTGGATATTGTGGCAAACTTGCTCTCCTTGTCCTTTACCTAACTTGAGGACTTGCAACCACAAGATTTCCTTCTCATTTCTTGAGCTTCAACCTTGTAAGAATCACATACACTTGCAAACAATTAAATCGTCACAGTAACAAGAAAACCAAAGCTATGATACCAAACTTTATCTGTATGATATCTTAATGAAAATGTGCTTGAGGGTTTATAAATTACAAGTGTTAAAAACTGAGTTTTATGAGCGTTTATGTTAAATTCTTAAACACATAAAACATAAATTTAAACTTTGAAATAGCAAAAACAACAGAAAAATGCACCATAAAAATAACCACAACACAACAAGCGATGAAGGATTTCGCCCCTCCTAGGCTGCGTCTCTTTGGTCCAGCTTCAAATGGCTTGGCCCTATACCATTATGCTCAAAATGGTGATTACATACATTTACAGTGCTCAAATGGCTTCAAAACCTGTTCCATCAGCTCCAAAACTGTCAAAAATGCCTATCTAGCCTCTTTCTGCTCCAAAATTGGTCAAAAACTAAAGAATTTATGAGCCTCCCTAGCTTTGTTGCTAATCACACCACAAATTCCCAAAAATCTAGAACCGTCCTACAAATTCGCCCTGATTTCAGCTAACCGAGCAACAAATTCGCAGAATTTTAGGAGAAATTGTCGGACAATTAAAATGCCCAATGCAACCTTAAATCTGAATTTAAAACCATATTAACATGGTCAATTAATAATTTATTTTAATTAAACGGCGAGCTCCGCCGCGCCGTGCCCATGGTATCCTCCATGAAGTCATATGTGTAATATGGGGGGTCTGGGTCTAAGCCTTAACCCCTTACCCCAAGCCTTCGCCACAATATACTTTATATATGGTTTTGGTCTGTTGTATGAACAAGGAACACGATAGCACGACCGGTGAGGACGTTGTGTTGTTCTGAGTGAGGTTCAATGTTCGAATCCCATGCGGTGCAGTTTGGCATACCAACCAAATTTTTGTGCCCATCGTGCTTCCATGTGGCGACCTCTAGTGGGGCCACGTGGCAACATGTAGTGGTTGGCCACCAACCAAACAATCAAATTTTCCCACAATAGAACCATTCAGGACCTACCATGTGTCAAGCTGTGGTAGGCCCAAAAAAATTTGACTTTTGACCAACCAGAAGAGGCCACTGGCCCAAAAATTTGCCTAATCAACTGTCCTTTTTTTTGAAAAATTTGCCTGTTTGGGAAAACAAACATAACTCGTTTCTGGGAGCATATGGTGTCGGTTTTCCGTGAAACGAGTTGCGCCGGATTCAGAATGACGAGATCTACATGGTCATTCAGGTTCCACACCATTATTTTGAGCACCTGATCAGAGGGGTTCATATGTTCAAATCCAGAGGGGGGAAGAGTATGTATGCCTCCATACATACATGAAAGTGACATTAAAATTAGATTAGTGTGTGTGTGTGTGTGTGTTAAATTATAATATAAATATATTTTAATTTGGTTTATCATATTTTTTAGTTTATGAATTAACAAACAAAAACACATAATAAAGTGGAATCTCTCAAGCTGACCTAAAAAAAATTGATCTTCTAATTAGGGTTCTTTACACAAATTTATGAATGGGAAGACCCATTATTCATCCTAGGATATGTCCAATCGAGGAAATATTGGGATGTTTTGAAGATTAATCTTTTAACCTTTTTAAAGCATTGCAAACAAGGTAGTAAATTGGCTAATGAAACGTGTTATTGCAAGAAAAAACACTTTGTTAAAATTTCTTAACATCCTCACTGTAAAAAGGGGTGGTAGGAGGGGAGGGGTACTCTGTGGCTCTAAGGAGATAAAGTGTTTAGGTACTCATGGGGTTTTGGTCATATGAGAAATAAAAAAGTAGAGATATATGGCCTCTACCAAGAATTTTTTCTAGACAAAGAACTTTTCTTAGACAAAGAACATTAAATGGACACACTTATACTTATGGGAGATTCTCTCCTAGCCCTGCGTCATTTGGTCAAAGGCTCCCTCCTAAAGGACAAATCTATGGAAACATGATGAAAAGAATCAGGAAAATTGTGGAATATATCCTATCCAAAGCATATTTCCATGTCCTAAAAGACTTCAATGGAGAAGCATACGAGTATGCTAATGAAGGTTGTAAATTGAAGATAGGTGAATTAAAGATCAATGGCCAAAATTAGGCCTATTATAATTCCCTAATGGTGGACAAAGTCTATTAAAAAAAATTTCCTAGTAGCATTATGTGTTGTAAATTTTATGTTTTGTTGGGGCAGTTTTGTAAGGCATTCACCTACAAAACCCCTCTTTTTGTTGCTTGGATATATTCTCCTCAATAAAATCATGTATTCCTATTGGAAATGAGAAAACAATTGGAAAAGTTTGATGAATAAGCTATGTAATATCTTATGTATTTGTTGTGAATCATGTGCAAAATTATATAATACAAATTTTTTTTCCTGTTAAAAAAAAAAAAAAATCATCATCATCGTTGTGAAGAGGGGTGCTAGGTGTCAATCTAATTTAAATATCTGAACTAGGACAAGATTTTTATAACTATCTCGTGATCGTAAACTTTGAATCACACTATAATATGTAATGAATTAAGTTAGATTGGTTGTGACCTCTAAGTCAAAACTAGCAACTAAGTTAAGGAAGCATGAAACATAACTTATAATGTAGTCACACAAAGTTGAAATGAAAATCACGCTAGATTGACTTAAGAAAACTTTGGATTGGGCATATCTTGAGATTTTTCACATATATCCAAGTTCTCTACGCAATCATGTTCAAAATGTCAAGCTTTCACTCAAATGTTGGGAAATGAAAATGGCCAAAGGGGTTTCCAATATGAAAGGTTAATTATTGTTGAAGTTTGTAGCTTGGGCATGTGCTTCTGCACGGGCCTTGTGTCTAGGCATGCAAAAGTCACCCACATCTCCTTATAACACTTGATCTAGGTTGAGCAAGTTATTAATGTAACTTAGTCTAATTTTAACTTAGGAAAAAACACATATTAATATGTTGGCTTATCGAGCTAATAAAACTTAGGAAAATAAAGTAATTTACTTTAGTGAGGAAGCTTTAATATTAGTCATTGATCTCAAGTGGCGCAAGATCTAATCTCAATCGTCAATCACTTTGAGATTAGGTTTGGGATTAGGGTTTTGACTTAATGTAAAGTTATAAAAGCAAGTCTAGGGAGAGGGATAAGACACACAACAACACAATATTGGGAGCAACATCTCAGTGAATGTGTGTTGGGTTTGAGGGAGTGTAGATAGACTAGAGATCTAGATATGTAAGTCGATAGAGAGAAAAATTGTTGGATCAGAACCAGAATATTGTATTTTGTATTTTCTTAACTGAGCCATTATCTTGATACTAGAGCCCAAGTAGGTTATGAGTTTTTTTTATTAATGATGAATTGATTTCTTGGGCAGAAATATTTTGTATTATTATGATTTACATCGTTATTTTCTTTTGTTGAATATTTTTGTTAGGAACCGAGCTATGTGTTTATTTAGTAATTTCTTGCTTGGAATAAAATATTGAGTGCTATTTTTAAGGAAATCTAACATGGTATCAGAGTTGAAACTCTAAATCGATCTCTGAATCATATGTGTCAGGTTTGTATCAGATCGTCAGAGCTAGGTTCAGTCGTGAGCATACAAACATTTTTTTTTTAAAGGACCAAAGTAAATCGACAGAATGACCAAGTGGAATTTTTTTTAACAGGTCAATTTTATTTTTTTAAACGGGGGCACAATTTTTTTTAAATAAATAAATAAATAATTAAAAAAGTGATTGGGTGGGCGATAGATTTGACGGCCAACCTAGCCGTTGAAGTAGTTGTTAGTCATCATACCATCCTTCCCACTAAGGGAACAACAATAGATCAACCAAAAGAATTTTTCACGCAGAGAAAGGTTGTAGTTGAAAGTCACAATAGACGAGTGGCAAGAAGGTTAGACTGTCGGCTGGAAATTGTAGCGTCGACACAAGAAATCGTTAGGAGCCACAACTAGTGACTAAGCAACCAAACAAGCCGACAAATTATGATAGGTATATGCATTATGAAGGAGGAGACAACTGTAGAGCTATAAAAAGGGTCTCCTTCACCTCTAATCACCTCACATTAATATGTCAACCCGAGAGCGTTTTGTCATTACAAAGAGTGACTCAATCCGAGGCTCATTTGTCAGAGTAATGCTAGTAGTACAGTGCTTAAGAAATACAAGAGTAAACGGATGCTTAACTGAAATCAAATTACTTTAAAGAAATAAATCACACACTCAGAAAACTCAATAACTCATCACTCAAGGGTTCGGTAATAATAAACCATCCCTTCAGAAACTGATGGAAAAAGAACTAAAGCATAGATCACAAGCCTGGGAGCTAAACAGTGACTGATACTGCTCACTACAGTCTTAGATCATCTCTCACAGCAAACCATCAAATGCAGATAAATAGATCAGCAAAGAAAATAAAGGATTAAACCACAATTCTGAAATGGAACAGCAACTCTAAAATGGAACAGCAAGTGAACACTAAGTCCCGCGGGTTATAATCAAACTCAATCTATACACTCTTTGCAATCAAGGAACATTCTATCATTCTAAAGGCGAATTACACAAATCATATTAATGGAACAACAATAACGATTAATGAGTTATGGGACAATATTGATTCAGTGGAAACGCACGCAACACAAATGTTAATATAACAGCTCTGTAACATAACAGTAAGGATATGCGATTAACTCTTGAAAGGAATAATAACGCAATGCGGAGTTAACACACAAGTCTAGCTGTAGAAACTTCAATGATTCAAATTAGAACAGAGCATGTAATGTGAACTTGTAAAGCATATCAAATAATCGAATAGCAATAATAAACAAACCACACAGAACCGAAGCTGTAATGGTACAGAAGCAAGTGTCCTTCGGGGCCGGGCCCTTAGCCTCCAAGGATACACCGCTTTAGGTTAACGCAGACGCGAAGATGGAATAATCACCAGGCTTTCATTAATACATTGATCAAAAATACATCGAACCAGTTCTTAACAAAGCTTAATAACCAAATCTGATGTTTTACAGAAGATTACATAAAACGTATCCAATCTCCCCTAAACTAACAGTGCTGTCTCTTTTTATAAGGACGATGGCGGAGATGTCCAAGTAGCTAGATAAATAAAGCAGCGATCCCTCAGGATCTTCGATCCTGAGGGATTCGCCAAACAGTTAACTCTTCATCCTGTCTTTGCTATTGCGCTGAGCTGGTGTCCTCTCCTTCTTGCCCGAGCCGATTCACTTTGATCTTGTTTCCCTATGTTTGCGTTCGGTTCTCATCCAGAGGGACAACAGTTATCTCCACTTAGTTCTTATCTTTAGAGCGAAAACTCTTCGTTTTCTTCTTTCCCTGTATAGAAAATAACCATTATCAGTGGCTAAGTTATACACATCGATTCTCACATGTTTTGTGATAGTTTATTATGACTTTCCAAATCCATGATACAAAAGGTTCACAAATTGTATTAAAAAGTCATTAAAGTAATCAGCAAAATCATACCTTTTCAATAATCCACACACCCCCCTGCTTACCTTGTTTCATGTCCTCATGAAAACATTGTAGTTGACATGTAATGCAGTGAGAGAGTATGCTGGAGAAGGAGTTTCATGTGGAGGCCTACAACCATGTTGAGTGATTAAATAATCAAAGAACTGACCTGCTTGTCCCTCAGGCATATCATACAGGGCCTGGTATCCATGTGCAGGATGCCAAATAATTGGAGCGCGGAATCTACACCCTAACCAAGATGACCCTGCTTTCAGAAGGCTCTGGCCATAGAAATTCAAACGGTCAGCGGCTAACTCAAAGTTCTCATATTTAAATGGTTCTATGAGCTGGATGTGTGGATCAGAGATTCGATATCGAAATTTGGCTGCATTAATGGCCAAGTCTTTGATGGAAAAGAAATACTCTAAACCCTCTTGAATGAGTGCCTCATGCATAGGCCCTAATGTTACAATGACACCTGGAGTCCTTATGTGGTTTATAGGAGCTGTCCATAACTGTACTGGGTTCCTAGGCTCAGCCCTAACTCTTAAATCTAGACCATTTTCTTGACTCTGGAAGGTATCATAGGCTTTCAGCCACTTAATCTGATTAGCCCCGAATGAAATGAATGCTTGGAATTGAATATCACCAATGGAGGGACCGGGGTTCACTTCAGTCTCCTGACTTAGCACAAGGTCGTGTAAATAAAGTTCACACAACAATCTCTGGACTTTCACTCCATAATGTTTACAACAGTCGATAAAATCATTGACATTGTTGATCTGTATAGGGGTGCCTGCCTTAACAGCTTTTATTTGTAATTGTAAATATCGTTCTAAAAGAAACAGAGCATAGTTTTTAGCAGGAGCCCTACATGCTAAAACATTATTATATAAAGAACACAAGTCATTCATCTGTTTGATAGTAGTATCTAGTTTACAAGTTACCTGTGTGACTTCCTCTTGTTCCTTCATCCATCCTTCAAAAACCTGTCTTTTAGATTGACTGACATCCCTTAGTTGCTGCTGAAACTCTTCATATTTTTCTAGGGGAACCGTTTGCTCTTTAAGTTGCTCCATTTCTTGCCGTGCTTGTTTCACCATCTTGTGCAAGGTTTTTGTCTTTGGATCTTTCCTCCATGCATCAGTGGAGGCCGGGAGTTTTACCTGAACCTTTTTGTTACGCTGTTTGGAGTTCAGGACCCTGATTACCCCTGAGGGTGGTGCCTCCATCTGAATTTGCTTATCATCCTTTTCTATCTTAATCGGAACGGCAGCTGGATCCATTTCTGTCTTAATCGGAACGGCAACTGGATCCTCAGAGTCTTGGAAAACAGGCTGCTTGTTGGCCCTCTTTTTCCTCTTTACCTTCTGGTTCTTTTTCAAAATCCTAATTTGTTGCCTGAGCTGGGTTATTGTGTTTAACAGTTTAGTCCGTTCCTTCCTCAACTTCTTGATTTCCATTGATTCCTTTGAAGGAACGGCAGTCCGTCGATGGTGGACTGGATCATGACCAGTTGCTAACTCTTCCTCCTGGGGTTCTTCCTCACTGCTCTGCTCCGGCTGTTCTGGTGTATGCTCCTCAACTGGTTCTGATTCTTCCTCCTGGGGTTCTTCCTCACTTCTCTGCTCCGGCTGTTCTGGTGTATGCTCCTCAACTGGTTCTGATTCTTCCTCCTAGGGTTCTTCCTCACTTCTCTGCTCTGGCTGTTCTGGTGTATGCTCCTCAACTGGTTCTGATTCTTCCTCCTGGGGTTCTTCCTCTAGACTTTCCTCTTGTGACATGGGAACAGATTGTTCCCGTTCAGTATTTTCTTCCTCTTCCTCATGCATAGGCATGTTCTCTTCTTGAAATTGGTCGTGGGGATTCTTTGAGCTAGAAGGTTGACCGTATTTACTCATATTGGCTAGGATGGCGGCCAAGTCATCTTCTCTTAGTAGGTCTTGTAATGGACTATTCCCCTGCTGTCCCCTTTCTTCCTCCTGTTCAGTTTCTGCTTCTTTTTCTGTTCCCGAAGGTTCGGGTACTTCTTCTTCGGGTTGCTCATCTTCAATTATTACTGGTTGGCTGGTGCTTCCCTGAAGCTGTTCCAGCCTTCCCCTTATTCGAGCCAACCGGGCTAACTTTCTGGGTTTATTTATGCTTCCTCTCATCTGAGCTAACCGAGCTGATTTCCTGGGTTCCTCTGGTTGCTCGGGTGAATCGACTACATGCTTTCGCTTTGCGGGTTCTTGGTGTGTCTCTGGTTGTTGTGATGTACTAGCAACATTTTCTCTGCGTTTTGCCGGTTGTTTTGGTGGGTTTGAATGTCTACGTTTCGGGGATGGTTCTGTCGATCCCCCTTCAATCAGTGTAATGAGTCTTTCCCAGCTGCTCTGCTGCTGGGTAAGACTATAACTAACAACAAGTCGAATTAACCCGTGGTGACTAACAATTGCCTCTACGTGTTGTGCCCTTTTCATACTTTGTGCAGCATCATGCAATAACGAGTTTAAGAGTGTCGGTAAATTCACAGAGCATTTCTGTTTTAGAACAGCTAAAAGTTTAAGGTGTCGTGGTCTTACCACGTCTTTTCTTCCTTCGCAAGTAATGTAGCTCTGTACTATTCTTGCTAGCTCTGTCCAGGGTTCGCCTAGGGTCGCTGGCAGAATTCCCTTCCCTTTGATTGTCAAATGCTGGCCTTCATCCTGGAAGATGTCGATGACCTTCTGTAATCGTTCCTTTTTGAATGTCCATACCGGTCCAGTAGCTGGTAATCCTGAGACTTCTGCAATTATGGCATCAGTGACCGCTATTCGTTTCCCTCTTACTATGGAGTAGTCATCTTGTAAATTCTGCAAGAACTCCATTGCTACTGTCTCATTACCCTCTTGTAAGCGATTGAAATAGTTTAACCATCCTGCTCTTTCCAGGATTTCTCGGGCAGCAGCAGAGATCGTTAGCTGTTGAGGCTCACTACGGATTGCCTTTCCCCCCATGATTTCGCTGTGATTTCTAAATGGAACAGCAAAAAAACGTTTTCGGTTTGAAACACAGAGAGCAAGGTTTCGCAAAAGAAAACACAGAGTATGCAATAGTGCAGCAAAAACAACTTGTGCGAAAAAATAAAAATAAAAATATGCCATGCCGTGAAACCATGCCAAATCGTCGTGAACCAGATTTTTCGAATGATGAATTGACACGTAATACAGGGAATGATGAGGTTAACCTCCCCCCCCCTCAGTGTGATAGGCTGTCCCAGCCGGCAAATAATGGAGCGGCACCCAGTCTGTAATCAAGTCAGAAAGGAACAGCATGTGAATTTATGCCATGTTGAGAGAGGACAACAGATTCCCGAAATCGAGGCGGAGGATGGATCGCGTGTTATGATTTGAGGCTGCTGTGTTATGATTTGAGGCTGATGGATAGGCATGTATCGTACTCGCCAATCTTAAGCGGTCATGGTCACCTCCGTTGCCATGATTGGTAATAAAATATTCATGCGGTGTATAAATCAGGAAATAACATATAATTAGTGCCTAGGATATGAAAACAAAAGAGTGTTAATATCTTAGCTATTGGTGTAAGCAAGGTGACTTCGATACCATTAACATTACTCTGCTGCCAACAGGTGTCCATAACCTTGGCAGAGTTGTTTTTCACCCCCGGAACCATGATCCTGTGTGTATACTTGGGACTGTTATTATGTCAGAATGTAGACCATTATGCTGGCTTGGTGACCAGTTAACCATAATGCCATTCACGAGGAAAGAGCGAAACGTGGGCAGGCCGGCTCGTGATGAGACCTCCTGTTCCAAGGTTTGTTTATTTGATATACCTTTTGGACCATATCCCTGGTGTGGTGGCCGGAATGGGAATGCCACTTCACTTCCATCCTCATGATCATGGTAGGCTGGCTCTCGATGAGACCCCCTATCCTGCATTTGACATTTGACATGCTTTTTCTTTTCCTTATTTATACACAAAGGGTGGTTCAGCACTCCTTAAGAGTAGGAATGGTGGAAGAAGTCTTATTATCTCAATAGGAAGATATAAACTCTTTGCTCTTATTCCCAAGTACTAATAAAAAGATTTTTAAGGGAATCAGCATGATAAAGATAACCAATCAGGGCAAAATTAGTAAAACCATGTCACAAAAGGTAAGAAATAAGTATGTCCTTCCATCTGTCCTCTTATTAATGCAGAGCCTTATAGATATAGCGATTTTATGATTTGCAGATTTTCGGTATGCTGTGTTTTTATATTTCATCGCACAAATACATAGCTGAAGCTTGAAGACTAGAAAGAAGACGGGAGAAAGCATCCTCAATTTAAATCAGCAAAGAGATCAAAGGTATGCAGATGGTGTTCCGTTTGAAAAAGCAACAACGATGGATAATAGAAAAAGGAACAAAACTGCAAATGCCGTTCCTTTTGGAAAAAGGAACGACAATCATACTAAACACTCAATATGCCATTCTGTTGAAAAAGTCAACACAGAAATAAAAGAACGCTGTTTCCTTGAAGGAAAAGGCACAATGGTAACCAAAAAGGAACAGCGATAGACGTAACAATATCGTTCTTCTGAAAAAGGAACAGCAGAGATCCGAATGCTGTTCCTTTAGAAAAGGAACAGCAGAACAAGCAAAACCAAAATAAAAAAAACATACATATGCTATTAGAAGAGCAAAATCAAACTTTGTGGAAGAAAAAGGAACAACAAAATGACAAGAATTTATTCAAATCAAACTTATGTACAAGAATCACTCAAAAACAAAAACTTTATGTACAATTTGCAAAAAGAAATAGACCCTTAATGAATTACAGGTGAGGAAGATTTCTCTTCTTCTCCTAAGATCTCCAGATCGGTATCTCGGCGTATCTGCTGGCAGAAGGATTCCCGAGAAAGTGGTTTACGGTAGAGACGGACTCGGTGGCCATTTACCTTGAATGCATATCCAGAACCGTCAATAGTGATTAGAGTAAGAGTTCCATTGTCATGTACCTTCGGGATTTCGTATGGTCCCAACCATCGAGTCTGAAGTTTTCCAGGGAAGTCCTGAAACCGAGAATCGTATAACAGAGCCCAGTCTCCCTCGTGGAAGACTTTGTTCTTAATGAGCGCATCATGCCATTTGGCTCGCTGCTGTTGAATTAATGCTGTATTTTGTAGTGCAGAGAGCCGAATTTCGTCTAATTCATTGATCTGTTGTAGTCGATTGAGTTGTGCCTCAGTTAAATCTAGGCCAACTTCCTGTGCTATACGCAGTGTTTGGATTTCGAATTCTATGGGAAAAATAGGTTGTTTTCCAAACACTAGTTGATAAGGTGAGTAACCAGTGGTGCTCCTCCATGTGGTTCGATAGGCCCAGAGTGCTTCAGGTAGTCGGGTAGCCGAGTCACGCCTATGTGATGCAATAGTTTTCGTTAGGATTGATTCTATTATCTTATTGCTACTTTCTACCTGCCCATTCGCCTGTGGGTGATATGGAGTAGTGATCTTATGTTGGACATGATAATTGTTAAGTGTTGCAGCTAATTTATGCCCAACAAATTGTGGTCCTCCATCTGTAATTATTTCCCTAGGAAGGCCATAACGAACAAACAAAAGGAACAGGAACTGTATGACAGAGTCCTCTGTGGCTCTTGGTAATGCTTCTGCCTCAACCCACTTGGTGACATATTTTGTTGCCACCAAAATATATGTTTTCTGATTTGATGAAGGGTTGATGGGTCCGACGAAGTCCAGAGCCCACCGTTCGAATGGTTCGATGACTAACTGTGGTTTCAGAGGCATTTCATCAGCTTGACCAGGTCGTCCTGCTCGCTGGCAACTGTCACAGGCTTGGACGAACTTCTTTGCATCCTTAAAGATCGTAGGCCAGTAATATCCTGTCTGCAATACTTTATGTCCAGTCCTACGCTCAGCGAAGTGCCCCCCACATGGTCCATCGTGACAGGCTTTTAGGATGTCAAAGATTTCATCCTCTCTAACACATCGCCTGATATGCATGTCTACTCCTGTGTGAAACAAATAACCTCCAATCCACGAAAATCGAGAACTTTTCTGAATAATCTGCTTACGCTCATTAGGAGTTAAATGTTTTGGTAATTTACCTACTGCAAGGTAATTGGCAACATCAGCATACCAGGGTGTTTGAACAGCAACAACAAACAGGTGTTCATTTGGAAATTGATCTTCCACTGCTGCTGCATCGCTTGATTTTGGTATCCTTGAAAGAAAATCGGCTACAGGGTTTTCTTTGCCAGGGCGGTCCTTGATTGTGATATCGAATTCCTGCAATAAGATTAACCATCGAGTTACTCTGGCATTTGTGACAGGCTTATTTGCTAAATATTTTATGGCAGAATGATCTGTATATAAGATAACATGGTAGCCTGTGATATAATGTCTAAATTTATTGACAGCATGTATTACAGCTAGAAATTCTTTTTCAGTAACAGTGTAATTCAATTCAGCAGGGGATAAATTTTTGCTGATGTAATATATAGCATATGGTTTTTTATCCTCTTCCTGCCCAAGGACTGCACCAATGGCTGTATCTGAGGCATCAGATGATATCTGGAATGGTAGGTCCGAGTTTGGTCCTCGAAGGACTGGGGCTGTGGATACAAGCTTCTTTAGATCCTCGAAAGCATGGTCACATTTGTCTGTCCAAAGAAAATCAACGTTACCAGTTAGTGCATATAACGGAGCAGCAATGTGCGAATAATGCTCTATGAATCGTCTATAATAACCTGAAAATCCAAGAAAGCTGCGTACCTCTGTTTGAGTAGTAGGAGTGGGAATAAGAAAAAGTATTTGGATTTTGGCCGGGTCTACCTGAATGCCGGCTGCTGAGACATAGTGTCCTAGGATAAGTCCTTCAGTCATCATCAAAAAACATTTTTCATTGCTTAGGCAAAGCCTAGTAACAATACAGCGTTGTAGGACTTTCTCTAGGGTGTCTAGAGCTGGATCGAAGTCATCTCCGTATGGTGTAAAGTCATCCATGTAAACTTCAAGTCCATCATTGATTAAATCTGCAAAAATACTAAGGATAGCCCTCTGAAATGTGGCAGGAGCATTACATAAGCCAAAAGGTAAAACTCGATAGGCAAATGTTCCCCGGGGGCAAGTAAAGGTAGTTTTATCCTGGTCTTCAGGGGCAATCTGAATCTGATTGTATCCACTGAAGCCATCCAGGAAAGAAAAGAACTTCTTCCCTGCTAAAGTGTCCAATACTTGATCTATGAAAGGAAGAGGAAAATGATCTTTTTGTGTTGCCTTGTTAAGTTCTCTATAATCCACACAAAGTCTCCATTTCCCATTCTTTTTTGGTACCACCACAAGTGGAGAGACCCATTTACTATCAGAGATAGGGTAGATAAAATTCACATCTAAAAGTTTTTGAAGTTCAGTTTTTACAACATCTTTTAGATGGGGATTAAGTCTCCTTTGCGGCTGACGCACAGGTCTGGCATCTTTTTCTATGTAAATGTGGTGGGTACATAACTAGGGATCGATTCCTTTCATATCAGGGTAGTCCCATGCAAATGCTTCTTGATATTTTGTTAACAGATGGATGAGCTTTGTTTCTTGTTCCGGTGTGAGATTAGCATTGATGTTTAAAGTTTTCCCCGGTGCAATTTCCACAGTTTTACTATTTGCAACAGAAGTAACAGGTATTATTTGATCATGAATATCTTTCAGGGGATCTTCTTCTAATTCATTATCAAATGCTGCTTTTATCATGTGACATTGTGTGCGAGGTTCAATTTGAGTAATGAAATTATTAATGGCATCGTCTTCTGTTTGATCTTTGAAATCGAGTGCCTCTTGTATAGTTAATGGAGATCTAATGTTATCAGTAAGATATGATACAGGGTGCTTATTCGTTTTAATCATTGTGACACTTGGCTGTGCTGGAGGATATAGAACTAAAATTTTGCTATTTGGTCCTCTGGTTATGGTCATATTTCCCTGCCGACAGCCAATGTAGGCATCGGCAGTAGCGAGCCAAGGTCTACCTAAAATTAGCGGGTGTCCGTCAAGTCGGGTTTTTGGATTAATTATCAGGAAATCAGTTGGATACTCCCAGGATTCTACAGAGACCATGACATCATGTAGAGTGCCCTTTGGTCTAACCACAGATCGGTCAACCAATTCTAACAGAGTAGAGGTGGGTTCTACAGATGTAATGCCGAGCTTTTGGCAAGTTGTAGTTGTTAAAATATTAATTGCAGCCCCTAAATCAACTAAGGCATTAGGCAGGGTCTGGCCATAAATTTGAACAGTTATAATTGGGTTCCCGGGGTCTTCATATTTAAAGGGTGTTTCTCTTCCCGACAATAGGTCAGATAAGGTGCCGACTACTTGGACTCTTGGATTGTTTGTTATATTCCTCCTTGGTTTCTTTATGCACAATTCTTTTATGGTTTTGGCGTATATGGGAATGTCTTGAATGTCTTGGAGGAATGGAATTTTTATGTACAAGTTTTGTAATTCTCCCAGAATGTCGAAGTCAGGATATTGTATGGATCGAGGTATGGCTAATCGTTCTGGGAACGGGGGAGAGG
This sequence comes from Pinus albicaulis, assembly GCA_034641835.2. NCBI lineage: Eukaryota > Viridiplantae > Streptophyta > Pinopsida > Pinales > Pinaceae > Pinus > Pinus albicaulis. The sequence goes on along the minus strand of CM076578.1, from coordinate 144,336,339 downwards.
ATGTGGTTGCTTGATTATGAGTTTGTTGCTTATTTACATCCTCTTGTTGTAACTGATGTTCTCTTGGTAACTGATCTTCAATATGAACTGTTTTATCTCCCTCGGTTTCAATTATACGTCCAGATCTTAACTGAAGGTCATTGCACTCCCTCAGGTCGGGTCCTATTTCTGGTGATTCTATGATTTGAATAGATTGGACCTGTCTGTTGTTTGGATTGGGATCGGGTTGGGCTGGGAGTTGCGGTCTCAGGTTAGACTGGGGATTTTGTTGTAAAGCTGGCAAAGTAGGTTGAGGGAGCGGAATAGTTCCAGCTGGGTGGTACATTGGTCTTTGCCAGCTTGTCTGCCAGGGTGAACTTTGTGAAGTAGAGGGAGTCCATTGTGAAGGATATGGGCCATTTTGCCAATATGGTGGAGTGTAAGGGAAATTTGGCCAACTAGTTTGGCTTGTTTGATTCAGCCATGGATTTGGAGAAGGAAATGATTGTGGTGACCAGTTTGTAAATGGGGTTTGAGATTGATTTTGCCACATACCATATTGTTGAGCATTATATTGTGGGTTTTGAAAGAAAGAGGTTGGGTCCGGAAACATACCAGGTTGTCTTGGCTGCCACGGGCGGCGCTGGTTGATTGAATTCACCGATTCTGGTTCTTCTTCTGCTTCCTTATATACTGCTTTCAATCCAGGAAGTGAGGGGAAGCTCTCCGTAAGGTGATCTTTTGTACAGATGGCGCATGTTTGGACTTTATCTAATGGACACTCCTTGTGGCTGTGTTTTTTTCTGCATCGGGGGCAGAAGATTGCCATATTCTGTTCTGCCTCCAGCTGCTTCTGTTTAGCCTCCACAATATCAAGTTGTGTAGTTAGTGTCCCCATAATATCAGTTTTAAAATTCTCTAATAAATTTCCAATTTCTGCACGTGTTACTCCTTCTGCTGATACTTTGTTATCTCTTGCAAACCGATCATATTCTGCCGGTTTTATTCTTGTGCTGCCTCTCGAACTTCTGATACATAAGTCAAGGATGTCAGTAAAATTCTCTTGATAAATATCCCCTTTGCCCATAATGTTTAATGTTTCAATCCATTGTTCCTTCATACCCCTAATTAATGCAGTTTTTAACACATTATCAGGTAAAGGTAGCGATGCATAAGGAGATCTTTGTAAGTTATACTGAAAACGTTCCACATACTCCTCTAATGTTTCATTTGGTCTGGCTGTCATCTGAAATATTTCGTCTTTTAATTCTCTAGACCTACAATAATCCTGGTATTTCTTTAAGATGGATTCTTTCATTTGATCCCAATTGTTGATAACCCCGCCACCTAGCCCCATAAACCATCTTAAAGCAGCCCCTTTCAATGTAGAGGGGAATAATTTCAATTTTTGGGGATCGGTGGTGTAATCATACCCCCGACATAACACATCGAATTCGAATAGGAATGCATCCGGATCCTCTGATGTGAGTCCATGAAATGTGGGGATATGCTGAAGAGGGATAGCTTTCATGGGTGCATTTGCTGCAGAATCCACTATAGGATATTGTAATGTAGAGGTTTGAGTGTTTGGTTGGTTTTGAGCGTTTGGTTGGTTTTGAGCCATGGGATCGAATATATGCCAGTAACCTTCTGGGATATCTAGGAGGGTATTCCTAGGTTGGGTGGGAACGGTTTTGACAGGGATCTTTTTAATAGCGCTTCCTTTATCTGGAATAATGGGAATACCAGGTGTTTGAGGAGATTGAATCTCTTCAACAATGACTTTCGTAGCACTCCCCTTATCTGGGCTATCTAATGACTGATTTGTTTCAAGAGGAGATTTTGGTTCCTTGGTTTCCCCTGTTTCTCCTTCTCCTTCGCAAAAGTTGCTAGAGTTCCCTTCCTGCGATAATTCTGGAGTGGAATTTTCAACTTCTTGAAAGTCCTGCTCCTCAGTTTGACTATGCACCTCAGCACAGGCTACAGATGGTGATCCTGTGGCCTGAAGGGAACTAGTAGGTGGTTTGGAAGTGTTTTTATTGAAACCTACTGATGGCTGAGACTCTGTTTTCTTATAGATTTCGTCTATGAAGGTCGTTCGGCCAAGGGTCACCGGCCCCTTAGCTTTTTCAGGTTTGGATGGGGGTTTGATATTATTTTCTGGTCTTTTCTGCTTAGTCATGCACTCAAAAAATAAACTACGAACTTCTATTCAAACAAGCAACAACAAATCTGTTAGGAAAGCGGATAATGAGCAGGTCTTTTACATGCTCTGCACGTAGGTTCTTACCTTCCGTTTTTAGGATCCAACTCCTCCCTAGCAGGCTTGTACACTACTCTGAAAAAAAGACAAATGGCTACACTCTTTCCCCGGCAACGACGCCAAAATGTAGAGCTATAAAAAGGGTCTCTTTCACCTCTAATCACCTCACATTAATATGTCAACCCGAGAGCGTTTTGTCATTACAAAGAGTGACTCAATCCGAGGCTCATTTGTCAGAGTAATGCTAGTAGTACAGTGCTTAAGAAATACAAGAGTAAACGGATGCTTAACTGAAATCAAATCATTTTAAAGAAATAAATTACACACTCAGGAAACTCAATAACTCATCAGTCAAGGGCTCGGTAATAATAAACCATCCCTTCAGAAACTGATGGAAAAAGAACTAAAGCATAGATCACAAGCCTGGGAGCTAAACAGTGACTGATACTGCTCACTACAGTCTTAGATCATCTCTCACAGCAAACCATCAAATGCAGATAAATAGATCAGCAAAGGAAATAAAGGATTAAACCACAATTCTGAAATGGAACAGCAACTCTAAAATGGAACAGCAATTGAATACTAAGTCCCGCGGGTTATAATCAAACTCAATCTATACACTCTTTGCAATCAAAGAACATTCTATCACTCTAAAGGTGAATTACACAAATCATATTAATGGAACAGCAATAACGATTAATGAATTATGGAACAATACTGATTCATTAGAAACGCACACAACACAAACGTTAATATAACAGCTCTGTAACATAACAGTAAAGATATGCGATTAACTCTTGAAAGGATTAATAACGTAATACGGAGTTAACACACAAGTCCGGCTGTAGAAACTTCAATGATTCAAACTTGAACAGAGCATGTAATATGAACTTGTAAAGCATATCAAATAATCAAATAGCAATAATAAACAAACCACACAGAAACGAAGCTGTAATGGTACAGAAGCAAGTGTCCTTCGGGGCCGGGCCCTTAGCCTCCAAGGATACACCGCTTTAGGTTAACGCAGACGTGAAGATGGAATAATCACCAAGCTTTCATTAATGCATTGATCAAAAATACATCGAACCAGTTCTCAACAAAGCTTAATAACCAAATCTGATGTTTTACAGAAGATTACATAAAACGTATCTTATCTCGCCATCCTAAACTAACAGTGTTGTCTCTTTTTATAAGGACGATGGCGGAGATGTCCAAGCAGCTAGATAAATAAAGCAGCGATCCCTCAGGATCTTCGATCCTGAGGGATTCGCCAAACAGTTAACTCTTCATCCTGTCTTTGCTATTGCGCTGAGCTGGTGTCCTCTCCTTCTTGCCCGAGCCGATTCACTTTGATCTTGTTTCCCTATGTTTGCGTTCGGTTCTCATCCAGAGGGACAGCAGTTATCTCCACTTAGTTCTTATCTTTAGAGCGACAACTCTTCGTTTTCTTCTTTCCCTGTATAGAAAATAACCATTATCAGTGGCTAAGTTATACACATCGATTCTCACATGTTTTGTGATAGTTTCTTATGACTTTCCAAATCCATGATACAAAAGGTTCACAAATTGTATTAAAAAGTCATTAAAGTAATCAGCAAAATCATACCTTTTCAGTACTCCACAACAACTAATAGTCATATCGGGTCATAAGTAGTCGGTCAGTCACACATGACAAAACAAGTCGCGCAGAGAGGGCAGTCCTAGGACAACTAGCCGCAAGGACACAATAATCAAGCAAAGAGGTCAGCGAAGAAGGAACGTCATAGTCTTCGAACATAAAAATAGTCAAATAGATAGTGGTCGATAGGAAAACTTGGACAACAAACGATAGGTAGTTGATTGGGTCAATGGTAGTGCCACAGTTATATTGAAGATGGTCGACTAGTTGCAGGGATAAGAGTAGATTAGATTGGATCACGTTATAGAAAATGCAACAATGAAATAATGTACGGAAGGTGTAGGCTGCACAGGAAAGGCCAAACCGCTTGAGGGAACTAAGCCACCGATCCAAAGTGCTAGCTACCAAGAGTGGTTGAAAAGGGAAATTAACCTAGTGGTTGTGGCAGTAACAAGAAGAGATACCACTTAGGGCTTACCAACGAGTGGCCACAGATTGGATATGTTTGGTTAGGCCTGCATTGGAGATCGAGACTCACAATAGTGATTCATAAGCAGACAAGATACACAACTGTCAGTAGTTATCAAGCTTGTAACGAGTATGCTGACAAGCCAACCGTCACCTAGATCAACGTGGTAGGGACATGAGTAGGAATCAAAGGATTGGTCGCCAAGACCAATTGACATAGAACACAAGTAGAGTAAGTTGTTAGGTTGTGGAGGAAACACTATCAAGACAAGTCTTCAAGTGAGCTAGCACAACACCATCTAGGCAGTGGTTGTGGTGAATTTATGGGAGTAGGAATAACAACCACAGATCTCAAACAAGAATTTACAGGAGTTTGAGTAGTTGTTGACAGCATGAGGAAGAGCATAATTTTCTTTCTTGTCAAGGAAAATTTTGTTTGGTTTGATCAGTTGGACAAGATGGCAATCAAAATCAAGTTTGAAGATCACTTAGATGGGTTGTCCAACTACAGTATCTAGAAGGAGAAGATTACATTGTCGTTAGAGGAAAATGAGATTCGAGAGTTTGTATCAGAAACTCAAAGTCATCCTACCGATGCAACACTTCTAGCCTCCCATAATAAGAAGGATGTGAAAGCCAGGAGGATTATTGTGGATGAAGTGAAAGGCCATATTATTCCTCATATATCTCATAATATAATTTCCATAGAAATGTGGGAGGCATTGAATAAGTTATACTAAATAAAAAACTAGAACCAAAATATGGTGCTGAAGAGAAACTCAAGGGCACCAAGATGACCAAGCATAAGTCAATTTATTATTATCTCACTAAAATTTCTCAAGTATGAGAAGTGCTTCTCGTAGTAGGGGAGCCTATGTCAAACCAAAAAATAGTAAGGAAAACTTTGAGTGGGAGAATCCAAGGGCCAACCTGTAAGCAGATCTTAGATCAAGGATCAATGTTAGTGACAAAGATTAAGCAGGAGGATCTAAAGACTGAGTTGATACCAAAGACTCATCATTCTAATCTAGAATATGGGCAGGAGGCCTCTTCTGGATTTGTCAGGACAAGTTAATATGAGCTAAAATTGATGGATGCTCAGGAGTAGCCTCCTAGAAGCATGGTTGGAAGAAATAGGTCTTCATATCAGATTCCAAAGTAGGTAGCGGGGAATTCTTCCAATTCAGAGGGAGTAGCTACAACAATGGATGATGTGGTGGTATTGGAGACAGATCCCAGTGGAGGAGGTTCTTCTAGAAGTACCTCCCTCGCTAAGAGGGAATGTTGAAGTTTCTAGCTCAAGAAGGTACTTATGCATAGGCCTTGTGTCCAAGTGCGTAAAATTCTCTCATATCTCCTCATAACTCTTGCTCTAGGTTGAGCAAGTTGGTAATGTAACTTAGCCTAAGTTTAACTTAGGAAAAAACACATATTAATATGTTAGCTTATTGAGATAATAAAACTTAGGAAAAGTAAAGTAATTTGTTTAGTGAGTAAGTTTTAATCTTAACCATTGATCTCAAGTGAGGAGAGATCTGGCTGTCAATCACTTGGAGATTAGGGTTAGGATCAAGGTTTTGAATCAATATAAAGTTATAAAAGCAAGGCTAGGGAGAGGTACAAGACGCACAACAGTAGGACAATATTGAGAGTTGCATCTTAGTGAGTGTGTGTTGGGTTCGAGGGAGTGTAGAGAGGCTCTACAAGAGATAGACAGAAGATCTATTCGATCATATCCAAAATATTGTATTTTGTATGTTCTTAGTTAGGCCATTATCCTAAGTTGAGAGCCCAAGTAGGTTTTAATATTTTTTTATTAATTATGAACTAATTTGTTGGGTAGAAATATGTTTGTATTATTGTGATTCAGATCGTTATTTACTTTCACTGAATATTTTTGTTACGAACCTAGTTGTGTGTTTATTTAGTAATTTCTTGCTTGGAATTAAATACTGAGTGTTAAGTTTAAGGAAATCTAACAAATAATACACTAGGGCTTTTCTTGCCAACGGAGGCAAGTGGACAATCCAATAGTCTTTTAGTCAGCTTAATCAATTTTGACCCAATACTAGTTAAGAGGTTGACAATGCACTACGACATTCCTCATCCGTGAGAGTGAATATTGGCAATCAGTCATAATATTCTACTCATCCCTTTAGCTAACATGTTCTCAAACCATCAATATATTCTAGGAAATCAATAAATAGAAGCATGGAACTATGGTGTTTAACAAATTCGGGGCAAAAATTTGAAGTCCTAAAGAGGTTGGGGCCTTCTTCTCCTAGCTAGTTGGTGAATGACACTCTCAATGCCTTGGGTACTTTAGCCAATCACGTTGATCCTTCAAGAAATAACTAATCTATGATAAATAAGATTTTTAAACACACTTAAACCTACAACAAAAGTTGTATTCTATTAATGCAATAATGAGTGAGTGTGGTTGTTATGCAATATGGTGAAATGTAGTTTATAATGGCTAATAAATTTATGCTAATAATAAGTTGATATAGCTATACTAAAACAATGTTAAAAAAATTGTAAATAGGTAATACAACCATAAAATAATAAGCAAAGAACAATTTTGAACAAAGGATTTAAAACTAGCTTGAAAGCTTATCTACACAATGACCAAGAAACTAGTGTCATAACCAATTTTATATATGAATGTACATGATGTAATTAGAGCATATACACATGAAATATGTGATAATAAATAGCATGAAAAGGAAAATATTTACTAGGTTAATGCACAATAATGAAAATAGTGTATTTGCTTGAATGGCAGGGGCACTTCCACTACTCAACAAGTACACTCAACTTAAAATCAAAGGTTGAAACTTCAAAATCACTCTATAAATTGATAAAAATGACTAATTGATCCAGGAGGATCCTCGAAATGCTCAGAATTTTACAGTATCATATTCTCATGAAATCAGCACCAAGTCAAAGAGCTCATCTCGTTGATTCCGGTGGTATATTCGATTTGCAAAATGGCCTCTGTATGAGGGAGAAAACACGTTCTGAAGTTTTTCTCCAACAGGGAAAAAAATGGGCGAGAGTAGGCCAAGTGATGCAGGAGCATCCTACTCAATTGTTACTATTTATTTAGGTGATTTAGGGTGTGATGTTTTTTTTAATTATTTTATAAAATTATGTACATTTTAAATAAATTAAGAGGAAAATCTGAGTGTGAGGTTTATTGTAAATATTCTCTTAATAAATTGAGAATATGAGTGGAGTTGGGCTGTATAGATATTTTAGGGATTATGAACTCCTTAAATGGAACTTAGTTGAGTCAAAGGAGGGATAAAGCTATTTTAGAATTTGGTTGAGTTATTTGTGGAGGAAATCATGGATTCAAATTAATCCACAATTTTGTATAAATATGAGCTTTGTATGAGGATGGAAGATAGATAGGCATAGAGATCGAATAGGACAAAAAAGAGAAAGAGAGAGTAGAGTAGGAATGGTGTGACAGTGTGACGATTTGTAAAGGTGAGAGCAAGAGGCCACAAATGTAACACTCGGCCTAAGAAGGGTTTGAATCTATAATTTATTGTTGTATTTTATGCAAGTATTTTGGTTGTGTTCGGCTCTCTCTTCATATATATTCTGTATTGAATATAAGTGGTTTGTATGAGGATTTTGAAATTGATGATTTCATGTTTAAGAGAATACACACTCTATTATGCGCAATATTTTGATTTGTGCAGAAATTCTGTATCATTTTGGTATTAGAGCCTTCCTTCGATTTTTTTCATGAATATTTGAGTCTTGATCTACATAGTTTTTGCATTATATGGTCGAACCATTATGTGGCCAAGAAATGAAGGATGATGGTGTTAATGTTGGTTTAAAATGAAAGCCACAAACTTATTGTTGGTTATGAAAAGTTTGTGTGTAAAAGCCATCGCAGAAAGGAGGAACGATTTTGTTCTGCGTGCTGGAAAAGTTCAAGGAGTCTGAGTATGGAAGATGTCTGCCTGTTGTGGGAGTAAATTGGTTCTGAGTGTGTTGTGTGCGCTGTTGTGAAGAATGCAAGTGCAAAGGGGCAACCAATGAAATATTTGGCCCATGCAAAATTGATATAGTTATTATTATAGCATTCCATGTATTCGCTCTATTCCATGTTTTCTGTTGTTTATTTGACTCTGCAATTATATATATGCATGGATAAGTGTTGTTGATTTGAAGGTGCAATTGGAATTAATTCGAATTGAAGAAACGATCTTAGTAACCCACGAATAAAAGATGTTGTAATCCTGGATTGTCATAAGAAATGCCAAACGAAATGTCTGACTTGGATGTAAGGCGGGTGCGGATACTGTGAAATGGAAAGGGAGCGCTGTTTTGGAAGTAAGTGCAGTGGTTACAAATGCTGGTAGTTGGTATTGGGCCAGCGTGGAATGCTGAAATGAGTGCAATGCCAATACAAGCACAAATTCCGTGGGATGTTAAATGCAAAGTCGAGAGCATAAGAGGATGGTGTAGATCTAAATGCAAAGGAGGAAGGTGGAGACCACTTGAACTGATAAGTAGTCGGTAAGCCAAACTGCGGAACTGGTGTAACGTGAACACAAATTGGGAAGGCGGAAATAAATTGTTGCAGACTTGAACCTGTAATAGCTTTCTACCGATGTCGACGTTGTGAGGAGCTCACCATTTATGGTGTGTGCTGTAGAAGTTCATGGTACATTTTGTATTTTTTTTAGTGGTTCAAATAGTGCATTGAAAGAAAGATAAATGGTGTGTAATTTTTTTATGAAAAACTATATAGTATATAAACTCTATCCAACTGCACGGTTTGATCCTTTGTGTCGAATGAAATTTGTTACTGCATTGAATATTTAACGTGTGCCTTTGTTCTTGATCAACTAAAGAAAATCTCATGTTCCAAGTTTGTAGTTCGTCCAAGTTAAAGATCATTTGTTATCAGCGTGTCAAAGATGACCTAGAGGGCGAACACACTCCTGTGCTCATATACGCGGAAGAATATGATAACATGGCATGTAGATCCAGAGGTAAAATAGTGGGGATTGGCAGGAACAGTGGCCTCATACTCCTGACATCTGGGTTCCAAATTAATGGCAATTTCATCGAAGCTCTTCAACGATCCGACCGCAACTAAATCAGGTTTTAATAACTCATATTTTCTTTGCAGTTAAGAACTTTTGAAAGAGATCTTGGCGTTGAATATTGTTTTCCACATAGTACTTGGATATTTTGACCTTCAGTCCGAGTACTTGGAAAGAAACAGAATCCTACAGTTTGAGTAACATTATGGTTCTTTCAAACTAAATTTACCTGGAGTCAATATCAATGATGGCAGCTACAAGTTCTTTGTGATTGTTCCACGTTCTAAGGCCTTACAACCACCATGGACAATTTACTCGCTTCGGGTGACTCCTCAGTACATATAAAATAAGTGGCAAACGACAAACATGGAGGAGTTGCGAGTTGAAGTCAAAGGAGATATGAATATGCACCGGATTAAAATGTGGTTCGAGCGGGGTTGTGGCATATCATTTTTGAGGTTGTGATAACTGAGATCTACATGGAGGAGCAAGCCTGTAAAGGAGCATCTATGATTTCCATGAGTTAAAGATCATGATTGATCGTTGCTTGTAGCGCATGTGAAAGTGTTCACATTGTTCTCTTCATAAGACAGTGCGGTTTGTGTTTGTTGCTGCCGAAGAAATATGTTGATGCCACCATGTTAAAATAAAGTTTTGGTAAATTCCTATGAATGAATTTTTTTTGTGCACTGAAGAGAGACGATGTTGCATGAGAACCGTCACTGCAAAGAAGGAGCTGCATGGAAGTGCAGGAAAACTGTCTGTGCTAAGATGGTGAGCGTGTTGAAGAGGTTATGGTATATTTTTTTGTACAATGTCGATGAAGGGCATGTGAATATTCACAGTGATAAGAATAACATAGAGGCATGAAATCTACAGAGTTGAAATTGCAAAGAAAAGGTTTATTAAATAACCTTGAAGGGCACGTAAGGTATGAAAATTCATTTCCAAAAGGTATTTTAAATGTTGAAAATTAAATGGTTTATTTTATTTTCATCATAAAATAAATCTTGGGAAAAGTGGATTGCATTTCAATTTAAAGGCTTAAGTATCATGTGAGTAAAAGAAAGTGATAATGGGAGACACTATAATTAGTGACTTATGATATTATCATAAGAATGGAGTATGAGAGAGAATTAGTAGAGTGAATATTTTACATCATGAGAATGTATTAAGGGTGGATGTTTATTGGTATATTGTATAACTTGAGTTAGAGTCAAAATATCCACTATTGTAATTATTAGGTCAAGATTTGAAGTCAAATAAGATGTTAAGGTCAAATGAAGAAATTTGGATAGCTTGAGTCAAGTTAAACCATTGAGTTATTGTACAAAACGGTACATTTTTTTTATCAAAGATGGAGAGTTGATGTCAAGTCTAGAGTCAAGGAGTCTTAAATCAAGTGAAAGGTTTGAATGTAATTGGGTGCATGATCGGCGGAGCCTGACACCCAAAGAGTTGGTCATTGTAACACAAGAATTACTGCAGTTGTTGTTTGCAGCAAAGAGAAGCAAGAGAGTTTCCTAGAAGATGATTCCAAGACAGAGAACTAAAAGATACCAAGCGCAGGAAGAGACCTTGCATTGTTGGATGGCAAGTAGGAAGGCATGCTGAAAAGGGGATTGAATGAAATCCACAAGTGAACAAATGAAGTTCACAAAGGAGGAGAAGATGACTGTTGATAGTCATTTCAGAGGTTCTAAGAAAGGCCACAACAGAAGGAAGAAAAAAGAAGATGCCAAGGCAAATGGCATATGGAAGCAGTTGACTGATGAAGAATATGAGAGGGAGAAGGCTGAGATAGCAGTTCATCTTGAGTTATTGATGGAATTGTTACAAAGAAATAAGAAAGACCAAAGGCATTGTTGGACCATGAGGAAGAAAGTGAAATGGCAGAGACTATAAGAAAAGAGGAATCAACAAGTAAATATGCAATTAACAGAAGAGCTGAGAAAGCTCGAGCAGATGATGAGTGTGCAATTGAGATGTGAAGAACTCAGAGAAGCTGAGTTGGAAATGGAAGTTTCCATTTGTGGACCAGAACAGTGTGAAATTCTGGGTGAAGAGAATAATGAGAAAGATCTCATGGACTATTGGAATAGTTCAGAACAATTTGAAGATATGCTGACAAGGGAAGCAGATGAGGCTATGAAGCCTTGTATTTTTAAATCTTATAGTTTGTGTATGTTTGCAGGATGCACAAAAGATGATGGACAGTCTGGTGAAACTGTCACAAAGACGAATAAAGCTCTTAAGGTGAAGTATGATGGAGAATGCCTTTTAGAGGAGGAAGGTACTGATTTATTGCAGCAGAAAGAATTCACAGATGAATTCTTATTTGGTGTAAAACAACCAGTTGAAGCTGTTATGGAGAAGAAGCATAATGAAAATGCCGTAGTGATATTCTAAGGAGGTAAAAAAATGAATTTGTTTAATGAAATTGATGAAATAATTTTGCAATGTGATAATACAGAAAACAAGATAACTCAGAAGGATTGCCAGAAGAAGAATGAAACTAAGAATGAAGGTTGTGATGAAATGCTAGAAATATTTCGCATGGAAATAGAATTCTTGGAACGATGGCTCAAGAAACCTGAAGGAGAAATGAAGTTTGCAGAACCCGATAAAGAAGATATTGCAGTTGCTGTGCATGATAAGGATGAAATGTCTCTAAATTTTATAGAGTTAAGTGAATGCTTTGACTCTTCAAATAATAATGTCGTTGTAGGTACAGAAGACGACATTAATAAATATGACGCTGAAATCATAGAAATTGAGCAGAAAGTATTTGAAGATGAGATGAAAGATCAGGAGTAGCAAGAAAGTTATGTCCTTAGAGACATAAAGGAAACAATAGTAATAATCCAGCAGGATAAAGATGAAAGCAACCAACAATTCAAAAGAGGATTTACTGAAATCTAGAAGGTCTATGATGGGATATTGGTGCTTGCAGCATCAAAAGAGGCCGAAAGGTCTTGTATTTTTAAAACTAATAATTTGTTGATGAATGCAGGTATATCACCAGATGAGAAATTTGTTACTATAAGGGTAGTAAATGACTATAATTGTGATCAAGAAGAAGTTCATGATTATTCTTCATTACAGAAAGTTGAGTGTTTAGCGCAATTGAAGGAGGGATCAACAAACAAAGAGCCAGAAGCCGAAGAAGATAAGATCAGAGAAATTGCAACAGAAGGAGGACAAGACATTACAGAAAACATCAATTGTATTGATGTAATTGACAAAGAGGAATTACTTTGGGGAATTGGCGGAAGTAATTGTTGTAGAGGCCGATGGAATCCGGTTCGAGATTCTTTCAAAGTCTGGAGACTAGAAGAATGGGTATCAACGTTTTTATACAAGTCTGTATTTCCCGAAATAAAGATGGTGTGGTATGGAAAACCGAGAGTTACATTCAATAGTGTTCTGAAAATACTATTCTAGGAATTCTGTGCAAAATCACAAAATGGAGTTGATACTTTAAAAGACCGACGACAAAACAGAGTTTGGAATCCTGGAGGTAGCAAGTCATTGAGACTTGTCGCTGTCACATTATTATAGAAAAGTGAAAAACCTCATAGACATGAGTCTATGGAAACTTTTCTACATGGGGAGTCTGATGCAGGAGCATCCTACTCAATTGTTACTATTCATTTGGGTGATTTAGGGGGTGATGTTTTTTTTTATAATTATTTTATAAAATTATGTACATTTTAAATAAATTAAGAGAAAAATCTGAGTGTGAGGTTTATTGTAAATATTTTCTTAATAAATTGAGAATATGGGTGGAGTTGGGTTGTATAGATAATTTAGGGATTATGAACTCCTTAAATGGAACTTAGTTGAGTCAAAGGAGGGATAAATATATTTTAGAATTTGGTTGAGTTATTTGTACAGGAAATCATGGATTCAAATTAATCCACAATTATGTATAAATATGAGCTTTGTATGAGGATGGAAGATAGATAGGCATAGAGATGAAATAAGATAGAAAAGAGAAAGAGAGCGTAGAGTAGGAATGGTGTGACAATGTGACGAGTTGTAAAGGTGAGAGCAAGAGGCCACAAATGTAGTACTCGGCCTAAGGGTTTGAAAAGGTGAGAGCAAGAGGCCACAAATGTAATACTCGGCCTAAGGGTTTGAATCTATAATTTCTTGTTGTATTTTATGCAAGTATTTTGGTTGTGTTTGGCTCTCTCTTCTAAGTGGTTTGTATGAGGGTTTTGAAATTGAGGATTTCATGTTTAAGAGAATACACACTCTATTATGCGCAATATTTTGATTTGTGCAGAAATTCTGCATCACCGAGTGGCGGTTTCAGAACATGGCTCGTGGCAGTCTCACAGCAAGGAACATGGCAAGTCAAAGTCAAGTCAAAGTGCAGAGGTCAAGCTACCAGGTCAGGGATCGAACCCACGACCACCAAGAAATTAATACAAAACTTTACCAATACACCACGGATTGGATTTATTAATACATGGGAGCATACATATATTTAAATGTTAGTTGTATTGAATATGGGGGAAGGGTTTGTAGATCTCGCCATATCCGGCGGCCCCGCCAAACCTAAAGTTTGTGTTATCGGTGGTTTGCAAACATAGCAAGGAGTTTCCGCATTCCAAATTTAACCACGGAGCAACCATATACCAATGTTCGTTATAACATATGCCAACATATGTCACAGGTGGCGCGGGGTTAAGTCTATGGTTATAAAACATGTGCCACGGGGATTCAAATATACCAACACCGAAACTATATTGCAAACCATATGTTATATATGGTCGAAGGTTCGTAACCGTTGGGCCTTTGTTACTATGTTAAAACTATGGTTTCAACCGTATATCACATATGGTGCCCAAACTCCAATGATGTTATAACAATTATGCTATGGTTGTAACCTTATACCAAATATGTATTATGTTGTTGCAACGTATTGTTATGTTTGCCAAAGAAAATCCCAAGAGGCCCGTAGGTTTGACCCTGTGACCTCCTGTGGGCTATTTAAAAAGTTTTACTAGCGCGCCCTTGGTATGGGAGTTGTAATGTGAAGCTTAGGAATTACATTAACTTATGTAAAGTTTATTGAATAAGGGTCAATGCTCTTGATCCTTATTTCATTCACTAGGCTACTTAAATTGTCTTCAGATTAAACACAACCAACAATTGTAAGAAGGGCAAGTTTGGGAGAGGCAAAAGGTCCCCTCTCCATCAAACTCTCAAAATTCTAAATCATGAAGTGATAGACTACTTGATTTCTATTTTTTTTTTAATAATAACTCACACATTTATTCAATTGTTAGGCATTACACATAGTTAATAATTACTTCTTTAACCTCTGAATACAATCTAGGCTTCATGGTTTGAAATAGTTAATCGGATTTAGAAAAAAGGGTATATTTTGTGTAAGATTTCCATATTTTTTATAAAATTTATTAAGAAAATAGAGATGTTGTAATGTTAAAAATAACTAAAATCATAAATTTTTGGCCCCATGGTTTTTTATCATAATACTCTTAATTCATGATTTTTTTCTATGATATTCTTCTCTAATGTGCTCTATCTAAAGGCCAATAATTAAATGAACCTAAATCCATCTCAAGTTTGGATGTACCAAGAGCCTCAAATCCTTCTTGACGCTTGGTAAATCTAAAGATAAAATGAATCTAAAATTTTGTGAAAAGATAAAAAAACATGTAATATATAACACATCCAAATTTCAAACCTTTATTCCAGAAATTGAACGTGATTGTGCAGTGTTCAAAATAATAATCCCATTTGACCAGACAGATTCATATATATTCACATATAGATTCACTGGTGATGTGTTTTATTATGTTGTGAATTCGCCTTCAAAATCTCAAGTGTATTCGCCTTCAAAATCGCAAGTGTGCAAAATTAATCCATATAATTGGTTGCCCCCATTGAAGTTAGCATATATTATTATTATTATTATTATTATTATTATAGATTATAGATAGTGTGTAACATATTTTTCTGTAACAAATTTTCATCTAAGAAAACTACAAACAATTAACTCACAATGTTTTGCACATTAATAGCATTGAAAGTATTTCAAGATTGAGAGGTCACAGGATCAAATCTCCTAGATGCCCGTGGGTTAGGCCTCAGTGTTACGCTAACAGTGAATCCTTACTGCAATTCTTTAAGACTCTGGATGTAGCTGGTACATGTGTGCAAGAACATAAGAACCTGAAAAAAATGTCAATTTTCAAAACTTCAAATTGGGCATTGACAAAAAATAAAAATGCGGCTAAATTTTCTCGTAGATGAGCGCAGGAAAATTGGCGAGAGCAAGCTCGCATTTGGAGGACCTCAAAGGCCGGGTGTGGTTGCAAGAAGATCGACTTCTTCTGTAGTTGCGCAGCAGAGCGTCGAAAAAAAGAAGCAAATAATGTAAATTTTTCAAAGCTTGAAATTGGGCATTGACGAAAATACAAATGCGGGTGCATATAGTTTTAAAAAATAGATGAAAGTTGAAGTTATTGTTTTCCATCCCCATTTGTGGGAAACACAATGTTGTGTAAATACATGAACCATAATTCTATGTTTCTATGGATCTTTCTTTTTCCTCTTTCTAGTTATCATGACTGCAGTGAAAATGGCGGACATTCTCCCGGGTGCGGCGCCGAAGAAACCATGGGGCATTAATCGCGCAGGAAAATTGGCGAGAGCGAGCTCGCATTTGGAGGACCTCAAAGGCCGGGTGTGGCTATAGGAGGATCAACTTCTTCTGTAGTTGCGCAGCAGAGTGTCAGCCTTAGACATCCTCGTTTGGTATTGGACGTGATAAGCATAAATTCCCAGTTGGATAGCCGATTGGAGTCCTCCTCCAGGAAAACGGTGTTGTCGGGGGGCATTGAGTGCATTGCACATGGCATTGTCGTGGCCAAGGCCGAAGATGAGGAAATTGCAGGGGATTCTCACAGAAAGAATTTGGAGGATCAGATCGATTTCACCACTGTTTTGTTGAGACAAGGAAGTTGAAGGGGAATCTCACAGAAAGCAGTTTGGGGTTCAGATCGATTTCACCTCTGTTTTGTTGAGGGAGAATCTTGTTCGTCGCATAGTGCATTAGCGCTCTCACGGCAACCTCACCCGAAAGCCACTGCTGGTCATTTTCAAGCCCGCTATAAAAAGAAGTGCAACCTGGTAAAATGTAGTGCTAGTACTAGTATGAAAAAATCAAATGGAGAGTAATGTGTGACACTTTTGAGATTCGTGCCAAAGGACGATGAATCTCAACAATGGCACAAACAAATGTAGAGTAATGTGTGACACTTTTGAGATTTGTGCTAGAGGATGATGAATCTCAACGATGGCACATACAAGAGGTTCACAATATGTTTATTGAGGCCGTGTTTTGGCCTGGACGGCAGAAATCTGTCGGAATCTGGTCAACTAAATTTTAAAAAATCAGGTAGTTGCAGTGCTTGGAATCCATTTTTGATAGTGGAAATGAATTCAGCACTATCAAAAACCCCTGTGCGCATTCAAAATACTAATGTTTAACAATTGTAAACAAGATTCTGGGCAAATCTTTGCCGGATTTTCTGAAAATAGTGACCAGATTCTGGGTTAAAACGCGGCCTCGATAGACTACATGACAATAAAATGCCTATCAACATAATTAACTATAGTTGCAATGATTTGATATGTAACAAGATAGGTCAGACAAGGGCATGACTAGATTGGCATTCATATACTTAAAAGGGCATGCCAATTGAGGTTTTTTTCAATAACATTTACATATGAATAGCCAATAGCAATAAAAATAAATGTGAATTAAATAATTAAAAAAATAAAAATAAAAACTTCTTAAAGTCTTACCTTGGTTATTTCAAAAATATCTGAAACATTTGACTTACTTAATACAAAGTCAACTCATACCGATTGCGTTATCCTAGCTTCGCGACATGGATAATAATTCCTTTAAGAATTTTGAGGAAGTAGCAAATCTTAAGAACTGCTTCTATGGTGGTGAAATTCATTTTTATTTATTTATTTATTTTTTACGGTTTTTATTCGTTAAGTTAATTTTGAGTATTTTTTAAATTAAACATTATTGTGTGATGGTATATTGGTTGTTGGAAATAAAGGAAATTTAAATTTTATTTAACACTTAAGTTTTGTGTATAATTTTTTTTGGTGAAAATCACATTCAAGTAGATTTTGTCGACGCATTTCAAATCAGCAAGTGTGGTTCATTATCAAGACAAGATGAGAAATTTGATCTAGGACCCAGTTTAAATAGGTAAGGAAGCTCCAACTAGCCATTGTAGAATAACGTCTAGTTTGACCAAAATAAAAAATTTAATAAAACAAAAAATAGTTGTATTATTATTATTATTATTTGTTTAATAATTAAAAGATTTGAATATAATATAATATTAATATATTCTTAATTAATAATAATCTAAAATTATAAGATTTATGATTTTAATAAATACTTATTTACAATATTTAATAGGTAAAAATAAAAAAATAATAATGATAAATAAATAAATAAATAACAAAAAATAATAATAAATAAATAAATAAATTAATAATAATAATAATAATAATAATAATAATAATATAAATAAATTAATAAAGAACAGAAAGGAGAAAGAAACCAGGGACCAGAGGATAGGAAAAGACATGAGGGAGAACCGAAGGGAAGAAAACCACTAACTAAGAATGAAGGGCAGGGATCCAACATCTGCTAACACTCAACTCATCATCCTTGTTAAGGTTGATCGGGCTCTTTTTGATTTCCAAGGCCTCCCTTAACTTTCGGTGGTGGAAATGGTCAATCATCGCAATAACCTAAGCATCTTCAATGAAAATGTGATGCTTTGTCTTTTCAACGTGTTCAACTAAGGCATAGGAGCGAGATCTATTATGTTTTAGGTCAGCGGCATGTTCATGAATTATTTGAATGATGGATTGACCAGTTTTGCCGATGTAAGGGGTCCCACAGGAGCATGGAATCAAGCAAACACCCTTACCATCTTGAGGGAAAATCGGGTCCTACACTGATCTAATCGAGTATTCACGGAAACTTCGCCCTCTGAAATTTGTCCACTTTAATTTATTTAATATGATCCTTGTTTACTTCTCTAAACTCCTTAAGCTCATTCATATGGCTAAAAGAAATTATGATTGATACTCAAATAAAATTGTGCTTGAGAAGAGATCAAATGCTTATATATATATAGTCATCTAGGAAGGTCGAAAGGGTGCCTCCAAGGGGCCAGGTTGACTTGAATTGGAGGGGATGACTTGGACTTCTTTGTGGAGCCATGACATATAATATAATATCAATTTTTATTTTTCTTTTTGGAAGGTATTGAGGAACAAGCCTTCTAATTTTTCTTTGCAAATACAAATAATATAATTATATTTTGAGCATGAAGAACATGCTTACAATAAATACATAACGATGAAAATATACATTATGAAGACCGACCATAGTTACAAAATTCAACATTTTTTTCCTCGTGAATGCTTTAATTTTCTTTTATCAACGAAAGGTTGTGCTTAGTTAAAAAAATCATTCCGTGACTTCAAATATCTCTATAAGATTTGTATTTCATGTACAATATTTTTCAAATTCTTGATTGTCTTTTTCTTCTTCCTGAAAGTTTTTCTTAAGGAGATATGACTTCCTCCGTGAAGGTGCATAAGGTGTTTTGAAGATTGGTTTCTTATAATCTCTCTTATTTCTTCCTCTAGAGCTGTGTACTCATCTTCCTCATAAAGAAAGGTATATTCCTCTAGCAACTTTCTTTTGTCTACAATATTTTGTTCCTATTTTTCTTTAGTCTCCAAATATTCTATATAGTCATAAAGGAATTGCTAGTCCTTGTCAATTCTATAATTATCTTTTATTTCAATCAAATGAGGATTTTGAGTTCTTTGCTTCATTTCCTTTTTAGGAAGTGTAGTTGCATCTTCCTCTCTACCCACGTATCTAAACATAGACCTGGTCATTCTCATGGGTATTGAATCGTTTACTGGCTACTCGTGTTCATATACTTGTTCTAGCTCTATCTTGATCTTCATTTTCATTTTACTGTGTACCTTCTTGCTCCATAGTTTCATTTTCTTTTATTATGACAAAGTGATTTCTCTTAGGAAAATTTTCCCATGTCTTGTTGGTTTTGGAAAGTTCCCACTCTATAATAATCTTTATCAAGCCATGATGATATATATGTTTGTCACTATTTGGATATTTATGTGCTATCTTTTAAATTTTAGTGAGACCTTTCTGTAAATAATAAGGAAAATTCAAGATACTTTCTCCTCTTAATTTGCTGGAATATCCCAATGTGATAAAGGTAGATAAGGTAAATCTACTATCACATGCTATGAACCTTTGTACTATAAAATTTACTTCATCCCATGAATGCCGTAACCGGTTGTTACTTTTTCCTCTTTTCCAGTTTGGATTTGTCCTTGAACTTTTGATATAGTAAGTCTATGGTCTGCCTTGCAAATGTTGCATCTCGAATTACTTTTCTCCACCTTATGGTAACCCTGTAATACAAATTAATAGAAACTTAGACAAGTGAATGGCTAGGTTTCCTACTCGAACACAATTTCCATCAAATGCAAATACCTTTGAAACATTTCTGTTGTTTCCCTTGAACTTGAGGAGGAAGTCAACCCAATTATTTTCCTCCAATATCTTAATGGTTTCATGATGATATTTATCAATTTCAAAATGAAAAGGTTCAATTGTTCTAATCATTTTGCTTCTTTGTCTATCAACCCTGTAAATCATTGTCTCTCCACTGTTTTATCAACCCTATATGTCCACTTTTGTGCTAATTTTTATCTCCTTGTAAATCTCTGTCAATTTATGTCAAATTATCCTAAAAATCATTTCTTGTGCACAATATAAATCAATACATCTAAATAGCAACATTAATAGTTCAATGCTCTGTCTCAATTAAAATATAAGTTTTCCATTTGAGTTTTGATACCTTATTTTTGTTGAAAAATACTTACTTAGGTAGATTTTTTTTTTTTTTTTTCTCTTTTGTTTTCCCTGCATATATACCCATGGATCTAAGGTGAATGTAAATTTTGAAATACAAGAATTTCAGTACTTATCATAAAAGGATTTCAAAAAATCTTTGTTGCATTCAAACTGATAACCAAACCATTGACATGAGAAGGATACATAAGGGTTTTGAATATTGATTGGTCTCTTTATATGCCAAAATTCTTTTAGAATATGAAAATCAAACTCGAAATTTTATTAGAGTCAACAATTTAGGGCAATTTTTTTGAGTATTTCAAACCTCTTTTTTTTACTTATATAATAAATTCCACTCAGAGCCGTAATTCAATTGCTGAGAGGAAATTTAATTTATGATTTGGCACAAATTGTTTTCTGAGCGATTAATGTATTCATTTTTGCAACCACGTTTCTCAATCAACACTACTAACATTACATTGACTACAGAACTACTATTACTGCATTTTTCTTTTAACATGCTTATCATATGAAAACACAAAGTTTTGACACAATTCAATTTGCCTTTGAACTCTTGTTTAACCAACATAGAGGGTTTTATCAAGGATACACTTACCTCTATGATTTTTCTCTTTTGTACTTGAATTTTGAGTGTCCCTGTATCTTCTCCTGTAGCCAATTCCTTCACAAAGATATTGAACACGTATGTTGCAGACTCAGGGTCTTGTTACAACTTTTTGACACCTGGCCTTACATGTTTTCAAGGATGAATTAGTCTTTGTTCTTGATAACAAATAGATAAGACTTGATCTCTGCAAACAAATGTAATTCTTAAACCAAATTCATGTACATTTCCATACCTGTTGTGGACAATACGAATCGGTCCTCCAACTTGTTTATTTTGTCCCAATTTCAACCATTTTCTTATATTGAGATGTCTCCAAAACACTGCATACTAACACTTGTTCTTTTGTTGATATTCCTCAAAACAGAGTAGAGTTTGACAGGGTATGCTTATGAGTATATTTTGAAAGAGTCTATCTCATCATTTTTTTTCTTGAGTTTATGATGAGTGTGAGTGGTATATCAAGGTTAAATACCAACTTACTTAATCATTAATACTCGTCCCTTAAAAAATTGTAATGACCTTCATTCTCCATAATCACAATAATGCTAAATTACTTGCTCTTTTTTTTGCTATCATTAAGTTGATTGGTGTGTCCTTACCTCTTATATTTGGGATCTTCTTTGAACTGACCCTTGTACTTTGAAAATCCTCCTTGCAAAACCGACTTTTATACCTTGAAAATATTTGTATTAAAGCTTCATATCATATCCTTACTGATAAAAATGGTTGCGTATGGTTGTAGGTAGAATAATAAGGTGATAACAAAATGGTTATAGGTAGAATAAAAAGGTGATAAGAGAATGGTTATAGGTATAATAACGAAAATGGTAATATAGGAATTAAAATATTTTAGCGTTTTTAAAAATAAATATAAACTAGTAGAGGTTTCATGAAAATTATTTTCAAGGATTTTATAAAATTTTATATCCTAGACCATAAAATTTTGTGACAAGAAAAGTTTTAGGGAAAAAGGTATTATATTGAAAAGTTTTATTTTAAAAATTTAATGTAATAGTTCAAGCATTGTAAAATAAATCATCAAACCTCCTTGGTAGATAGCTATGTATCATTTTTGTTACGTGCATTTGTTGATGACATTACTGAATTTTGACAGGTCCTTTAATGACAATGTGGAGCTAGTTGTATGCATTTTAATGATGGAGGTATCACTAGTTCAAATCCTTGTGATAATAATGTTATGGGTACATTTTAGGTTCCTCTGACGATGATTTGAGGTTGATTATGTTGTCTCTCTATTGATGATATAATAAGGCAGATTTCAAGTCCCTCTGGTAAGGAAGTGTTGAAGCTAGTTGTGTTTCTACAAGGTCCCTCCAATTCTAATGGAATGGAGTTGTTTATATCTGTCAAGTTCCTCTGAAGATGAAAAATAAAATTGCCTATATTGATGTCAGGTCCCTCCGTGCTTTTATGAGTGTTCTAGTATTTTTATTCTTAGCCTTGAGTGTTTTCCTTTGTTGATGGAGTTGTTTATTTTCTTCTTTCAATTGCTCATTTTCTTCTTTAAGCTGCTCAATTTATTTAATCAAGGCCAATTTTTTCTCGGATAGGACTTTGTTTTTCCCCTTGAAATTATGTAGTATATTCCCTATGATATCACCAAAATAGTGATTTCATCGAGCATGGAGAATAATGCTTGGTGATTTTCTTGTTTTGGGTGAACAATGCTGCTCTTTCCCTCTGAAGCTTTGAATGGACTTATCATGTTTTATCAAGCCATCTACAAAATGAATGATTTGTAGTACAACAAGATTAGGATTCTTGGATATATAAAAATTCTACAACTTTTGCAAATAAAGATATATACAAGAGTTTGAATTTTTTTTCAAGTATCCTCCTCAAATTCTCCCAATTGTCATTAGAGAGTACTTACAACTTTTGAGAAATTTTTTTGGATGGATCTTATATTTGGAATTTTCATTGGCAAAGTGCTTGGTTTTCCGATGAAAATTGAAATTTAGGATGTGCTAGGAACCTTTTTTATTTAATTTTTCTTCTTTCATAGACTTTTTGTCTTTCTTTTTTTTTCAATTAGAAAAGTAAATTTCTTGATGTAAGAGGGGTAGAAATATTGTTGTTGATACCCACAACCTGCATCTTAGCTTGCTGAAATATTAGGGAAATAAATTCACCTCAGTTGACTGGTTTGTTGTAGAGTGTCAATCTGTGGCCATTAGCCACAAATGAGACTCCTTCCTGATCAATTGTATCTATCTTGATTGATCCATTATCAAATATTTCTTCTACTTCATAGGGTAGCCAATGAGTGGTAAATGCACTAAAATATTTGAATTCGGAATCAAAGAGCAAAGCCCAATCACCAACTTTGAACTCATTTTTCTTAATTAATTTTTCATGCCATTTTGACCTCTATTGTTGTATGATGATGTTATGTTGAAGTGTTTCTTATCTATTTTCTTCAAGCTGATTTAATTGCATAATTCTTTCTTGAGCTTCAAACAAGTCTAACCTTAATTTTGCTACTAATCTCTCTCTCTCTCTCTCTCTCTCTCTCTCTCTCTCTCTCTCTCTATATATATATATATATATATATATATATATATATATATATATATTAACATGGAACAAAACCACAAGAAATCCTAGATTACTTCCCCACATTTTGTGGATGGTAAACTAGGTAAACCATTTTCCTTGATTATGGGGCCCCGCCCCAAGGGAATCGAAAAGAGTCAAACCTGTGATCAACAACAACTAGCAATAATGTCAAATAAATTCACATATGGTTCTAGACCACTTGAGCTAATCCTTGGGGATTTTATTTTGCTAATCTAAATGTTTGGATTTGGAATTCAATAAGAAGAATAATTTTCTTACTAAACACTAATTCATAAGGAGTAAATTAAAATAACACCAACTTTGAACTCATTTTTCTTAATTAATTTTTCATGCCATTTTGACCTCTATTGTTGTATGATGATGTTATGTTGAAGTGTTTCTTATCTATTTTCTTCAAGCTGATTTAATTGCATAATTCTTTCTCGTTGAGCTTCAAACAAGTCTAACCTTAATTTTTCTACTAATCTCTCTCTCTCTCTCTCTCTCTCTCTCTCTCTCTCTCTCTCTCTATATATATATATATATATATATATATATATATATATATATATATTAACATGGAACAAAACCACAAGAAATCCTAGATTACTTCCCCACATTTTGTGGATGGTAAACTAGGTAAACCATTTTCCTTGATTATGGGGCCCCGCCCCAAGGGAATCGAAAAGAGTCAAACCTGTGATCAACAACAACTAGCAATAATGTCAAATAAATTCACATATGGTTCTAGACCACTTGAGCTAACCCTTGGGGATTTTATTTTGCTAATCTGAATGTTTGGATTTGGAATTCAATAAGAGGAAGAATTTTCTTACTAAACACTAATTCATAAGGAGTAAAATTAGTAATACTTTTCCAAGTAGTTCTATATGCCTACAAAGATTCTGGAATCCTGTCTGCCCAGTCCTTCTTATGTAATTGGATTGTTTTGGTCATGATTTAACTTGTCCATTAGCTTACATGTGATAAGAAGTGGATTTTTATGTGCTTGATCTTGTATTTATCCACTACTTCTTGGAATAAAGTGGAGGTAAACTATGCTCCTTAGTCAATGACAATATCTATAGGAATTCCAAATCTAAAAAAATATCTTCAACGAGAAAATTGGCTATTGATTGTTCAAAAGCTCTGGCTAATTCCTTAGCTTCTATCCATATAGTAACATAGTGTTATGCAACCATATCACAAAAAACAAAAGAAAATATAGATCAACGACTTGAAAATAAGTCTCTTTGAGGGGAAAACCTCCTTTTACATCACATAAATGAACAATTCTTGGATGATACAAATGACAAGACCTCCTTCGTATATATAAGAGTCTAAAAGGTCACAATATAATCAGGGCCTACATAACAATAATAATGTAAGGGCTCAAATATAACAATAACGAACTTCTATGGGGCATGAAACATGGAAAATTGGGTGTACTCAGGAAGATGCAGGAAGCTCCAATTTGTATGACATAGTACCAATATTGTGTAATACCTTGTAAGGACCATAATACTTGGGTGATAATTTATTATCCTTCTTAGCTTGCTTGAGGGACATTTGTTTATATGGTTGTAGCTTTAAAAATACCCAATCTCCCACATCAAAAATTATTTCACAGCGATGTTGATCTTCTTATTGTTTCATTCAATTCAGCATCAGAGTTAGGTTATAATTTCAGAGTTGGAGAACTTGTTGTTGATGCTCGATGTGATCTTCCACAGCTTGAACCTTAGAATTGTCTCTTAAAGACAATGTGATAGATGGTGTATGATATCCATAAAGTGCTATAAATGGGTTCATTTTTGTTGTGGTATGGAAGGAAGTATTATATCACCATTCTGCCAGAGGTAACCACTTAACCCATCATGCTTGTTTATCAAAAACAAAGAAATGAAGATATAATTCCAAAAATTTATTCACTAAACATTTTTTCACTATCTCAGTTTTCCCATCAGATTGAGGATGATAAGATGGGCTATGAGCTAATTGAGTACAAGACAAGAAAATATTTTTGTCCAAAATTTTCTAGTGAAAATGGGATCTCTATCACTTACAATAATCTTTGGGTTTCCATGTAGATTTTGAACTATTTCCACAAATGCAATAACAACTATACTGGCTTTGAAAGGATGAGATAATGCACAAAAGTGTGCATATTTGGTAAGTTTGTCAACTACCACCATGATGACACTCTTTCCTTCGGACTTGGTAAACCTATGATAAAATCCATTGAGACTTCCTCCCAATGATGACTTGGAATGCCTAATGGTTGTAAAATATCTGGGGTCTTAATTGTCTCAACTTTATTTTGTTGTAAAACCAAACATTCTGCCACAAAATTCTTATTATCATATTTAAGGCAATCCAAAAAAATCGCTTCTTGACTCCATGGAAAGTTTTTAGAAATCTTGAGTGCCCTCCTATAAGAGAGGTGTGCAATTGAAGAATTACCTTTTGTTTGAGTTGGGAGTTCTTACATAGATACAAGTGATTTTTGTACCATAATGAATCATTTTTCCAAATAAATGTATTAGATGCACTATGATCTTGCTGCAACTTTTGAATGAGTGTCCAAACCTCTTCGTCATTCTTCCATTCATCCCTTGCTTCAATTATCTAATCAGGTTGTATAATAGAAATGACACAGAGCAATGCTTTCACATCCTCATCTCTTCTTTAGAGTGCATTTGAAACAACATTTTGATTCCATTTTTTGTAGATGATTTCAAACTCATAACTCAACATCTTTGTGACCCATTTTTGCTACTCTTCTGAATATAAGGTTTTTTTCCAAGAAGTATTTAAGAAAATCATGATCTATTTTTACCTTGAAGTGTCTTCTCATTAGTTAAGAGCACCATTTTTTAGAGCATGTAGTATTGCCAACATTTCCTTCTCATAAATAGGTTTGTGTAAATACTTTCCCTTGACTAGACAACTTTCAAAAGCAATGGTGCTTCCTTATTGCATTAAAAGCAATGGTACTTCCTTATTGCATTACATAATTCTTAACAAAATTTCAATAATACCCTCTCAACCCTAAAATCCTCGAAGAGGCCTTAAGGTTGTGGGGATTTTCCATTCCTTTATGGCTTTAATTTTGTTAGGTATACCTTAACACCCTCATGAGATGCCCCTAATATTCCACTTACCATACCCCAAAGGAACATTTGGAGGGTTTTTCATACAATTGTTTCTCCTTCAATAGTTTGAGCACCCTGTCAACATGTTGAAGATCATCTTTCAAATACATGCTATAGATTAGTATATCATCAAAAAATACAAACACAAATTTCTAAGGAAGGGCTTGAAAATAGAATTCATCGACCCTTGAAATGTGGAAGGTGAATTAGTAAGACCAAATGGAATGAAAAAAATTGATAATGAACTTCATGAGTTCCGAATGTCTTCTATCTTCATTCTATTAGAGCTAATTATCTTTCCAGATTTCCCTGCGATGCCCCTTAATTCAATTTCCTTTCCTTCTTAGAAAAATTTCAAGAAAATTTCTTGAAAATTAAAAGCTATCATCCCCAAAGATTGTAATTATTGGATTCCTAATACAACATCAACAAATACCATTGTAATGGTAAGCATTGGAATATTAAATACATATTCCCCCATGGTTAGATTGATATTGTGGAATTTCCCTGAGCAATTTACAGTTCCTCCATTTGCAACCATCACTTGACACTGTGGTGCTGGATATAGAAAGAAATTTAACTCCTTAGCCATATTAAAATGAATAAATTGTGGGTACTTCCGAAATCAATAAGCACTATTACCTTTTTCTTCTTGATATATCCCTCTATCTTGAGAGTTTTAGTAGTGGTAATTCCTTCCAATGCATGAAAAGATATGCTCAGATTCATTTATTATTTTTCAACTCCTCGGGTCCATTCTTAGCATATATATTTTGATTTTGATGCTTCTTGTTCATTTTATTCCTCCTCTTCACAATCTATGTAAAATAATTTCTTCTCTACACACATATGACCTTTAGTGTATTTGTTCTCACAACTATAACAAATACCTTTTGCTCTTTTTTCCTCCAGTTGTTGTGGTGTCAACCTTGTTTGAATTTTTAGGTTGTGGGAGGTTAGGAGCAACAACATTTCCCTCTTTATAGTTATGAGTGGTAGACTTCATTTTTTCCATAAATTTGCTTTCAACTTTTCTTGTCACCCTAAATGCATTCTCCAATGTCTTAGGTTCCCAAAGGCAAACCTCATTTTTAATGTTATCCTTTAAAATACCTATAAATATATCAATCATATTCTCCTATGGAAGATCATTTACCTTTATATTGAATCTTTGGAAGTCCTTAATGTGCTCCCCAATTAATTATTTTTTTTAGATTTATCAATTGGCTAAAGAAGGTATTGATATTTATATCCTCATAATGTGTTATTAATTCCTCAGTAAAAATTGTCCAAGTGACAAATGGTTTTTGAGAAAAAAACCATCGATACCACACAAACTAATTGAGTTTTATATATAAGGATGCAATGCGTACCTTTTGTGTGTGTTGCACATCATGTAAATCAAAGAACTGCTCCATCTGAAGTATCCATGTCACCGAATCCTTACCATAAAACTTCCTCATATCTATCTTTATAATATGGTTGATCTTCATCCCTGGGTTAAGTCTATAAAATCATGATTCACATTCCTTTTGTTCTCATCTAGAGTTTCATGGACTACCTTGTGACCATTAGAAAGCCTTTCTTGCAACAATTTTGTCAAACCTTCCATGTATGTTAAACCATCAATGTCCCCTTTATTTTTTTTTCTTTCTAAACCATCCATCTTAACATTCATCACTCCCAATTCATTTTTGGTTGCTCTTACTTGGTCTTATAACTTTGATATATCATGTTGCATTTTTTCCTCTTCTTCATGCGTTATAGTAGAGCTTTCTGGTTGCTTACTGGGTGTATCCTTTTTTGTTGGTGTGAGACATATTGGAACTAAATAATGATATCTATGCTTTTCCATTTGTATCACTTCAAACTGATTTTTCAAACAAAATCTATGAAAATTAAAAAATTACACACCTTTTTTTCTTGTTTTTTGGAGCTTGATCTTGAAACTGTTGTATCTTTGTAATTTAGGCACATTAAGTTCTGAATTTTCTTCCTTTGGTAGCTCTCTGAATCTTCTTTCCAACTACAAAATTCATATTGAGATTGGATTCTTCAAGATGATGTTATGCTTAATCTCCCATAATGACCTGATTATGGATTGATTCAGTATAACGAACTTGTATGAAACGACACGTGTCACTGTTTCAGCCTTTGGACCTAAAAATGATACCAAAGAAACCAAATTTTGTGCAATTTCAGTCAATTTTTACTAAATTCAATTTGGATTCCCGATAAGAAAGTTATAACAATTTTCCCTGAGACACATGTTTGAGACAAAATTCTAGAGCAGACAAAAACCCTAACTTCCTTGAATCATATATCCGAGAGTATGGTGAACCAATCTTTAAAATTTTTACCCAATGTTCACCAATATTTCTTCTCCATGTGTTCGAAATTTCAACTTCTAAATCTGCACAGAAAAAAAAAAGTTATAACAAAAATGCTAATATGTCTTGTTTGTAGTAGCGAAACCCTAGGATCCAAATATTATGCAACCATATCACAAAGATAGAAGAAAATATAGATCAATGACTTGAAAATAAGACTCTTTGCGGGGGAAAACTCCTTTTACATTATATAAATGAACAATTATTGGATGATACAAATGACAAGACCTCCTTCGTATATGTAGGAGTCTAAAGTGTCACAATATAACTGAGGGCCTACATAACAATAATAATGTAAGGACTCAACAATAACAATAATGGGCTTCTACGAGGCACAAAAATAACAATATGGGAGCTACACTACTATTATAGGGACCTAACACATAGTCAATACATACTAATATATAATTCTTTCCTTTTGACTGAGGGTTGATTGGTCCAACAAATTCTAGGGACCATATTTCAAATAGATCTAAAATAACTTGTAGCTGTAAGTATTGGAATAAGGAATTACTGAGGGGGAGGGGGGGGGGGGTGAATCAGTAATTGTGAGGTTATTTAAAATTTGAAGTATAAGTTTTTTATTCTTTTCATTGTGGTCAGTTACTTGTGAGAGCTCTCATACACAACACAAATAAACAACAAGGCAAGGAATTCACATGTACATACAATCCATCACATGAGTAACATACACATTTTGACACAAGTATTTTCATGTGGAAACCCAGAGGGGAAAACCACCAATATGTTTGTTGTTATGATGTAAATTAAGCACCTACTTAATTACATTAATTTGTTTGTGAGCACCCACTGACAGGAGGCATCAACTGCGTTAAGAAAGAAAGTCACTACTTGATAAGAGGAACCCACCTCTTAAGAATGTAGGCCACTACCTGATCTAACCACCATTCTACTTTTCATACAATTTTCAAACTGAAAACAAAGGAAAATTCATATAGAAAAACAAATATGGTATGCATCAATATCAATTCCCTTCCTTCAACTCTCCAATTCTCCTTCAAAATGTGTTCTCTCTCTTCAACTCTCCAGTTCTCCTTCAAAGCATGCTTCTATGCTTCTCACCCAACACAGGTATCAACATTGTGATACACCTTCAATTAGTGAAACTTAGCTCATTAACACACCCACAACACTGCAATATCTCTCACACAACAATTCTACATTCCCTCATTTACATAAATTCTATCAACAATTTTGTTCCTCTCCTATGCTGTAATCGATGTTGTATCTGCAAGATAGTGCCATCAAGTGTACTTCTGCATGGCTATCCATGTTTTTGTTCCATTGGAGACAATACCACTGTAGTTACATAAATCACGGAGGATGGGATACACCTATAGCTGCATTACAATCAATGAAAAAGAATGAACCCAAAATAACAAGGCTCTTTCATGCTGTTGTAGCTTGTGTTCTTAGTCACGATAACTAATTTATTGCATGGGATGGGCATCATAATTCAATTATGCAGGTAGGATTACTTCACTCAATGTATGTGGTTATTCAACAAGTCTCATTTTATGCTTCACTCTTCCCAAGTGCGTACTCCTAAAAAGATTTCCATTCTCCTGTTACATCCTAGAACTTGGCCACTACAACTGTATTAAATTTACGAATGGGATCTAGCGATTCTGCCATGCTGAGAATTAATTGTCAGTCCACCTACATACTCAAAGATATTCTCCATTTAAAGTTTTTTTTGTACAAACGACATGGATTTCTTGAGCTTGGTCTAATCTCCATTACCCTAATTCATCTCTTCATGGCATGAGGAGAATTCAGTTTGACTGTGTCAGACAACTTTAATATGTGACAAGTCGAGGTCCTTGTTTCCTTGTATCTCAATTTTCCTGTCAAATCTATTTTCTTTGGGTCTCTTAGTATGTTATCCAAGCCTTAGGTTATATGTCCCTATGCAGTAGACTTGCAATACATTTCATTCAGTGCAAAAGCCCTAAGGTGTATAACAGACACGAACACCACATGAACATGACTTGGGAACGCCTTCCAATGTAGGTCAGGAGGTCTGGAGTCGACCTCCTCAGTTTTCTTATATAACTGTATTTATTTAAACCTCGAATTTCCTGTAGGCCCGACTTAAAGCCTTTTCCACTACTCTGGTCCCACTTTATCGATTCAATGCTAAAGACCAAATACAAGAGAAAAATTCACAAAACATCCCCTTGGCACAAACTTTGAGGTTCTGCCACATCATCATCTTATGTCATGCTGACATCATCTATGCTACGTGGCACCTTATGTATGGTGACATGTGTCACCTAGATTTGGCCCATTAGGCTACCCAATAATGTCACAATATGTGTTGTGGCTCATTTGCATTTACTTTTGAAATATTTCTCAAAACACCAAAAAAGCATATATGTCAGAAAAGGTAAAATTTTTGTATGTCGAAAAAGAATTTTGATTTATATGTTGATGTATTAACATTATGTGCGGAGATGTGAAGGCGGGTCGAGTCGGGCTTATTCGTGTGCAGAACAGTTCAAGAGTCGGGCAAATTGATGCGTTCAGAACATTGCACATAGGTCAAGGTCGAGTCAGGCTTATTCACAAGCTCAGGAGAGACTAGCGCTACATAATACTGAATAAGCTCAGGACTTTTACATCGTGGAGAAAAAAAAAATTAGTAATTAAGATTGTTTATTCGTTAAAGGAATGTATGCGCGCCTGTTGGATGACACTGTGTTCATTATCGAAGAAAGCGTATAGATTTCTCGAAGGTAGAGAACTGGCGTATTTTCCTTAAAAACTTAAGAGTTTTGGAAGAAGCATAAAGGGGGAAAATCGATGGTCAGGATCAAAGCGCACAATTGAAGCAGAGAGATGGACGACATAGATAATATGACATAAATGCAAGTTAGATAGATTGGAGGTTGTGAAGAGAAGCCACGTGTCGGCCATAGGTTCCATCGCATATCACATTCGGTAAAGGATACAAGTTTGAGATATGGTTAAACTTACAAAGATGCGATGCAAAGAGAGACAAGTTTAAGATCTGGCGATGCGATGAATATCACACATCGCATGCGATAAGATATTGCGGCGATCACAAGAATTGAAAATTGGAAAAGTTGTGAAGTACTGATGAGGTAAAGGGTATAAAATCCGATCTAAGATGAGGCCTAAATTTGTGATATTATGAGGCGATGCGATCACATATCACATGTTGCAAGTTCAGGAGGAAAGGCACTAAGAAATATGTTGTGAATGCCGAAGGCCGAAATTCGATGGAAAGGCAGACACAATACCATTCAAAGGTTAAGTTGAACTTATTTAAAGTCCAAGCTTATGTGCAGTTACGTTGGCTCTACGAAGAAACGTGAATGCGAGCAGTGGACTCAGGTATGTGACCCGACGCAGAGCAAAAGGAAAGAAAAGACGAAACATAGCAGACACGAGTAGAAGAGGCAGAGTTGGGCAGAAGGGGACATGATAAAATTGGTTGAAACATAGAGGCATAGGAAGAGTTAGGAAAAGAGAGCACATAGTGGCACTGTTGGAAACACAACAGTTGGGTCAAGTCAGGAAAGGATACGTTATTGCAGAAGTGTTCGAATACCGTCCCAGAAGCAGAAAAGGAAAATGTTTAACTCTGGAAGAAAGGCAGGGCAAGGATGTCCAATATGTCAGGGAGACACATCAATACTTCAGGGAGACGCATCAACAACAAATCAGATTTAACAAAAAGAATAACCTTTCAAATTTAAATTTGTTTTCTTTGTCTGTTAAGATCGAAGCTACAATGATGTCCTCAATTGCAATGTAATAAGTGGTTTTAACGGTTAGGTAGTCGAAGGAGTTTCAAGAAGTTATGGCAGTTACGAACTGCTTTTGATGTATTTAAGAAAGATATAAAGAAAGAAGAAGGGTTCCGAGTTTCAGACCACTGGAAGACTAAAACTTTGGTATTTAATTTTTTGAGGAATTAATGAAAGAAGCAACAAGTTTCCTGCAACTATTGATGGTGATTCATTTTTCCTGTGTTGTTTTGTATCCCTTCTTCCTTGAATGAAGTGAAGCGATGGTCTCTTCATTACATCTGTGAGTAAGAGTTAAATAACCTTAATTTTCACTCCTTCACTCCAACTCCTCTCCCTTCACAAACTCTTTATGGAACTTAAAAGTAATAGATTCCATGTTTACAACAGATTATTTTGAGTTTCCTCTCTCTCCATAAATTCATTATGAAATTTAGAGTGGTAGATTCTGTGTTACAACATATCATTTTGAGTTTCTTTTGCAGTTCTTCTTTTCCATTCAAATATTAGCAGTTAATGATATTGTAAAGTATTTCATTATACCAGATTGTTAACGGTTTTAAAGAATTAGTTTCCAAAGGGATTGAACGAAGAACACTTGATATAATTACTTTTTGAAACATTTCTAAAAATGTCTTAAGCACTGATTCCTTTCCACAGCCAAGGAATTGTCTCTTAAGATACAACATTTTCTTCTGTCATTGTCGGGGATGAAGAGAAGAAGTTATTTTCCTTGGGTT
This sequence comes from Pinus albicaulis, assembly GCA_034641835.2. Classification (NCBI taxonomy): domain Eukaryota; kingdom Viridiplantae; phylum Streptophyta; class Pinopsida; order Pinales; family Pinaceae; genus Pinus; species Pinus albicaulis. The sequence goes on along the minus strand of CM076578.1, from coordinate 144,302,662 downwards.
TTTCACATTATTTCCTTTGGTTGTTTAGTGAGGAGGAAATATTTGGCTGTGTTTTTTATTCTCAGAATTTTGGCTCACAAAATGCCTCACACGAGGTCAGATACCTCGCAGCATAAGGTCTCTTCTTTGTCATACCTTGAAATATTGTTTTCTAAAAGGGTTCGGAAACCCAAAACCCCCTCAACACCTAGTCCTACACTGTCAGATCCTTGCAGTAGTTATAGTAATCCTTTGTTTAAAGATATCTTCTAAGTGATTCCTTTCTTGGAACAAGATTCACCTTTCACACCACTTTATTTTCAAGAACCTAAGTTGGAAGAACACTCGTTTGAGTCTGTTTATTTTATTTTTATTTAAGCTCAACAAACTCCAGTTGTTGGTCCCTCTTCTATTGTCCACCAACCCACCCCCATATCAATTTTACCTCCACATTCATTCATTTCCACATCACGTTCATCGACTACATCTAACCAAGGAACAATCAATCAAGGTGCAAACATGGCAGCACCAACCTTTTTCTTGAATAGATATGCTCCACTTAACCTTCCACAACCAATGAATGCAATGCCTCAAGAGTATCTTAAATTACTCCCACGTTTTATTGGAGAGGATGAAATAACTGTAGAACAACACTTGCCTATGTTTTGTAATTTTGCTGAAAATATGAATGTAGAACATCTTGATGTTTTAATGAGGCTTTTTGTTCAGTCTTTGGATGGAGAGGTTATAAAGTGGTTTAAGGGATTGCCAAATAATTCTATTAATACATGGGAAGAATTGGAAAATCGATTCACTCAGAGATGGGGTGAAAAAAGGGATCATGGATATTCACTGACAGAATTCAATGCAATCAAAAGAAAACTAGATGAGAATATATCGAATTTTATCAAAAGATTCAATAAGTTGTATAACAGTTTTCCTGTAGAAATGAAGGCCCCTCCTTTTGGAGAAAAGATGGTTTTTGCTGGGGCTTTTGAAGCCGATTTTAGTTTCACGCTTAGAGAAAGGAGATCCCCAACTCTAGAGAAAATACAGACATATGCTTTAGAGATTGAAGCTAATATGACTGTAGCTGGAAAAGAGAAATGGAAACAACAAATCCAAGATAAGAGGAAAGCCAAAGAAAAATAATCACAAGATCAAAAAATTGAAGATATGACAAAGGTTATAAAAAACTTGTCAAATAAGCTAGTTAATATGGAATTGGAAATTAAAAACTCCCAAATACAATACAACAAAACCGAAGGGGGTTTAACCCTTAATTCATAAGGCATTCCCTGCAAATTTTGTAGAGGGAAAGAAAATATCAAGACCAGGTTCAAGCACCATTGTATATAGAAGCAACACCCGGAGAGTCAGCAGAAGATGACCAAAGGGAAGTTGAAAATCAAATATCTACTATGTACACAATAGAAGATGATGAAGAGGAAGATTGTGAGGGAGAATATGATGAAGTTGAAGTATCTTTTGACCAAGATGAAATGGATGAATACTGCAGGCAATTCATAGATTTCATGCAAGTTGAGTTGCATAAAAAGTATGATTTGAGGTCTAGAAAGATATCTAGAGTGCAGGATAATGAAGGTGAACAACAAGATTATATCCCTCCTCCAATAGCGACTCCACAACAAAAGGACCCTATAAAACAATTCAATAATGGGAAGCAACCTGTAAATTCAGTTAATAGAATAGATGTGCAATAGGGTGAACCTTCCCAGAGCAAATCAGTTGATACTAATATTTTGGAGAGAGTTGCTCCTGTACCCGAACAAGCAGCAAATTCTAGAAAGAGTGAAGAAGAACCTGAAAAGAATGTTAAATAAAATCATTCTTTCAGTTTGACAAAAGAGTTGGAGAAGGTAAAAATTCAGGTACCTCTTCTAGAATTTTCTAAAATACCAGCCTACAAGAAAGAAATTTTAGAATCTATTAATCTCACACAAATTGAAGATATAAGTGGCACTGTGAAATTACAAGAAGAGAAGCTAGTGGTCACCTTTCGTCCTCATGTAGAATAAGTAGACCCCTCCGTTCCACCATTCTATATTTCTCTATTGCTTCATGATTTTACTCTCCATAATTGTATGCTAGACTCAAGAGCATCCCATAATCTCATGCCATTGTCTGTTATGAAGGAATTAAACTTGCATATTACCAAACCTTACACGGATCTGCATTCATTTGATTCCAAAAGGGTGAAATGCATTGGGTTAATTAAATATGTAGCAGTTTCTTTGGCACAAATTCCAACAAAGAGTATAATCATGGATGTAGTGGTTGTGACAGTCCAACCAGGTTTGGAATGCTCCTATCAAGATCTCAGGGAGAAAAGCTAGGAGGTGTTCTTAAATTGGATTTCACTTATGCTATCATTCTTGTTTTCAATGGGGAAGAAAGGATATTGTACATGGAAACACAGTTCGTGAATACTACTACCAAGAAAGATGCAGGAAGTTCCCCTATTTATAGTCAAGAAACATAAGATATTTCATGTTTGATGCTGCATGAAGATGCATAATTTGCTAAAGACACAGGGAAGCACCTCTCTTCAGTAGTTGTAAATAATGATCTGCACTCAAAAAGGATTTGGAAATGCTACTTTGATGGTGCCTACTCCAAGGAAGGCACAAGAGCTGGATTCTTGCTGATATCGCTAGAAGGTAGTTCCTCATGCCTTTTTCCTTTAAGTTAGAGTTTGATTCAACAAACAACATGGATGAGTATGAGGCCTTAATATTAAGCCTTCAAGTCGCTAAATAGATGGGAGTTCAATGTATTTCAATTTTCGGTGACTCTAAAATGATAATAAGACAAATCAAAAATCATTGTCAGAACAAGCATTCAAGATTAAGATCATACAAAAATGAAGTTTTGGATTTGATAGAGAACTATTTTGAAGCCTTCAATCTTCAGTTCATCCTGAGGGAGGAGAATAGGTTAGAACATTCATTAGTAGTTGCAGCTAGTACCTTTAAGCCTCTAATGAATCCAAGGTTAAGGTATGAGATTGAAATTAGACACAGACCCTCTATTCCTGACAATGTGAAACATTGGCAGGTGTTTGAAGATGATGAGAAAATAAATCATTTCTTGACAATGATTTGAAACTTTGAAGATGCTGAGATAGATCAAGAAGAAGAACAAAAAGAGCAGAAAGGAGAGGTGATAAACCTCAAGCAGTCAATAGGTGAGCAAAATACTATCCAATTGAAAGACAATATCCTCCCTAAAGGACTGGTTCCCCTTAAAAGAATATTTGACTCTAATGATGTTGTTTTTAATTCAAAGGAAATACATCAAGAGGAAGAGATGGAATATTGCAATTTGGGAACTCAGTAGGAGTAAAAATGGTGAAATTATTCAAGGGTGTTGCCAAAATTTACAAGTAAAGATACATTGAAATTTTTAAGAAGTATATGGATGTGTTTTCTTAGTCATATGAAGACTTGAAAACGTGTGATAAAAGCATAATACAACATAAGATCCCATTGAAAGAAGGAATCAAACCACATAGACAAAAGCTCACACATATTAATCCATTAATGTTAGCTCCTATTGAGAAGGAAGTGAAGAAATTGTTGCAAGCAAAAATCATAGTCCCTCTCAGATATTCAGATTGGGTTTCTAATCTGGTTCCTATGAGGAAGAGAAATGGAGAGATAAGATTGTGTGTGGATTTCAGGAATTTGAACAGAGCATCTCTAAAGGATAATTTTCCTTTACCTAAAATGGATTATGTCTTACAGAAGGTGAAAGGGGCTTACATGATGTCTATGGTTGATGTATTCTCTGGATATAACCAAGTGGTAGTGGATCAGGAAGATCAGAAGAAGACAACTTTTACAGCCCCCTGGGGCACCTTCATGTATGCACGGATTCCATTTTGTCTTATGAATGCAGGTGCAAATTTTCAGAGGGCCATGGACATAGCATTTGTGGGAGACAAGTATGTGGTTATATATTTGGATGGTGTAACTGTTTTTTCAGGATCAGATGATGAACACTTGGAACATTTGCAAAGGAATTTCGAAAAGTGCAGGAAGTATGGTCTGTGACTAAATCCCAAAAAAACTTTGTTCGCCTTGGAGGAAGGTAAATTATTGGGTCACATAGTTTCGAAACAAGGAGTAGAGATTGATCCAACAAGGGTGGAGGAAATTCAGACCATTCCTTTTCCTAGAAGCAAGAAATATATTCAGATATTTTTGGGAAAAATAACCTTTCTGAGAAGATTTGTACCAAATTATGCTGATATTGTGAGAAACATCACAGACATGTTGAAGAAGATTGCAGAAGTGAGGTGGGATAAAAAAGCAAGAGAAGCATTTTCCAGATTAAAAGAAGCACTCCAGAAAGCTCCAGTTTTAATAAGGCCTGATTATCAAAAGGTATTTCAAATATTTTCATTTGCTTCCCCCACCACTATTGCTACCATGTTATTGCAGAAAAACAAAAATAGTAAGGAACATCTAGTGGCATTCTTCAACAAAGTTCTCAGAGATGCTGAGCTCAAATATAAAATTTTGGAGAAACAAGTGTACGCATTGGTTAGAGCACTCAAAGCCTTTAGGACTTATGTGTTGCAATCCCAAATAATTGCTTTTGTACCTAATTTTTCTGTCAAGGATGTGCTGGTTCAAAGTGACGTTGAAGGAAAAAGAGGAAAATGGATAGCTAAAATCCATGAGTATGATTTGGACATTAAACCAACAAAGTTAATCAAAGGAAAGGGTTTAGCAAATTTTCTAACAGAAACAAATTTTCAAGCATTGGGAATTAATCCCTTGGCACCAGTGGATGGAGCCGATAATGAAGAAGGTAAAAATAAGCCCAAAAAATGTATCCAATACAAATTTTTGTGTTTAGATTGGTATAAAGATGTTGCTCATCACCTGTGTTTCTTTTATTTTCCATATTCACTGAATAAAACCAAATGCAGAGCTCTCAAGATTAAATCTGAGCCATATGTCATAGTAGAAGCAAAGTTGTGCTGGAAAGATCCTGCTAGAATTTTTCTGTTGTGTTTAACTGAAGGTGAATACATTGAGGTTATCAAGGAATATCATGAAATTCTACGTGGAGGACATTATAATTGGAAGGTCACAACACATAAAATCCTCAAGCCAGATTTTTATTGGTCTACATTATTTGCTGATGTATACAGACTGGTCAGAAGTTGTCAGAAGTGCCAATTGTTTGCAGAAAAGAAGAGACTTGCTCTGTTGCCTCTCATTCTAGTATTCATATAAGAGCCTTTCAGGCAGTGGGGATTGGAATTTATTGGAGAGATTAATCCACCATCAAGTGGGCAGTTCAAATGGATTCTAACTGGTACTGATTACTTCACAAAGTGGGTTGAAGCAATCCCCACCAAGAAAGAAAATGACCAAGTGGTGATGAAATTTCTGGAGGAGAATATCTTCAATAGGTTTTGCTGTCCAGTCAAGATTGTAACTAATAATGCTCAGGTATTTAATTCTGCTAGATTCATTAATTTCTACCAAACATATAATGTAATTTTTTCACATTACACAACCTACCATCCGCAAGGGAATGGATTAGCAGAGTCTTCAAACAAGACATTGGTCAGGATCCTGAAGAAGACAATCACTGAAAATCAGAAAGAATGGGATTCAAAGTTGAAGTTTTCTCTTTAGGCAGTATGAGTAACCACCATGAGGTCTACTAGCAAGTCACCCTATGAATTGGTTTATGGAACTGAGGCACTATTTCCTACTCAGTTGGCCAAACCAGTGATCACTTTCCTTCATTAAGCTCAGGAAGAATCTAATGCTCTAGTGAGAAGATTGAACAAGGTGATTGAAACAAGCGAAGATAGGAACAAAGTTAGAGATAAATTTATTTCTTATCAGGCAAAGATGAAGTCCATATTTGACAGAAAATCAAAAGATATCCTCTTCCAAGCAGGAGATTTAGTATTAAGATGGGACACTAGAAGGGCAGATAAAGGAAAGCATGGCAAGTTTGACCCTCTCTGGTGTGGCCCATACAAAATCTCTGAACCCAAATCAAACAATACTTTCATCTTAGAATATTTATATGGAGAATCTCTACAGCTTCCTGTGAATGGGCAGTATCTGAAGCATTATTTCCAACACTAAAATTCAACATTTCACCATTGTAAATACCAGATTGCTCATTGTTCACATGTCACCAAGAAATATTTGACTCCATGCCCAATGAAAAGGGAACTAATCTGCGGTTCTTAGAGCTTTCATGGGAAAAATCACTATCCCCAGGTGGAGCCAGATGTTGTGGCTCATTTTCATTTACTTTTGAAATATTTATCAAAATACCAAAAAAGAATATATGTTAGAAAAGGTAAAATTTTTGTATGTCGAAAAATAATTTTGATTTATATGTTGGTGTATTAACATTATGTGTGAAGATGTGAAGGCGGGTCGAGTCGAGCTTATTCACGTGCATAATAGTTCAAGAGTTGGGCCAATTGATGCATTCAGAACATTGTAGATAGGTCGGAGTTGAGTCGGGCCGATTGATGCGTTCAGAACATTGTACACAGGTCAGGGTCAAGTCAGGATTATTTGCAAGCTCAAGAGATACTAGCACTATAGAATACCAAATAAGCTCAGGAGAGACTAGCGCTACAAAATATTGAATAATATCAGGAGGGTTACACCATGGAGAAAAAAAAAATAGTAATCAAGATAGTTTATTCATTAAAGGAATGTATGCGAGCCTATTGAATGAAACTGTGTTCATTATCGAATAAATCGTATATATTTCCTGAAGGCAGAGAACTAGCGTATTTTCCTTAAAAACTTAAGAGGTTTGGAAGAAGCCTAAAGGGGGAAAATCGACGATCAGGATCAAAGCGTAGAATTGAAGTGGATAGATGGACGACATAGATCATATCACAAAAATTCAAGTCAGATGGATCAGAGGTTGTGAAGAGAAGCCACATGTCAGCCATAGGTTTCGTCTCATGTCACATTCGGTAAAGGATACAAGTTTGAGATATGGTTAAAATTGAAAAGATGCGATGCGAAGAGCGACAAGTTTAAGATCTGGCGATGCGATGAATATCGCACATCGCATGCGATAAGATATTGCAGCGATCAGAGGAGTTGAAAATTTGAAATGTTGCGAAGTTCTTATGAGGTAAAGGTTATAAAATCCGATCTGCAATGAGGCCTAAAGTTGCGATATTACGAGGCGATGCGATCGCATATCGCATGTCGCAAGTTCAGGAGGAAAGGCGCTAAGAAATATGTTGTGAACGCTGAAGGCCGAAATGCAATGGAAAGGTGGATGTGATACCATTCAAAGGTTAAGTTGAACTTATTCAAAGTCCAAGATTATGTGCAGTTACATTGGTTCTATGAATAAACGTGAACGCGGGAAGTGGACTCAGGTATGTGACCCGACGTAGAGTAAAGGGAAAGAAAAGAAGGAACACAACAGACACGAGCATAAGAGGCAAAGTCGGGCAGAAGGGGACATGATAACCTTGGTTGAAACTTAGAGGCATAGGTAGAGTCGGGAAAAGAGAGCACATAGTGGCACTGTTGGAAACACAACAACTGGGTCAAGTTAGTCAAGGATACATTATTGAAGAACTGTTCAAATACTGCACTAGAAGCAGAAAAGACATGACCACAAGCAAAAAAGACAAATGTTGAACTCTGGAAGAAAGGCAAGGAAAGGATGTTCGATCTGTCAGGGAGACACATCAGTACTTGAAGGAGACGCATCAACAACAAATCAGATTTAGCAAAAATAATAACCTTTCAAATTTTAATTTGTTTTCTTTGTTTGTTAAGATTGAAGCTATAATGATGTCCTCAATTGCAATGTAATAAGTAGTTTTAACAGTTTAGGTAGTCGAAGGAGTTTCAAGAAGTTTTGGCAGTTACAAACTGTTTCTGATGTATTTAAGCAAGATAGAAAGAAAGAAGAAGGGTTCCGAGTTTTGGACCACTGGAAGAATAAAAATTTGGTATTTACTTTTTTAAGGAATTAATGAAAGAAGAAACAAGTTTCCTGCAACTGTTGATGGTGATTCATTTTTCCTATGCCATTTTGTGTCCCTTCCTCCTTAAATGAAGTGAAGCAATGCAAATGCCGGTCTGTTAATTACATTCGTGAGTAAGAGTTAAATAACCTTAATTTTCACTCCTTCACTCCAACTCCTTTCCCTTCACAAACTCTCTATGGAACTTAAAAGTAATAGATTCTGTGTTACAATATTATTTTGTGATGCAGGAGCATTAGGCTCATAAATCTCTTTGTATATTAATAGACTTAGGGGTTTTGTGTTTTCAAGGGAGTTGGTTTCTTATGTGATGTTTTGAGTGATTTTAATGAGAATTAATTAAATATTGTGAGGAATTTTGTAAATGTTCTCGAATGTTGGAGAACATGAGAGAATTAGGCTAGTTGAGAATTCATAGGGATTGAGAGATTTAGGAATTAATTATAAATCTTAAATTAGAATTGTTTCATGATTTTAGGATGAGAGAGGATCCTTAGGGATTAGTTGAGTCAAGTAAGGACTTAGAGGATATTTAGGATTTTTTTGAGAAGATGGAGGAACTGAAACAAAAAATAATTTTAGAACCTTTTGTATAAATTGTAAGCCTCAAAGGCATAAAAAATATTAAATAAGTTGAGATAAATTCAGGATTTAGATAGATAGGAGTTGTGTTTGTAAGCCACAGGCAATTTAGAGAAAAGTCCACTGATACAGAAGATCAGGCCAGAGGAATAATTTCCTATGTAATTATTGTGTATTAATACAGAGAACTCAATTTTCTGAGTTCGTATTTCATTTCTGAGTTATATGGTGTGCAAATGAAATTGGGTTACAAGATTGTTGATTGTATGAGTTTGTGTGTTTAATATTAAATTTTGATTGTGAAATTGTGTGTATCGATCACATAATGGATCGATGAGACAGAAGAGGAAATTATCTCTCAAATCGATATCTTGATTATATTGTTTAAGAACCAATAATCAGAATAGGAATCATATGTTCCAGATGTGTATGGATATTATCCCCTTAAATGGCATTTCTGTGGTTACCAATAAACAAAGATGATATTTGGATGACAGCTGTTACTGAGGAAAGGAGTTGAATTCAATCGAATTCAGTTGTGGGGGCTCTATGCAAAATAACTGAATGAATGAGATCCATTCTATGAAATACCACTGATCTAAACATGTGCAAAAAATCGTGAATAGAAAGCGAAAACATGAATCGGAATGGTGCAGAGGAGAATAAGCGGTTTTATAAAACAGCCGTGGGTTTATCGCGCTGCTTTGAAAGGGTAAGCAGTATTGAAGAAATTTACGCGATAGACCTCCGGAAGTGACACGTCGCAAATAAATACCACCTATTTCACGTTATTCTGGATGGATAAGTTTTCGGGCTTAATTTTATGCAATAGTCGTCCGATCAAAGGAGGCAAAGATCTGACGGTGTTCACATCAGAAGTTGTGCAGAGGTTAACGAAAGGTGTGGACCCGACAGTGAAAAAGGTACATTAAATGTCATGCATCTTGAAATGAGATATTTGTTGGATGTACGCATAGATCGGTTGTGAAGTGCGATAGTTGTGGATTCATGGATATTAAGATCGACGGTGTAAAGATCGAGGAGTTGAAGATCTACGATTGAAATCAAAGGTGTAAAGCTATTCAGAGAAAAGTGGAAAGGTGAGTTGGTAAGTTGTGGGGCCAAATAAAATATTATGTTGATATTTTGGGTTTTAAACCAAAGTATGGGATGTTAAACATGGTCCGGATATATTTATATGATTAACATTTTGGTTTTTAACCAATGTCAATTGAAACTGATAAATACCAATGAGTAAGGTGGGTATTCTCATATAGTTTGTAAAAGTGAATTTTATGAAGAGGAATATCTTCTGAGTAGATTATTGGGTTGACATGCATGTGGATATGCATATTTAAATCCTAGAAGTAATTGTGGGTTTTTGCAGCCTTTGGCTACATCATTTTGGTATCAAACCTAGAAAAGCTCTTTTGGAGGTTAAATTATTTTTTTAATGCATGTGTGATGAAAAATAAAAATAAAGGAGATCATATTCTAAATATGATAAGCATCAGATATACAGAGTTAGTGTGTAACAGGAAATTACAGAAGTACAAGATAACGGTACATTCAAAGTACTAGCAGTATAAGAACAAGGTCATGCAAGGTGAGATCATTTTAATCTGGTTTGAAAATTGTGATTGTGGAATTCTGGTTGTAGACAAGATGAAGACAAAGTTTTTGGTGATGATGGCAGTGAACCTAATTATTCCAGCTAAAGGTTGGATAGGGCGAACAACTGAAGTGTTCTCAAGAGAAGGTGAGTTGAGGATATAAGCCTAGAGAGAGCATAAGAGAGTGATCAAGAGGTTCTAGAAATAGAGAACCAGTGCTTGCCAAAAGACCAAGTCCAGAGAGGGGATTGGTGAGGTAAGTGGCAACAGGGAGGACTTGTTGTTGCAGAGGCTTAATGCAACTCATATAAAGTGAGGAGCTCATGAAGAAGATGATCATGGAGGATCAGAGAAGAGGTTCTAAATAATTCCACAGAGATAAGATGAATTATGAGGATAGAGAAATAGATATTGCAGTGATGAAAGTACAACTGGAGGTACTAGAAGGATGGCTACAGGAAGAGGAAAACCAGAGAGGAGGATGGATCTTTCCACTGAAGGGAAAGAGGGTAATTTGGCACCCATTAAAAATGAATTGGAGGCATAAGGAGATTGCTTATGGAAGGAAGAACTCAGATTTTTTGAGTCAAAGATATAATTTGAGGATTCCTCATGCAAATATGTTCAAGGAGAAATGCTTGAAGAAGCAAAAGAAACTGAAAGGTCTTGTGTTTTAAAAACTAATGAATTGTGTATGATTGTAGGTACATCATAGGATGATGAAGAAGTTGACTCTGAATTCTGTTCAGAATGATGCTGAGATAGCAAGATCTCAAAAAAAAAAAGGAGAAAAAGGGGTCTCATGGGAATAAACAGCAGAATGTTGAAACAGAGGAAGAAGGACCATCTGATGATTGTTCAAAAACAAGTGAAGGTGTGAAAAAATGTGTAAAGTTTCCAAGTTCTACCCCCATTGAAATTCTTGAGTTATATAGAAAGTTAGATCTTTAAAGAAGAGAGTTGGAAAAGCAAAGAATCTTTACTCAGGATAAATTGTTGAATGTGAAAGACAAAGAAATTTTCATGAATGACAGATAGAAAACAAAGAGTAAGAATGCAAGAATGATAACAAGGGTCTAGCAAATTGAAGAAGTTCATTATTGTGAACCAGAGCAGAGAGACATTCTTGAAACAGATGATAATAAGGAGAGACTAGCTGACAGTCTCATGGAGAATTTAAATCAGCATATTGATGTGCTGACAAAGGAATTAAACAAAAACTCAAAGCAGCATACTGAAATGTTGCCAGAGGAGGAAGAGGGATTGAGACCTTGTATTTCTACTAATAATTCATGTTTTAATTATGCAGGAAAAGAAGGACAACAAATGGAAAATGTCAGAGAATCTAATGAAAGGGAAACTATGTTAGATGAAAACATAGTGGAGGATCATCATTCTATCATGGTGATTGGAACAATGGAGATAACCTTGGAAGCTAGAAAGAAATATAGTGGATATTTTCTGAGTCCTGAAAGAAACTTGGAACTACTAGAAGAAGATTTGGTGACTTTGAAATTGATAATTTGACTGTGTTTACAGGTGTTGCAGAAGACAATCCATCTCTTGGATTTGTCTTGAATGAAGATGAACTGTTGCAGAAGAAGGAACTCATAAATTCCAAGGAAGGTGAGACAATCATGTCTCATATGAAGGAACTTGTTACTGTTGATGACAAGGAGTAGTTGGCTTGTCTGATTGGCCAAGAGAATATTGTAGGACAAACTTTTAGAACTGCCACAGTGATGGAGAATTAGAATTTTATTCTGATAAAGGATGAAGATACAGTGTTTGAGGAATTTGATTTGATTGCCATAATCAATCAAGGAGGTGAAGGAAAATCACTGAAGGTTGTCAAGGAAGAAGAAGGATATGCTGAAACTGAATTACAACATATTGATGATGTGTTTGAGATGAGACAAGTACAAAAGGAATGGCTGAAATGTTTGTTGGAAATATTTGAACAAGAGAAAGGAATTGCAGACACTAAAATGAAAATGCCTGAAGTTGTGGAAGAGGCAGGAGCAGATACTAGTTTGTCAAATTTGATTATGCTTACATGTATACAAGGAACAGTGAATGATTATGTTGATGTGGTTAAAGAATCAGAAGGTAATTTATTTTTTAAAAATAAATTTGCAGGTGGTAAGCAGAAGCGAAATGTGGCAGAGGGAGATATCTTCAAAGATATTCAAGAAGCTTGGGAGGAGGCAACATCTGCAGCAACATCTACAACAACATCTACAACAATTTCCAGAGCAACAGTATTTGGAGCAAAATCTACTAGAATATTTGTAGCAGAAATTGGAAGCAGCAACAAAAGGTAGAGTGGTTACCAGTTAGAAGATAAACTGGACATAGAAATTGAAAGCATAAGAATATTGATGATGAAGGTGTCTCAGAAAAAGACATCATCAAGAAAGCAAAGTAACAACAGCAAGGAAAAGAAAAGAAGATAATGTGAAAGCATAGCTAGTGGGAAGATGCAAAATAAAATATGGAAGCCTGGAAAAGTATAGTAGAAGAATGATACAACATATGGACAGCAGCAAAACAGAGTATGGGATCTAGGAGGCAAAGGTTGGAAGCACATGATCAGGAGATCATGATAAATTTTTACTTTGGGAGTTTGATGCAGGAGCATTAGGCTTAGAAATATCTTTGTATTTTAATAGACTTAGGGGTTTTGTGTTTTCAAAGGAGTTGGTTTCTTATGTGATGTTTTGAGTGATTTTAATGAGAATTAATTAAATATTGTGAGGAATTTTGTAAATGTTCTCGAATGTTGGAGAACATGAGAGAATTAGGCTAGTTGAGAATTCATAGGGATTAAGAGATTTAGGAATTAATTATAAATCCTAAATTAGAATTGGTTCATAATTTTAGGATGAGAGAGGATCCTTAGGGATTAGTTGATTCAAGTAAGGACTTAGAGGATACTTAGGATTTTGTTGAGCAGATGGAGGAACTGAAACCAAAAATAGTTTCAGAACCTTTTGTATAAATTGTAAGCCTCAAAGGCATAAAAAGTAGTAAATAGGTGAAGAGAAATTCAGGATTTAGATAGATAGGAGTTGTGTTTGTAAGCCACAAGAAATATAGAGAAAAGGCCACTGATATAGATGATCAAGCTAGAGGAAGAATTTACTATGTAATTATTGTGTATTAATACAGAGAACTCAATTTTCTGAGTTCGTATTTCATTTCTGAGTTATATGGTGTGCAGATGAAATTGGGTTACAGGATTGTTGATTGTATGAGTTTGTGTGTTTAATATTAAATTTTGATTTTGAAATTGTGTGTATCGATCACAGAATGGATCGATGAGACAGAAGAGGAAATGACCTCTCAAATCGATATCTTGAGTATATCGTTTAAGAACCAACAATCGGAATAGGAATCATATGTTCCAAATTTGTATGGATCTTATCCCCTTAAATGGCATTTATGTGGTTACCAATAAACATAGATGATATTTGGATGACAGGTGTTACTGAGGAAAGGAGTTGAATTCAATCGAATTCAGTTGTGGGGGCTCTATGCAAAATAATCAAATGAATGAGATCCATTCTATGAAATACCACTGATCTAAAAATGTGCAAGAAATCGTGAATAACAAGCGAAAACACGAATCAGAATGGTGCAGAGGAGAATAAGCAGTTTTATAAAACAACCGTGGGTTTATCACGCTGCTTTGAAAGGGTAAGCAGTATTGAAGAAATTTACGCGATAGACCTCCAGAAGTGACACGTCGCAAAGAAATACCACCTATTTCGCATTAGTTTGGATGGATAAGTTTCCGGGCTTAATTTTATGAGATAGTCATCCGATCAAAGGAGGCAAAGATCTGATGGTGTTCGCATCAGAAGTTGTGCAGAGGTTAACAAAAGGTGTGGACCCAACAGTGAAAAAGGTACGTTAAATGTCATGCATCTTGAAATGCGATATCCGTTGGATGTACGCATAGATCTATTCTGAAGTGCGATAGCCGTGGATTGATGGGTATTAATATCGATGGTGTAAAGATCGAGGAGTTGAAGATCTACGGTTGAAATCAAAGGTGTAAAGCTATTCGGAGGAAAGCGGAAAGGTGAGTTGGTAAGTTGTGGGGCCAAATAAAATATTATGTTGATATTTTAGGTTTTAAACCAAAGTATGGGATGTTAAACATGGTCCGGATATATTTATATGATTAAAATTTTGGTTTTTAACCAATGTCAATTAAAACTGATAAATACCAATGAGTGAGATGGGTATTCTCATATAGTTTGTAAAAGTGAATTTTATGAAGAGGAATAGCGTCCGTGCAGATTATTGGGTTGACATGCATGTGGATATGCATATTTAAATCCTAGAAGTAATTGTGGGTTTTTGCAGCCTTTGGCTACATCAACTAACCTACCATTTCCCAACGAATTCTGACAATTTTCGGCTCAAATGACAAGACAGTTAAGAAACTGTGCTTTCGTAGCGCCCGCAATGTATTTTTTCGAGTTTGCACTACGAAATTATTAGCGCTTTCATAGCGCAAATCAACTTTTTTGAACTAGTGGTGCTACGAAAACGTGGATTCTTGACGAATTGCACAGTTTTGACCCAAAACTTTATGGAATGACTCCCAAATGGAAATTATGGATATTTTGAAAATGAATGGACCTTTAAAAGACTTTATTTGAATTCAATGATGACCTTTGAACTTGTAAAAATCTAACATACCCTTAACCAAATCCTAAAATGACTTCTAAACCCATTTTGAAACCATGACCAAAAACAAACATGACACAATGATGTTTTTTTAAAAAAAAAAATTGGGTGATAACAGGATCCTTGGTAGTCCTCTTTTCAAGCTAGCATTAAATTAATATTTAATCTTCAAGTGTTCACCAGATTTTTCCTCAACAAACAATAGCTCTCACGTTGGCATTGCATAATTGTATTCACAAATATGGGGGTGAAATAAAAGGGTTGTTACACTAAACTCCTCTTCGGATTCATTATTTTCTAATTTTATTTTGACTAGAGTATGGTTTTGGTAATTGAAAGATTAATATTTTTTCCCAAAAGTAGGCTCAAGAGCCACCCACCGAGCCACATCCAAATCCTCCTCGTTGGCAACGAGTGTGTTACCTCATCATGGTAGTGGGGGGTAGGAGAGAACTAAGAGAAATTAATGAGGTGTAATAAAAAGGGATAACCTATGAAAGGCTCAAGAAGAATTATAAGTTATCCTGTGAGAAAGAGACCAAGGCAAAGGAAGTTGAAGTGAGATCCTTTACTATTAATAAAGAGAAAACCAGGGGCATATTGTTACTTTCACAAAAATAGAAGATTGAGCTGATAAGGCATGAGATTTCATATTATTCAAAAAATATACATATTAATACATGTTTTATGACCCTTGATTTCATATTACAAGAGGTATTTTATAATTCTCATGATGTTGGTTTTCACTCGAGGTTTTTCGCCTTCCTCTCAAGTGAATAGGATAAATTTACATAACCCAAGAGGATTATTTTTCCAACGTCCCCCTTGTTAATATGAAGGGGTGTATATGAGTCCAAGAATATATTTGAAATACAAAGGTGGATAACAACCAATGGCTAAATGTGCTCTCTAAAATGGTGGTTTATGGAAGACCACAAACTGAATGAAGTAGCAAAAGCCAAAATATTCTATTGGTGGTGGTATAAGGCTAACAACCAACTTTGGAACTTGGCTTGAAGAAGTTCCTGGAACAACTTTAAATCTAACTAAAAGATGAAGTCTTCTACAAAATGGAAATGATCCTTGACGATGGTTCAAATATGACCACATGGTGATGAACGGGGTAGTAAAAGCCAAAGTATTATTTTAGTTATGGTTTAAGGTTCTCCACCAACCAAATCATGCTCATGGAACATATGTTTGACTGTGGATACAATTTCGACTCTAGCTTTAGGATCTGGCTGAAGGCTTTTGTTCAAGTTGTGGCTCAAGATCCCTTGATATAAATTTTAATCTAGTAGTTGACTATTAATTCACCCTTGTCGGATACAAGGTGAGAATATGAAAATATCTCCACTATAATATGGGTCAATACTCAAGAATGAACTTTGTTGTATGACCAATATATCTTCTTGGTGGTTGAAGGAAATTACCAAGAAGTGATCCATCTAAGGTGAATCTTTTCTCTTGTAGGAGTCTTTGTGTGGAACATCCATATGAATAATGACTATATTTTCCACAATTCTCATAAGGGCGGAGATCAAAACATTGATCTTTAATGTATCCAACTTGATCAAAATGTTAGCATCTACTCATATCATGTGGAATTGGATGTGGAATAGGGCAAGAGATGATGAGTTGTCTTGAATAAACCCGACATTATGAAACTTGATTGGTTTGGAGTAGTTTGAGAGGTGAAAGGACACTTCATTTTTGTAACACCTCCCACCCCTTAAACCTATCTCAAGTTGTGGGAGTGATACTCTATTGACCTAATCTCCAAGGTCTCTAATGAATATGGGGTTACAACAACTTCTTTTCCTCAAAGTTTTTGAATCTTAAAACTAATGCCACCATCTCGTTCAAATATTTGAGATATTTTTGGTGATATAAATTTTATCTTAATCTGAGCCCTAGGTAGAAATTTATGTTCCTTCAAACTTTGTTAGTAGGTCGTGTCATCAAGGGAAATATATGTGGAAACCACGTGCTGCCATGCCACAACTTTGTGGGGGTTCACATGGTGCACACATCATATTATTACCACCACATCATGTTAATGTTTAGTTCCTAGATATCATGGTTCCCAGTATAATTTTTCCCCATGACGATATCCCCCAAGAGCACTTTCCTATGTATCATGTTCCCTAGGATCCCTTCCCTAGTGTTATGTTTCTCAAAACTACATACCCCAATATCACATTTTCTCAGGCAATAGCTATTGTTTTTCCCTAGGAAATTGTTCTCAAGTCGGTGTTATTTACCTCCCTTGATACCACATTCCCCAAGCCAATAGACTTAAAACATTGATTAAACATCAATTAAAAATCGATTAAATATCTTAATTAAAATGATTTTTAATTAATCCTATACATACCATCCACCGATTTTTTACATAGAAACACATTATTTGTTATTTCATCAATTGGTTTATATATTTAATAAACCACCATCACTTCTGCTACATAGCTTGCAATCTTGTTAAATTGGTTTAGATAACTATGAATATCAATTAACTAAGAATTAATGCATAAGAACTCATAACTATAGAAGAGTATTTGCAATCCATCTAGCAAACAATAGTAATCCTATGAAAAAACTAAGGTACCATATTCATAAGCTATTGCTACCAAAGAAGAGAGAATAAACACATAATTTCTCACATAAATCAAGAACATAACATTGAAAAACACAGTCCAAACATTCATTAAAATCATAGACATGATAGATCTCATATCAATCATAAACATAACATTCCATATCATAGTTTGTGATTTAAAAATGAAATGTAATATACTTACATGTGTATCTTAAACTAGTTGGAAACTAAAGGAGGGACTTCCCCTCTCCACCCAACCACAGGCCAACTACACAACATACTTCTCACAACTAACCAACCTCGAGTTGAATCCTATGTATGAGAAATGCTTGCTTAGTAAATTCACACCAAAGGCTTGGTTTAACACTCAGATTATGGAGCCCATTATTTAGGTGGTTTATCAATTGCCCTCTAACAGCAAACACCAAGGTGGTTTATCAACAATACATATAGCAATCACTAAGGTTTTTTATCATTTGTTCCTAATAGTAACCACCAGAGTGACTCACTCTTTCCTATAATTTCATTCACAAGGATTTACCCAAGGTTTATATGGGATGTTTCTTAGTATCAAGATCTGGAATCCATTGTCTATGTGGTTATGAACTATCGAGCAAGTGCAACAGCGACCCAGAATTCTTTGTCCATGTGGTTTATTAGTTATACAACAAGAACCATAGTGATTCATTCATCCATTGATCCTCACATTAACCAAATAATATTATACAACATAGTCCAGTGTCCTCACACAAAATTCATAGGAGATTCATCCAAAATTAACAAGGATTTAACTCATGCATCAGGCCTTGCATATTAGTTCAAACACCACTATGTATTTTTTCAATTCCCAACAACTCCCATAGGGTATAACTATTAGTTGAGTGCACTCGGACGTGAGAGAAACTTAGTTGAGGAGAAAATTTGAGAGCCGGGAAACCATTTTTTCAAAGTGCCAAAAACAAAACCAACCAGAAAAAGAGAGAGATAGAGAGCCATCCCTCTTTAGTTGTGTGTTTGTGTCCTTCTTCCTAGAATTTGGTTATGTGTTTGAGAGGTCGTAGTCCTGTCTCTTCGATGCGCTAGCGATATGGGCACCATCCTTTCCTCCACCACCTCCAATAACATCTTATAAATTTTATTGTCAACAAGTGTCTCACTCGGGTCTACAACCAACGACTCATTAACTTCAGCATTTAAGTTCAAGGTTAGTTTCATGGATTTCCAAGCAAGAAACTACATTATAAATTGTATCTGAAATATTTTCTTCTCCTTCAGCCACATATTAAATTTAAATTTTTAAACACATTGGATCATCTAGTAATGGATCTTATGCCCACATTGGCATTATAATCACAACACATTGTATTAGCCCACAGTGCTCCTGTGCCCATGATGGCATTACATTCACATTAAAAAAGTGAATAAAATGAAAGGGTTGTCTTAAACCCACCTGCTTAAAGGAACACCATCCTTGATGTTCTGTAAAATGAAAACAAAATTTGAGCTTTATAATTAACAACTCTTACATCAGTCGATAAATTAAACAAAAATGGGTAGATTTATCTCATTTGGTCTTTGAATTCCCTGGTAGCTTCATCAGGCTCAAATTTATTCCATTTCACCTTGACCTACTATATTACTTGATTCCATAGTGTATTTTTTCTTTGGCCTAGGATGCATAGTGGTTCGAGTAGGAATTATCCCTTGGATTCCACCTGTATCACAAACCAATCAATCACATTATTAGTGTCATGTACATACTTTTTAAGTGAAGAAATACGAAATGCATCATGTGATTTCACTGTGGGTGGCAAGGCTAATCTATAATCTACTATTCCTACTCTTTCCAAATCTAAAATGGTACACAAAATATGGGTTCTAATTTAGCATTTGACTCCACTTTCCGTGAGCTCTTCTTTGGTCTAATGTGGAGAAGCTTTCCCACTTGGAATTATTTGTGCATTATTTTGAATATCCCGGGTTGCTTTCTACTTATATCTAATACTAATCACTTATTTCTCCATTTCTCTCATCATGTCAGGTCCAAGTACCACTTTGTTCATTGGGTTGTTCCAACTAGTATTACCTTTTCTACATTACAGTGACTAAAAAGGACTCATCTTCAATGACTCCTAGTATGCATTATTGTGTGTAGATTCAAATAATGGTTGAAATTATTCCCACCTCTTCGACTAATGCATGACATACATCCTCAACATGTATTCTAGGATTTGGTTTACCCTTTTGGTTTGACCATCTATCTCAGGATGATAATTTGTGCTAAATTCTAGATAAGTCCCAAATCCTCCAAAAAATGCCTTAAACAAATTTGAAATAAACTTGGCATATCAATTTGAAATTATCTTATTTTGCATGCCATACAAACTAAATATTTCTTTCATAAAATTCTAATCTATTTCATTAGCTTTGTGGGTCGATTTAACAACTATAAAGTGAGTTTCTTTGCTCGATTTTTCCTCTACCACCATAATGGCATCATGTTGTTTAGGTGTTTTTAACAACCTCATGGTGAATTCCATGGATATGACTTCTCGTTTCCACTTAGGTATTTGAATTGGCTATAGTAATACTTTTGTATTCCTGCATTCTACCTTGAATTATTGGCATTCTAGGCATATATTACTATATTCAACTATTTCCTTTTTTATTCCTAGCCTGTAATATAATTTCTTTATGGATATTATCATTTTCTGTTAACTAGGGTTACCTTAGTAAGCTCTTTTGTGAAAATCATCCATTATGAGGTTTTTGAAGTCAATCACATAGGGTACATAAGTGTTCATGGCTTCCAAGTGATCTACTTGTAGAATTCTACTGAGTTCATCTGCTACTCGTTTTTCCTTGCCATTAAAATGCTCAATTTCAAAATCAAATTAACTAATCAAAGCCAACAATATGGTGTGTCTAGCATTTAATTTAGGATGATCAAACACGTATCTCAATCCTCCATGACCTAACATCAACACCAACCATCTCCCAAGCAAGTATCTCCTCCGAATATTTAGTGCATGCATAATTGTTACCAGAACCAAGTCATGAGTGACATAGTTCCTCTCATGCTAAGCTAGTTTCCTTGATTTTTATCAGATTACATGTCCTTATTGCATTAGGACTCCATTTAGTCCTTCCTTGCAGGAATATATGCAAATCAGGAAATCCTTCTTTGGGTCTGTTATCCTCAGAACAAATGCATGTGTGATAAGGTGCTTAAGTTGCTCAAAGCTAACTGCACACTCTGATGTCCATTGAAATTTTACTCTTTTCTTTTATAAAGTTGTGATTGGATGTCCAATCTTTGAAAAAAAAAATATGAATCATTGGTAATATCTGGTCAATCCCAAGAAGGATATAACCTCCATAACATTTCAGGGAGTGGGCCACTCCTTTATGGCATTGATATTTTCTAGATCTAGAACTACTCCTTTTGAGATGACAATGGTCCCAGATGTAGTAATTTTGATTGAAAGAAATCACATTTATTATAATTTGTGTTCTAGAAGTAAGAGAAACACTACCTTTAGGTGTTGTTCATGTTCTTCTATGTTATTCTAGTAAACCAAAATATCATCAACAAATAATAGCACGAAATTGTCCAAATATTGGCTTAGGAAATTGTTCATCGTGCACATGAATGTGGTTCTGACATTCATGAGTCCAAATGGTACCGCTACAAACTCGTAGTGCATGTATATCATCCTAAAGGTTGTTTTATGAATTTATTCATTTTTAATTTTTAGTTGTATCTCAGATATATCTTGGAAAAAATTGTGGCTCCTCTAATTTTATCAAATAGATCATTATTTGTAATCAATGCATAATTGTAGTGTTCCATCCTTTTTCTTTACAAACAATGTTGGGGCTCCCTAGAGTGATACACTAGGTTTGATGTATCCTTTATCCAACATTTCTTTCACCTACAATTTTAATTCTACCAACTTTTCGTGCTCATACAATATGGGGTTTTGGAAACTAGCATAGAACTGGAAATCAATCAATGGGAAAATTGATCTCCCTTATGGGTGTAAATATTGGAACTATATCTGAAAATGCATTGCTATATTGTTTTATAATGGGGTGATCTTCAATTCTAAGCTAATTTTTCTCTATTATGTCGATTACTTGAATCATAAATAGAAAGCAACCTTTCTGACTACATTTCTTCTCTTGAAATGTTGAAATTTGTCTTACTGAAACATGGTTTCTCGTTCCATGCAATACCTTTTCCTCTCTTGAATTCTTGAGGCATTCCAATGATTTACCATAATATTTAATTTTGGTATTATGAGTTGGCATCCAATCCATGCCAATCAAGATATCATATGAACCCAATGGAAAAATATTAAGCATGACTTTTGTGGGCATGCCACTTATTTCTAGGTGGCATGACTCCACCAAATTAGTCACTTTCTTTTTTATTCCCGTGGTTATCTAGACCAACCATGATTTGGCATGGGGTTTTCTTTTACAAGGCAACTATTATATGAAATTTTAGCGCTGAAATAACAAAACTTAGAACCTATATCAATTAAAATTGAAATGGATTAGTTGGAAACAATACCTTTCATTTAGATCATCGAGGCTTGATAACCTACTTGTATTTTGTCCAATGATGTGTAAATCTGAGGTATGCTTTAATCCACGTCATTCATTATCGTTTATTTTTGGACATTGTACAAATTCTTGTTGCTCTACTATTTATGAGGGAAATATTCTAACATATGATCCTCTCCACATCCCCAACACTATAATGATGTCCTCTATAGTTCCTTTGCCTCTTCCCTTGCTAATTTTATATGTATCTCTATTTCAAGTAGGGAAGTTTTTTTGGAACTCACCTTTAACAAGTGTTTGGAACTTGACATTTTTCCTTGTTTTCTTGTATCCTAAGGATTTTGGCCCTTTCCCTTTAAAGTTTGTTTTTTCTTTCGTCTTCCAATCTATTTAGAATTCAACCCTATGCTTGGATTGATCATAGTGATACTTGGTATTCCTGGTGGTTTCCTTTGGTGTCTTTATTTTGTCAAATTCAATTTTATCTTGGTGGGACTGTGATTATAAACCACTCAGCTATCTCTGAATCTTGAAATTCTCGTCCTTGACGTAGGTAACATACCTTAGTAGTTCTAAAATTAGTATGCTCATGAAATTCTTTGATTTTGTTGTCATAGTACCTCTTAGACAAGTACTTTTCCTAGAAATATTTCTCAAATATTTTCCAATTCAATTCCTTTTCTCTGATTTTTATTTTGAAAAAAATCGTGATTTTTATTAAGAGAATAAAAATTACAATCAGTACCCCGGATGCAGTTGTTTAATGAGTTCGATTTGGCTGGCCACCTAGCTTCTCCGTGCGAGGGCAACTGGTCTCACCATGGGCATGCACATGCCTCCCGCGTGATGGCTTTAAACATGCCCCACTAGGAAGTACGTTGGCACCTACAACATTCTCTCCCACTCTTTGTACCTTGGCTCTTGTATTTAGTTCTCTGGCCATATATGGCCAATAGCACCTCCTCCCTTCTCATTCAATCCATTTTTTAGTCCATTTATCATTCCCTATGTGTCGTGCTCTGCAAGCCTCCATCCTCTTCTCTACTAGCCTTTGTCCTGCCCCTGCACACCTCGTTGCTCCTCAACCACCCTCTGATCTCTCCTTCCCCGCCTTGTAATCCCATCACTCTGTTGAGGATATCCCATGCCGACATTGTATGAGATGCCACCGCAGAGGAGGCAGAGGCTCTCTCTCTCGCCCTCCAGCTACGGCTATGTCGAAGCGCTCCTTGGCCTTCTCTGTGGTTTTGGATGATCTAGCGGTCTTTGACCCTCAATTTCTCTCCGCTCATCTGTCAATTATCCTCTCAGAGGTGCAACATAGCCATTCCAGCTCCGGCAGTAGGAAGCGCCCTCGCAAATCGACACTCTCTCACTCCTCCTCACCTCGGCAAAGGAAAAAAGTTGGTATTCCTATCAAAAGCATGGATAATGCTTCAGACAGTGGAGGGACTAGCTCTGTGGAAGGCGCCCAACAAAATGTCAAAGAAGCGGACAAAGGTGCACGCTCAAGTTCAATTCCAGAGCTGGCTCCCCAGCTCTCCAAGAAGGATGATGCCCTATCCGACTATGGATGTTTTATTGTTGAAGAAAATCATAAAATGGAGCATGATGACACAAAGGACTGGTAGTTTCAGAGCCATGGCTCTCCTCTTTCTCAATTTTTACATGCTTCTCTACTATTTCTCATTCTATCTTTTATTTTCCAGAAAACTCAGTTATTCATATCTATGTTAACAACTAGTTTCCCCAAGAAGGGCAAATCTCTTTTTGAAATTCTAAACACTCTAAGGGTTGGTTTACCCTTGAAGGGCAACCCACTTTTTGAATTTTTGAAATGTCTTCAGCCAAAAGGGGTTGGCTAATTCAGCAACCCCTGTTTTGAAGCCCGAATGTTTTTTGTACAATATAATATAATTTAGCATTACTTAAAAAAAAAAAACCTACAATCAGTAAACACACATAGTGTGTAATCAAATCGAAACATAAACATGTCTGATCAAAATATCACATCAACATGAAACAGTTCTAATAATGAAAAAGAACCACAAATCATGGGTCCATATAAAAAAATGAAAAGCATAGTGTCCATGAGCATATATATATATATATATGTGTGTGTGTGTGTGTGTATGTATGTATGTATGTATGTATGTATGTATGTGTGTGTGTGTGTGTGTGTGTGTATGTATATGTATGTATATAGATAGATAGAGAGAGAGAGAGAGAGTACATATCAAGTGCTAAATATAATGAACCATGAAATAACATTGATAGAGATACATCCAAAAATTGAGTCTAGTTGACTATGAAGGATCCTCGGGAGGCTAATCATGAGGCTCCAAGAATGTCCCGCACCCCTGCAAACCTCTGTAATATGCCAAAGACCTTGATCCAGATCTAGAGCTAATTTTGACAATTTTTCAGTGACTTGATTGTGTTCCCTGTATAGATGATGACATGGAAAAAAAAATGAGTTTTAAGATACAAACCATGATCCAGAATAGGTGAAATATATATATTTCTACAATAAAAATTGGATGATTTTATGGAGTTATTGCGTTGCACTAAACTAAGCCTCCCCCCATTGTTGCGGCCCCCTGCTTCGGCCATCTCCCATGGCCCCTTTGAGTCCGTTCTAGATGGGGATTATCCCTATGAACCTCTCCCTATTGTTGCGACTCCTTCTGATGAGGTTTCCATTGCTTTTACGAGCCTCATTTCCTCCATTCATCCTCCTCGTAAGAGTCCTGTTGTATCGAAGTTCATCAAAAAGCTAGAAAACGTTCCTAAAATAGTCCTCCCACCATCTTTGCCTCGTAGAACTTCTCTTGCTATTTATGAAAGGGGACTAGTTGGTTAGTTTACTTGCCTTTGGTCCTCACCAAAATCAGTTCAAAAATGGGAAGAGAAGAACTGGTCCCAATCTACACAAGGGAAAATCTCTATTCATTTTTGTGGAAGATGATTTTTCACCTTTCATTTTGAAACCAAAGAAGATAGAGACGTAATATTCAGAAATGATCCTTACTTCAAGGACAAACTAGGCTTATACCTAAATAGATGGACTCTTGACTTCGATCCAAAGTTGGACATACCAAATTTTGTTCTCGTTTGGGTCTGACTTCCTCATATTCCTCTACATTGTTGGGGAGTTATTCAATAAAATCAATAGGAAATGTTGCGGGAAAATATATATATCGAAGTGAACCAAAGGAAAATATGCATGTGTGTGCAAGGATCTGTGTGGAAGTGGATCTAGGAAAAGGGCTCCTTGAAGCGGTGAAAATTAGGGTAGATGTTTGGACCCATATCCAACAACTAGACTGCGAGCATATTCCATTTAAATGCAAGGTATGTCATGAATATGGTCATTTTTCAAATATATGTCAAAAAACAAAAATTAATCCAAAAGAATTGCAACGGGAATAATTTTAAAAAAATTACGGGTCCTAAACCATTTAAATATTCTTCCCCATATTCCTCTACCCCCCGTCATTTGGATGTGCCTCCCTCCTCCTCCCCCGCTATTTTTCCTTCAGAATCCAATCCCTTTTCCTCTCTCGAGCTCCCTCCTAAGTCCCTGGACTTTCAGGAGATGCCTCTTGTTGGGTGCCATTTTTGCACACTTTTCCTACATTTGTTTTCCCTATTTTGCCTCATGACTATAACCAATGGGACTATCTTTGCCTCTTTTTCCTACCTTTCTATCTTAACTTGTGTTGTTTCACCATATTTTCATTACTCTGCCATTTCATCAATTATTATGATATATCGTGCCTTTTTTATGACTAATTGAGGATGAATGTTTGGAGAAGATCTATGGTCTTTGTGTTGTCTTTCTAGATGTCATTTGTAGCACAAAAGACCCTGAGCATGATGCATACGGGAGCAGTTAAGGGTGTGTTGTTATAGTGAGATTTTTACACCATGATGTTATTACACTTTGCTGTTACAGACTCGCTAGAAAACTGTTGTTGCAGCTGTACCGTTGACTGGATCTTGTCAACTCTTGTTGCTGACTTGTCCTCTAGATGTTACACTACAACTGTGGTTTATTGTGATAATTGTATAAGTTATTAAGTATTATATTTTTGGATAATAGCCTCTAGACGGTTTTGATTGTAATCTATAATTTTCCAGTCAGAATTTTATTAAGAAGTGGTTATAACCATATGTATTATATTTCGATCAGCATGAGAATCATAATATTCTCATGACTGATCTATCCCCTGTTTTTCTGAGATGTAACCACCATATAGTTCTTGGTCGTTAAGGTCGAAAGGTGAGCAGAGAACAACATTACTTTGGCTCGGTAATGTTGCTCATATTAATACAGACTATCTTGTTATTTTTGTTACCCGCGTTAATTGATTTAGTTTACGTTAAGTTATTTCTCTACCTACACCCAGCTAGGGAGAAAGGGCCCTCCTCTTTAGAAAGGATTGTAGTGATTAAGGTAGTTGTGTATATGTGTTTGTATTTTTTTAATGTATCAGTAGAGGTGTTGTTGCTGCAGTTTCAGTTGTGAATATATCTGCTTCAATTTCAATATTTTGTATGTTGTTACACATATGAGATTAGAGATACCAGCTGAATAATTATGGTGTGGCGTGCTAGAACAGATTAATTGAAGTGTGATTACAGTATTGTAGATCATTTTATTTATGCATGAGTGATTTACTTCCAGAACTTACTTCAGCAATGATTTCCTTTATTTGGATTTTCTTTTGGTTGGGTGTATCGGCACAGACAGTGTGGTTGTCATTGAAATAAAAGACGACCTTGGATTGATAATTTATGTGTATTGTTTTAGTCATTCAATAGTGATTAATACATCCCCAACATTTTTGCATCATTTCCAGGGATGGCAGTGACGATCCAATCAATCAGATTTGTTTCTTAGAAGATAGAGTGTACCCAGTCTGCAATTGTCGGGCAGTAAGACGAGAGGTAAGAACCTGCGGAGCGCTCTAACTAATTTGAGTGGGCTCACCAATGCTACACTGGGGCACTTAGAGGTGCAATTTCTGTATTTTTTTTTAGAGTGTCTCCAACGACACAATTTTCGGGAAGTAAGATGAGAGGTAAGAACCTACGCAGGCTCTAACAAACTTGAGCGGGCTCACCAATGTCTTGTTGGGACACTTAGGAGTGTGAATTTCTTAGCATTATTTTCATTTTTTTTTAGAGTGTCTCCAGCGACACAATTCCTGGGTAGTAAGACGAGAGGTAAGAACCTGTGCAACGCTCTAACGAACTTGAGTGGGCTAACCAATGTCTTGTTGGGACACTTAGAAGTTTGAATTTTTGGTTGTTCCTTTAGGGTGTCTTCAGCTATATAGTCGTTGGGCAGTAAGAAAAGAGGTAAGAACCTTTGCATCGCTCTAACGAACTTGAGCGGGCTCACTACTATAGAAACTGAAGCACTTATAGGATGAATTGATACACATAGTGCCCATGTGTGCCGGTAGGATGATATCAACATCTACAAACACCCCCCACTCTACTGACTACAGGAAAGAGGGGTCATAAGAAGGAAAAGAAGAGTGCAGATTTGGGAAGAAAGACATTCTTTGGAGATATGATATCAAGGGGAAAAAAGGAAAAACCCACGTCATACAAAGATAATAGAAAGACAGGACCATAGAAAGCAGCTACCATATCAAAACCTAGGCCATCGGTGTCTTCCGTGTCTGGACCTCACCGCCCTTCGAATAACATATCCACTCCTGATATCAAGAATCCATATTCAAAACAGCAGTGGAAAATCATTGATCAGGATCTGAGAATTGAAGGACACGGAGATACCAGTGGGGAGCATCAGGGACCTGAGGAACAACATTTAATTAATCATCATTTGGACGCTGGTAGTGTTTTTAAACAACTAGTCCTAGAAAAACCTGACCCTTTTATTTATCAATCTCCAGCACACTCCAAGTTCAGTTCATCCCATCAAGAAGAATCAGCCATGGGGGACAAGAATTTCAAGACAGATAGCTCTGTTACTTTTGAATTCCCAATAGTAGTAACACAAGATGAGGCTCCTATGAAGAATATTCCTTTATCATCCCTACCATCCTGACAAGGGATGGTTGTTGAAGACCCTAATACCTTTCTGTATGAATTCGATGTGCTGTGTAGAGGTTATGACTACACTTCAGACACCCAGAAGCTGAAATTATTCCCTGCTACTCTGAAAGGAGTAGCATTAATATGGTTCATGAGATTGGGTGCTGGCACGATTCGAACCTGTAATGACATGAGGGAGGCCTTCATCTTTAAGTATCAGGATTACTGTCAAATTAGGGATTTGAAGTACGAGATTTTCAGAATTTCACAGAAGGAGGAGGAAAGCCTGGAAGACTATATGGAACGATTTCACTACAATTTACAAAGGTCTAAGTTTAATAACTTAGACCCAGAAATTATAAAGCTAATATTCTTAAGAGGTATAAGAGATGATTTTCTGGAGCATCTGAACCTATTGGGAAAAGGAGACATATTGCAAGAACCACTTGACGAAATAATGAAGCTTTGCCTGCATAGCTCAAGAGGACTGGTCAAAGGGAAAAGTTCAATTCAGGGCCCTTCAATTTAAATACAGAATTCCACGAGTGTAGGAGTAACCAGAGCAGAGATCGGGAATTTATTTGAGGATTTTAAAACCCACCTCCTTAGCACTCTCTTTGCCTAGGTCACTACAGTACAAGTTAAGAAAGCACAAGCAGAAGTTAAAGCAGCCTTAGAAATATTCTGTCCCCGATGCAAAAAGAAACATTTGGAAAGAGAATGTGGACTGAATAGCGTCATTTTGTGTAATATTTGTGAGTTTTCGCATTCTACGAATCAGTGTCCTGAATTGCCCAGACTGAAAGTGGTACTTCAAGAATCAAGTGAGGATGTCTAGTCTTCTTATTTCATCGGATAAAAGGGACCATGGCAGCCATGACCTACAAGTATGCCTTCATATTTTTCCTCTTTTTATCCTTGGAATAATGTTTATAATAGTCATCAATATCCATGGCAGTATCCTACTCCTTCCTCAACATAATTTTCTTCACCATGGAACTAGTGGTCGTCTCCTCCACCAATGCAATATCCTCCATCACAACCCAATCCTTGGGGTTAGAATGGCCAAGGTCCAGTACCCCATCCACTACCAATATAGAAGCAGCAGTTACAACTGCCTTCTATTCAAAATACTACACCTTTTGTCTAACCCCAATCCAAATAATAAGACAGCCTGGAGCAGGGATGCTCCGGTTACCCTCCAGACTTATATTATTACTCTTATTGAACTTAACTAGGTTCAGCTTCGATCAAGGAAAGTAATCAAACCTGAGCATACTCCCATTATTACCAAATATTGTGAGTCACCTAGAAAGGATACGGGTGATTCTAAGGCAGTTGTTACACATGTAATAGCTGATACAGCACCCATTGTTACATCTGTAGCAGCCAGCTCGGGAGGATCTTTTTTTTCTACAACATCCAATCCGAGCAAGGCTGGTTCATCTGTGATATCTTACTCAGTTGTTAACATTCAGAATCCTCCATACCCTCAATGATTAACTGAAACTGGGTTGACCTCACAACCTGAATCTGAATTCCTCAAGGAACTGCAAAATTTGTAAGTGTGAATCCCGTTGTTATAAGCTCTTAAGGAAGTACCTATCTACGCTAAAACATTGAAGGATCTATGGGTCAAAAATCCTGGAAGAAAACCTAAAGACCTTGCTACTATCCATGTCATGGGGAAATTGTCCGATCTCATGATTGATCAGTCTTTGTTGACTAAGTATAATGACCCAGTGAACCCTACAATGATTGTGCATATTGGAAATCAACCAATAACCAATACTTTGATTGATCTAGGGGCAGCCATCAATGTCATGACTAAAGACCTCTTCATCTCCCTAAGACTTCATGGACTTATACCTACACCCATAGTGCTTGAATTAGCAGATAGGTCCCGTATGAAGCCCGAGGGAATGATAGAATATGTGGTTATTATTTTGGCTTCTTGGAATTATCCGACTGATTTTCTCATTTTGCAAACCAAATCCAACCTAGGGGGTCATCCTTTAATCTTGGGAAGACCGTGGCTGGCCACTACAGATGCATATATTGGATGTAGGTCTACATCTATGGTGATCTCAGATGGGTAGGCCACTCAGAACCTGAATCTTTATCCCCCAGCAAAACCTCATATGGATTTGAGTAGAGCCTAGTGGGATGAATTTCTACCTGAATCTGATCTTTCCCTACCTCTTCTCACGCTTGGAAAAACACAATAATTTAAGGATGAAAAAGAGGACGATATCATTAATGGTTTTACTAGTAATTCAATCTATGTTGCCTCCATTAGAGATTTGGGGGAAGAATATGAGGGAGATGATGCAATTATTGAACATTTGAAAACCACTCCGCATACTATCAGCAGCCCCATTGAAATCGAACCTAGGAAATGTTTAAACATCAATCCTAACCTGATTGTTGAACAAAACATATTACTGATACATCTGTTACAAAAATACAAAAATGCATTTGCATGGAACTATACGGATATGAAAGGAATCCATCCAGACCTATGAACTCACCGCATTTATCTTAAATAGGACTGAAAATGAATTAGACAACCGCAGTGCCGAATGAACCCCGCACTTAAGGAGATAGTGAAAGAAGAATTGCAGAAACTCCTTAATGCTAATTTCATCTACCCCATTTTTGACAGCCAGTGGGTGTCTCCACTTGTCATAGTTCCGAAAAGGAATGGAAAATGGAGAGTCTGTGTTGATTATAGAGATCTTAACAAGGCTACTCAAAAGGACCATTTCCTTTTACCATTCATTAATGAGGTCTTGGATACTCTCTCTGGGAAAAAGTTCTTTTCATTCCTAGATGGGTTTAGTGGCTATAATCAAATACAGATTTCGCCGGAAGACCAAGACAAGACAACCTTCACTTGCCCATGGGGTACTTTTGCATACAGAATCCTTCCTTTTGGCCTCTATAATGCACCAGCAACCTTTCAGAGGCAATATTGGGTATTTTTTCCGATATTTTGAATGACTTCCTTGAAATATTTATGGATGATTTTACACCGTACGGGGATTCCTTTGAGATAGCATTAGCTAACTCGGAAAAAGTGTTGGAACGTAGTGAACAAACTAATGTTGCTCTGAGCACGGAGAAATTCCACATGATGTTGATCGAGGGAATTTTTCTGGGACATTTCATTTCGGCAGATGGAATTAAGTTAGATTCTGCAAAAATTGAGGTAATCTTGAAAATCTCGACCCCTAAGACTCCAAAAGAGGTACGTAGTTTTTTGGGACATGAAGGATACTATAGAAGATTTATAGAGAACTTTTCAAAGATTGCATCCCCTCTGTTTTCATTACTCATGAAAGATGCGAAATTTGTGTGGACAGGGAACTGTGAGTAGGCCTTCCTAAAGTTAAAAAACTGTGTAACAACAGCACCTATTTTACGAGGAAAAAACTGGGAATTGCCATTTCTTATTGCTACGGACGTATCTGACATAGTTGTGGGTGTTGTTTTTGGGCAGCTGGAGGAGAAGAAACCTTACGACATTTACTATATTAGTAAGAAATTAACTCTAGCATAACTCAACTACACTGTTACTAAGAAGGAATTCCTAGCAGTAGTGCATGCTATCAACAAATTTCGGCACTACATCACCAGGTATCAAGTATTTGTACACACTGACCATGCTGCAATTTGATTTTTTATGAAAAAACCTATTACTAATGGTAGAGTTACATGATGGATATTTTTGTTACAAGAATTTGATATTACTATTCTAGATAAACCCAGAAAAGATAATGTCGTTGTTGATTTTCTTTCTAGATTAACTATAAGTAATGATTGCACTACCGCTGAGGATTTTTTTCGAGATGAATATATTTTTCCAACTCTACTCACTCACCATGGTATGTAGATATAGCCAATTACCTTGCTGCAGGAAATTCCCACAACAATTTTCTTCCAAGGAAAGGAGGAATATTATACAACATAGTGCTACCTACTCCAGGATAGAAGGAAATCTCTATCACACCGAGCCAAATTTTCAGATTAGGTGATCTATTAGAGAAGATGAGGTATTTGATATCTTGAAGGCTTGTCATGAGGAACCATGTGGAGGGAACTTCGCTGAAAAACGGACAGGACATAAAGTACTCTCAACAGGGTACTACTGGCCAACTATATTCCAGGATGCCAAGAAGTTTTTAGAAGGATGTGATACCTTCCAAAGGATGGGCCAGCCTCTGAAATCAGATGAGATGTCATTACAGCCTTAGATAGTGATAGAACCATTTGAAAAATGGGACCTAGATTTTGTGGGGCCAATTAATCCTTCATCGCAGCAAAAATCATACATATTGGTCTGCACCGATTATGTCACAAAGTGGGTTGAAGCAAAGGCACTAATTAGAGCAACAGAGCAGTTTGTTTCAGACTTCCTGTTTGAAGATATTTTTGTTCACTTCGGGATACCCAAAGAGATAGTGGAAAATTGGGGGTCTCATTTCACATATCATTTGATCAAGAAGCTTGTTGAAAAGTATGGAATTCATCACAAAATCACTTCACCGTATCACCCACAAGCAAATGGTCAAGTGGAAAGCACCAATAAATTCATTGAGGGATCTTAACAAAGATAGTAGTCAGCCACTGAAGAAACTGGACAGAGAAACTTCCAGAGGTACTGTGGGCTTAAAGGAAAACATGGAGGAATACTACAGGCTTCTCACCATATGAATTGGTGTATGTTAAGAATCCTTTATTCCCCATAGAGTTTGAAATAAAGACATTAAGAATGGCATTGCAGGTCGATCTAGACTTAAGTACAGCACATACACAAAGATTGAACCAGCTCAATGAGTTGGAAGAGAAACAGCTGGCTGCTATTCAACAGACAAAGATCATTCAACAGCAAAGAGCTAGATGGCATGATGGGTTTATTTAGAAGAAAAATTTCCAGAAAGGAGATTGGGCTCTCTTATATGATTCAAGCTTCAAGGATTTCAAAGGCAAGCTTTGCACCATATGGCTAGGTCCTTACGAAGTGGATACAGTATTTGAGAATGGGACTGTACAATTGGTCACCATTGACAGTGCTAAGACATCCTTACTGGTGAATGGGCACCGTCTAACGTTATATCATCAACCTACATCGAAGGAATCATTTGTTAACATTGTCGCGAACTTTGATCTGTATGTTACAACAGCAGGGGAACATTCTCCTGTGTAGCCTAAAATTTGAAATTCCAATAAGTGCAGCAGCTGAAAACCACCCTTGTGGCAGTTGTTACACATTTTTTTTTTAATTAAAAAAAAAAGTAACAAAACAAAAATAAAATAAAACAAAATTAATAAATCTAACTGTGAAAACCTCTTTCAGAGGCGCAGTCACACAGTTTTTAATGGTTGAAAACCACTCCTATGGTGGCTGTTACACCCATATTTTTCTTCCTGAAACATCATCTTTCCTTCCTAATCCATTTTATAAGATGATGGTATTCATTCGATTTTCTTTCTGTACCAATTTCTCTTAATTACCATGTTTTTTTTTAAGAATAATCTAAAGGTTGTCTTGGTTGTTACACATGTAACAGTCGACAGCCATGAACATTGTTTCTCATGTTTCATCCCATCACAGCAATAATTATGCTAGCCAAACGCAACAACACGAGCGCTGCAAGAAGTACACCGCCAATTTGAAATCTTCCTCCACGTCGCCTCAGGTATGTCATTCAAAAGGTAACATTATCATTTATGATTTGATGATTATTGGAAAAAGTAATGATATTCCTGTGATGGTTGTGGGCGGCCATCGCTGTTAAGGCAGGGGGGGGATATATCTTGAAATCATTAAAAAAAATTATAGTCATAAACCTCTATCAAATCTGCATGCACCCAATTAATAGCACAAATGCCAATGATGACTAAATCCGGCTGGAAAGAGCATGTGTACTTAGAACCCATTACTTTCCATAATAGGACATGTATGAAGAGTGGTGTGAGGTACGATCCGGTAATCCGTAAAACTTGTCACATCCCATCAACCTCCTT
Source organism: Pinus albicaulis (assembly GCA_034641835.2). NCBI lineage: Eukaryota > Viridiplantae > Streptophyta > Pinopsida > Pinales > Pinaceae > Pinus > Pinus albicaulis. The sequence continues at coordinate 144,268,476 of CM076578.1, read as the reverse complement.
GACTAAAGCGTTGTATCCTCGTTTCAAACTCGTCAATTGGGATAAGCAGAGATGCCGAGAAGAAGTGAGCAGTGTAGTGACATTACAGTGGGTTGAGCAGTAAGAAGCAAATTCAAAAACAACAATACGATGGGTGGAGTAGCGGTCAGGCACGAGCCAAATTCTATGGACACCTTGAAGAAATGTCCAGAAGCCTACCATATATTCAGAGACTCCGGATGGATTGAGTATTTCCAAAAGCTAGAAGGCTTGGATGAGGCGGTGGCAATCGAATTCGCTCAGAATTTGAATAACAATCAGACCCAAGTTAGGGGCCTGCAAATTGAGGTGACTGAAGATGTAATTTCCCAAGTAACTACATTGCCAGTAGAGGGATGAAGGTGATTTAACAGAAAAATCAATGACCCCTCCTTGAAATAAGACTTCCTAGAAGGAGAAGAAAAACTGGAGAAGAAAGGGAGAGGAATTGACAAGTTGTCACTCCCTCAGCCATGGGCAGATGTCGCCTTGGGTTTAATCAAATACATCAATTGTGAGGGAAGATCTACGATAGTGTTTAACTATCACTTCCCTCTACTTAATCACCTTCGGCACCAACAAAAGATCAATCTTCCATTCTACTTATTATGGAACATTAAGCATATGGCGGCAGAAGTAAAGACAACAGCACACTCAGAAGCATGTGTGACCAATAATGGACTCATAAAATTGATCGTGTTGGATGCCCTAGGCTAGCAAGGAAGGACCTGGGAAGAATTCAAGCGAAAGAGGTCGAGGACAAGCCGGGGGAAACAGACCATGACTTCAAGAGGAAGTCAGCCAGAAGAGGAAACCCAGACTCAGCCTGCCAAAGTAAAAATTGGGAAAGAACCCACTGATGAACCAATTGGGGATAGACAGCCAAAACAGAGGGTGAAAGTTAGCATACCCACATAACCTTTGCCTACAGTCGGGAAGAAGATAGAAGCAGAAGTATCAGAAGAAGAAAGGAAACCCTCCTCATCAGGTAAGGATGAAACTCATGCCCTATTTTTAGAACTTGAAAATCTGAGAAAGGAAAATGAAGAATTGAAGAAAATATTATCTGAGGGGAAGGAAATCTTGGTTTATGTATGCACAACATGTTTTCAAGAACTAACAGCGGAGGGATATAAGTTCTGTGGGGAAAAAATTAGCCCAATGGAAATAGAAAAAGAACGACAAGAGGTTGTTACACAAGAACCTGCTAAGGATATTACATTTACACAAGAAACATCAGTTAAAACAGAGCCCCCTATAATAATTGACCTAGAGGCTGATACAAAAGAACCTGTGGAGGCCACTCCTATTGTAGAAGAAACAACAATGGACACAGAGGCTACTCTAGGTGGAAACGAAGGGATTGATACACAAGAACCCATCGAGGAAGCTACTGTTACACAAGAACCAGCAGCAGAGGTGGAACAACCCCATTCACCAGAGGATGTTACACCCATTATTGATGTTGATATTGAATGCAGAAGAACATCGGGTCCCATCTCGGGATGGAGATATGAGAAAATATTGTTAATTTCTGAATTACAAAAGTGGAAACAAGAAGCAATCTTCCTTCGGGAGGGGACGATTTTGTTGAAAGAACATCAAAGGGAGATAGATGCCCTACATGAAATATGGATGAAAGAAGAGTTGAAGAAAGGATGGGAGAATTATAAGAATAAGGAAGCCCTAAAGAAGCAGGAGGAACAGTTGATGCTGTTACAGCAGCAGGTTTGGGACCTTACCATAGATAAGAAAAAACTTCATGATCTCGCCCTCACTTTGTTGGGGTGCAGGCAGCCTTCCCCATCCTATCCTATTTTTCTATGGGAACGTTACTTCCTGTTCCAGATGAAAGTTGTTATGGAGGACAGACCCTATTTATGTTCTTCCACTCACACATTTTTAGATGTTTTCCATGCCTCTGATTTTGATGAACAAAGCTTGTTGTGTGAGTTATTCTTACACAATATCATTTGTGAGCATGTGAGTATGAAAATGGTTGTGACGGTATTCTCCTATATGGGGGATCTACAGTTGTGAGCTTTTGTGTCCTTCATGAAGAATCAAATTGAATGGAATTTGGCCATCAAATCTATGGATTCTAATGAGGAGAAGATGGTATTATGGGTCCAGGTAGAACCAGGACGGGCCACCGAGTTAAGGTGATAATTCAGGAGAATTTTGAGAACTCCTGGGATAAAGGAATCAGCTGCCACTTACAGAAGAAGGATTATGAACTTCTGCCTCAATAAGTTCTCAATGATGAAGATCTAGGCCTTGACTAGGTGCTTAAACGCACGGAAGTTAGCGGTGCTGAGCTATTGAAGGGGGACCCATTTTCATTCTAGAATTTTGTGGTGGCTGTTACACATGTACCGGCGTATGCACAGATAGTACAACCCCTTGGTACGCCTTTTTGGCTCGGATTTAAATTCAAGTTTCCTTTGATCTGGCTGCCAATTGAGGATTATCAGAGTAATTATGAATTGAGCAAGTATGAATCAGAGTCCTGGGTACAACAGCTGATGGCCAATTAGGGGTATAGATCTGCAGACGAAGATACGGCTAGCGCTTATGATCTCACCGACCTGCACCAGAGATATTCCCATGAGAGATGAGATTTTGCATGAGGACATGCAAGTGCTTCAGTTGGGGGGAGATGTTGGGTGCCAGTTTTTCACACTTTTCCTACATTTGTTTTCCCTATTTTTCCTCATGACTATAACCAATGGGACTATATTTTCCTCTTTTTCCTATCTTTCTATATTAACTTGTGTTGTTTCACCTCATTTTCATTACTCTGACATTTCATCAATTATTATGATATATTGTGCCTTTTTTATGACTAATTGAGGATGAATTTTTTGAGAAGATCTATGGTCTTTGTGTTGTCTTTCCAAATGTCATTTGTAGCACAAAATACTCTGAGCACGAGGCATACAGGAGCATTTAAGGGTGTGATGTTACAATGAGCCTTTTACACCATGATGTTGTTACACTTTGTTGTTACAGACCCACTGGAAAAATGTTGTTACAGCTATACCGTTGACTGGATCTTGTCAACTCCTGTAACTGACCTGCCCTCTAGCTGTTACGCTACAACTGTGGTTTATCGTGATAGCTGTAGAATTTTTTAAGTATTTTATTTTTGGATAACATCCTCTAGGCAGTTTTGATTGTAATCTATAATTTTCCAGTCATACTTTTATTAATAAGTGGTTATAACCATATGTATTCTATTTCGATCAACATGAGAATCTCATCACTAATCTATCCCTTGTTTTTTTGAGATGTAACCACTATATATTTCTCGACCCTTAAGGTCGAAAGGTGAGTGGAGAACAACATTACTTTGGCTCTGTAATTTTTCTCATATTAGTACAGATTATCTTGTTATTGTTGTTACATGCGTTATTCGATTTAGTTTCCGTTAAGTTCTTTCTCTACCTACACCCTACTAGGGAGGAAGGGCCCTCCTCTTTAGCAGGGATTGTAGTATTTAAGGTAGTTCTGTATATGTGTTTGTATTTTGTTTATGTATCAGTAGAGGTGTTGTTGTTGTTGTTTCAGCTGTGAATATATCCACTTCAATTTCAATATTTTGTATGTTGTTACACATATGAGATTAGAGATACCAGCTTGATAATTATGGTGTGGCAGGCTAGAACAGATTAATTTAAGTGTGATTACAGCCTTGTATATCATTTTATTTCTGCATGAGTGATTTGCTTCCAGCATTTACTTCAGCAACAATTTCCTTTATTTGGATTTGCTTCTGGTTGGGTGTATCAGCACAGACAGTGTGATTGTCATTGAAATAAAAGACGTCCCTAGATTGCTAATTCATGCGTATTGTTTTAGTCATTCAATAGTGATTAATACATCCCCAACACCTCCTATTACCTATGTCCCTCATCCTTCTCCTATAGCTCCCTCTTTGTTATCTCCCTCCTCCCTTCCTCCTCTCCTTTCCCACCCTAATTCTTTCACCCCCTCTTTGAGTTCCATTCCCCCTCCCTTCGAAATGATCCTCACTAGAAACCAATCTAAAGATCCTCAAATAAAACAAATAATTAAGGGATGAAGCAGCTATCAAAGAAATGGATTTATGAACTTAGCAGCCAATGGAACCATATATATAAAAAAATTCCAGGTAACAAGGAAAAAACACAGAAGCTAATTCAATGGAAAGGTCCCTCGGGTTCAATCCAAAGAAAATAATGAATTGGAATTGTAGAAGCCTTAGGCATCCTTCAAAAATCAATGACTTGAAAGATCTTATAAAATCAGAAATACCATACCTTCTTCTGCTACAGGAGACCAAATCCACTGAGCAAGAGATGTTCCAAATATCTCAAAAAATAAAACAATATTTAGAAATATCCTTAATAGCGGCAGGAGCTTCAGGAGGTATCAGCACGTGGTGGAATCAGTCAACTTGGGAACTATTGTCCCAACACAAATATCTACATTGGATCAAAATGGAATTGAGAAAAATAAACACAATATCTCATGTATGTTTGTATAATATATACGCTCCTAGTCATTCCAGAGATGATGAGCAGAGGTGGCCATCTCTGAAGGAAAACTTAAACATGGACTCGAATCACAATGTAATAGTTGGGGGTGATCTAAACATCATTCTCAATGTAGAGGAAAAAAAAGGAGGATGTTTTCAGGAAGACTCGTTCCAAAGAAATCTAGAAAACATTATAGAGGACAAAAATCTAATGGACATCTATCCAAAAAATGGAAAATACACATGGAATAACAAAAGAATTGGAGCAGGAAACATAAAAGAAAAATTGGATTAGTTTCTTCTATAAGATTTTGTTTTTGTAGATACAACACATTCATATCAAAAATAATTCCCAATGTTGCTTCTGATCACAAACCAATAGCAATACAATTGGAAGAGTGTGAAAACATGGGACCTTTACCATTCAAATATAATCCCCTCTAGAACGATCATGAAGAAGTCAGATGGTTGGTTTCAATAGTATGGAAGCAAAGCATAAATGGACCCTCAGGTTTTGTATGGGATACAAAGATTTAAAATGTTAGAATATCTCTAAAAAATTGGGACAAAGTACATTACAAGGAATGACAGAAGAATAAAATCGAGCTGCAAGAAGAATTGGAAAAACTTCAAAAAAAAATGGAAGAATGTGAGGAAACAGAATAAAATCAATTGAGGGAGAGAGATCTTCATTTGGAAATGTATATAAATAACAAAGAAGAAGAAGAAACTTGGAGCCTTGAATCCAAGAATTTATGGATTCAAGCAGGAGATCAGAATACTGCCTTCTTTCACAATTCTACCAAGATGAGAAAAATAAAAAACCACATCGAATCAATAAAAGGAGAAGGGGGAACTGAAATCAAGGGGCAAGAGGAGCTTAAAAAATAAGCACACAACCACTTCAAAATTTTTCTTACTGATGATTCATAAAATCCAAGCTACGAGGAATTCATAAGCCATATTTCCAAAATGGTCTCTGAAGTCACAAACTAAGAAATAATGAAGGAAGTAGAGGAAGAGGAATTGTTGAAATTCATTTGATCTCTCCATCCAGAAAAATCTCTAGGACCAGATGGGTTCTTAATAGATTTCTACATATGTTACTGGATGCTAATTAAAAAGTATCTAATGAGGATGATCAGATGGGATGCCCTCTCTCCCCTTTTCTATATATTCTTATAGTTGATTCCATTAGCAACAACTTGGAATATTGTAGGAGAAATGGATCTATCACAAGTCTCTCCTTCAGGAATGGAGTAAACAACATCAATCTCTCTTTTTGCATACATCGCCTTGTTTCTTGGAGGTGCCTCTTGCATAGTTTCTCGAAGGTTCAAGGATATCCTGGATAAATTTCTAGAGGTTTCTCGTTGCCTCTTGAAAAATTTTAAAAGTAATATATATGGCTGGAACAATCCCACAAGAACTCTTCAGTGTATATCGCAAATTTTAGGAGTATCATTTCAAGCAAATTGGACACATTGTAAGCATCTGAGATTTCCAATTATGAAAGAAAATATGAAAGTAGAAATATGGAAAAACATAGTAGAAAAAATAAAAAAGAAACTATAAAATTAGTGTATTCTTTGGCTTAATCTTGCAGGAAGGGTCATATTGATCAAGGCGGTTCTATCAGCCCTACCTCTTTACCAATTTGCAATTGTACATGCTCCAGAAAGTGTACACAAGCAGATTGAACTCACCATCAAAATTTTTTTATGGCAAGGAGGTAAGAACGAGACTAAAAAATTTAGTCTTATCAATTAGACCCAAGTCACATCCGGCTCCAAAGACTTATGAACATAGCATTTGGAGAAAAAATTATTTGAAGATTTATTATAGGGGAGTCTAGTTGGTGGAAACAAATTTTAGAGGCAAACTATTTGAACAACTCCATAAATATTCTTCTCATTGAAAAAATCCCTATCAGGCCCTACTCTCATATATGGAAACTGATAAGAAAATCTCTCCCTCTTGTGAAAGAGAATATCTCTATAGTCCCGAAAGGCAGTCGTGAAACCCATATTTGGAGGGACATTATTATGGGTCTACCTCCTATTTTGAAACACCAGTGAATTTAACTCCTAATGTCATGGAATTAAGAAGGAAATTTGTTATTTGGACCAAATTTCAAATTGGAACCAAAGAGATTACTTTTGGGAAGTTTGGAAACAACCTCATTTCCCTCACAAGCTTAAACCTCAATGGGACACTTTGTTAGGTTTTTAAAAAGGTGTTTCCCCTATCAGATTGGGTCAACAAGACTGCTACAAGTGGATTCCATCAGGACGAGACAACAAGTTAAAACAGGGTATCTGAAACTCCAAGAGCAAGGAAACATGCAGAATTGGCCCTTATGGAAAGTGGCCTGGAAGATTAAAAGTCTCCCAAAAATTAAAATATCTTTGTGGACCATGTTAAAGGGAATAATTATAATAACTGAAAACCTCCAAAAAAGGGACATTCTAGGTCCTTCTAGTTGCCCTTTGTGCCTTGAGGAAGAAGAAAACATACATCATTTATTCATTGGTTGCAAATTTTAAAAATATTGTTGGAACTTGTTCATCATTCCAATCGAAGCTAATATCAATTTCAACATAGGTATTTCTGAATACTACAAGAACTAGAAAAGAAAGTATCCTTATTCCTTTAAAAATAAAAATATTATTAAGAGGTTATGGACCAGTTTACCATCTTTCTTAATTTGGAACATTTGGTTAGCTAGAAACAAGAAAAATTCCAAAATATAAAACCCAATTTAAGAAATATTCTTGCAAAGACATGGGGTTTAGCAGCTGAATTTTTGTTCTCAAAGGGAATAAAAATCTGGATCTCGGTATCCTCCAGCAAGAGGAAATAACTTGGATCATTCTAGCATCAAATAGGACTCAACAATTTCAAACTCATCTCAGAAAGGCTCCAAGTGACCACAAAAAATGGAAAATTTGAATAAAATAAAAGGTGTTTTTTCTTTGGATAAGCACTCTAAAAAGGCCATGTCTATTCTTTGATGGTGCCTTGAAATAAAATTCGAGTATAGCTAGAGTGGATAGTTGTGTAGTCGATCAAGATCTGAGGAACATGATAGCTTTTGAATGGGACCTTGGCATCAAAAATAATAATAAAGAAGAACCCTATGGATTTCTTATGGGCTCTTAAATTATTAAGAGTAATAACCAATGAATCCAGTGATATTCAGTGACTCCTCCATTCTAATGCAAATAATGGTCAAAAAATCAAAACCAAAAAATGTATATATTGGCCATCTCATCTCTTGAATTCAGTCCCAATTGGATTCCTTGGGAAATTTTACCTTCTTTCATATCCTGAGGGAGAGTAATAAAACAAAAAACAAATATTCCAATTACATTGTTGATAGACCAAAGGGAAAAATTAGAATTGGAAATGAAATTTCCATCCAAACTATCCCTTAAATGTTTCTTATGATCTTCCCCACGGTACTTTCTCCTCATGTTGTGGATCATATCTATTAAAATTCTGAACCAAAATGATTTAGCCAACATCAAAATCCACACAATATCTGCCTTTGTCTCAAATGCGCTGCTCCATGAGGATCTTCCTCTCCCTTCGTATCCTCTCTGCCATCCATATCGATTTTCTTTAGATTATCCATCATGCTTCCTTTGACCCATCGACTCCTCGATATTCTCTCATCGTTATCCCTTCCTGACTTCGATCCCATCCTATCCTCTTTATATTTCCCTTTCGCTCAGGGATCTCCAGCGTTTTTTTCTGCTCTCATGTGTTGTGGTCCTTTGTTTCCCTGAACTGCATCCTAATCTCCTGGATCTACTCCCCTGTGTTCCGTTCCCTGCACTTCAAGTTTTTGTGTAGCACTTTCTCTCCTCACAGGTAGATATCCTCCACTCCATCACAATGTTTCTCCTCTTCTTATGTTCAAATTGAAGAATGGATCCTTTGAGCAGCTCTCAAAAAATCAATCCCTATCCTCATTGCAATTCCTAGAAGGTTTTCATTGAGAAAATTAAGGCTATGCATAAATAGTTACGATATCATACTCGTACGCAAAACACATATATATTGCACAAGATTGACGATCACAGTAAGGAGCTTGAAACAAACAATAAAAAATGTGTGCATCTTGAAAATGCAGTCAGTTTCCTCTGGGAGGTCATCGCTAAAAATCCTAGAGAAAGCTCAAATAACCCAGAATGTCACAGCAAAAACCAGCCTCAGGAAGAGAAGATTTTCAATTAGTATTAGCAAAATTTCATCTTCATGGAGCCCCAACATCATATTTCCCTCAATCTCAGTTATCTTTCTAATGATTCTAGTTAGTCATGACATGTAAATATGTCTTTTTGTTGCAACAATTTGTCAATATTTCTAAGATCAATGTTGTAGGAAGGTTAGGATGCCATGATGCAAAAGGAAATTTTGTTAAAGAATATGCAAGGGTTTTGTTGCTCTCTTTTTCCTTGAATCCTTCAATGAATATGTATTAGAAGCTATGCTTCCTCTTTTTTGAATATAATATAAAACTACCCGAATCTGTTAATATATATATATATATATATATAGGATTGAATATAGTTCATTCAATTAACCACGGAATCACCAAAAAAATGAATATGTGTAACCCCCCCTCAATAGCAAATGAAAGGAGTTTTGCATAATAAGAGTTCAGCTTGATTGTTTGTGCTCAGCCCAAGATCCATGGAAACATGAAAAGAGAGTGAGACAGAAATATGTAAAAAGAAACCCCCCCCCCCAACACTTTTTCCAAAATCAGCCGAGGCCCCATCAAATAAGTTCCACGGGATCAAATGATCAGGATGTTTAGCTTTAATTACCTGAACTCGTCATACAACTTTAGCTTGAGTGTAATAACAAAGAATTTTCATTACTCCCATTGTGATGAATTTAGGAGAAGAGACCTCGTCTTGGAAAATAATGTGGTTCAGAGTGATGCAAATCCCCTATAAAATTATCAAAGGGATAGCTTTGAATACATGAGAAGAAGGAAAGGACAACCAAAATTGTTGGGCTTCTTCAATGAATTTTCCAGATCATTGACCAATTCCTTTTATATGATGTCTTCAATATTTCTAATATATTCCCACCATATGTGTATTTTTTAACCTTGTACAAATAATACTTATAAATGAACTCCTAAAAAAGTAGAAAATATACAATGGCAAGAAAAAGAAATATACGCTAAGATTTCTCTCTTGGAACCGAAAACTGGGAAAACCAGATTGATTTTTCATTATATTCCTTTCAATGTTAATATACATTATATACATGTCAAAGCATTCATAAAACCTCGATCCATTGATCCTATATTGGAACATAATTGTAGTTCCTTTAACTGGATCTACAAAACCATAGGCAAAACCACCTTGTGCAAAACCACAATTTTTTTTCAGGGCACTACCTTGAACCGTGTGTCTTAAAAAAAATTTCATGTTGCCTTTGTCTTTGCATATATGATAATCTCTACAATATCACCACATTCACCTCTTCTTGTATTTATTTATTTCTACAAATATTTTCATTGTCTAAGTTATAAATCCTTAGTTTGTCTCTCAAGCTTCTGAGGGCATCCATCCAATCAGGAGAATTTTCTTCTAACATCTTTCCAACTAAGTCTTATTTCTGGTTAGGAAAGGTTTTTTCCATGTCGTATTATACCATTCTACTACTCATTCCTTTATTTTTTGTTGTATAACATGTCTTATTATGTTTTTTCACACACACAACTCACAACTAAATCAATCATAAACATATTAAGCATAGCCTTGGTATGTCAACACCAAGCATGCTGACCTAAAGTTCTTCACACAACCAAACCCCATATTAGTTACATATTCCATAAAATAAAAGGGAAATATAAGAATTCCATCTAAATTAGCAATCACATAAACTATTGGCTTAGATAAACATTCATATAATAAATTAATGCATTCATCCATATAAACTTAAATTCTACTCTCTATGCATGGGCCCTTCAAGTCCAATTTTGAACCAATGCTTTGATACCACTCTGTAACACTTATCACCCCTTAAAACTCTCTCAGACTATGGATGTGCTAGTATTATGACCCTATATCCATTCTTGGTTATGAACATGGGTTTACAACCTATTTTTCTCAAAATATTTGAACCTTAAAACTAATTCAAACATATTGTTTATCTCATCGAAATATTTTTAGTGATATAAATTTTATCTCAATCCAAACCTTTGATAGAAATTTATGACCCTCCAAAATTTAGCCCATCAAGGAGGCCATGTCATCAAAGGAAATATATGTGGCACCCACATGGCCACACTTATACCAAAAGATGCCACGCCACTGCCATGTGGGGGGTCCACATGGCACACACATCATATCAATAGTGTCACATGCCAATCTTTAGTTCCTTGGTATCGTGGTTACTGATATTTCCTTTTCTCGGGTTAGAATCGCCTGAGACCCATTCCCATGGTACCATGTTCCCGATTATCCCTTCCCTAGTGTTATGTTCCTTGGGATTAAAAACCCCAGTATTGCATCGCCCTAGGTAAATAACTATTGTTTTCCCCTAGGATAATGTTCCTCGGGCCTATATTCTTTACCTCCCCCTATACCACACTCCCCGGGCCAATAGGCTTAAAATATTGATTAAACATCAATTAAAAATTGATTAATTACCTTAATTAAAAGGATTATTATTTAATCATACACATGCCATCATTCGGATTTACGTAGAAATGCGTTATTTCAAAGACCGGTTATTTTTCCAAATCATTGATATATTTAAAAAACCATTGTCACTTCCGCTATGCAACTTGCAATATGGTTAAACTATTTTAAAGATTTATGAATATCAATTATCTAAGCACAAATACATAGGTATTCATAACTATAAAAAGTAGTTGCAATCCATTTATTAGACATTAATAATCCTCTGGAAAAAAAAAAATGAGCTACTATATTCAAAAGTTATTGTTGTCAAACAAGAGAGAATAAACACAATATCTCACATCAATCATGAAAATAATATTGAACAACAAAGCCCATACATTCATTAAAATCATAGACATACTAAATAGCATACCAGTCATAAACATAACATTGAAAATCACAGTTCAAGATTTAAAAATGAAATGTAATACACTTATTTATATATCTTAAACTGGCTCGAAACTGAAGGAGGGACTTCCACTCTCCACCCAACCATAAGCCAACTACACATCAACCTTCTTGCAACTGACCAACCCTAAGATATATTCAATGTCTGAGGAATTATTCCTCGGGGAATTCACACCAAAGGCTTGGTTTGACACTCATATTAAATACTACTGTCTATGGGGTTTATCAATTTCCTTGAACAATGAGTACCAAGGTGGTTTATCCATTTTACCTATAACAAGAACCAAGGTGGTTTATCTGTGGTTCCTAGCAGTAACCACCACAATAACTCAATATTTCCTCTAAGTTCACTCATATGGATTCACCCAAGGTTCAGATGGTGTATTTATTAGTATCGGGAGTTGGAATCCACTGCCCAGGTTGTTTATTAATTATATTTTCATAGTGTTGTGTGGATTAATCCGTCTTGCGGACAAGACCGATCTCCCTAGTACTAAAAGTATCTAGCAAAAAACAACCAAATAAACTAATCTTTCTCTAAGCATATATGATTTACAAAAAACTCTACAGAGGTGTAAAAGACTTATCGTATGTCCAGCGCTTGTTTGAAGTCGTTGTTGTCCCTCGTGCACTTGAAGGAGTTATCTTCGTAAACCTGCGATCACAAACAAGAAAAATATTAAATAGCACCTGTATAGACATCATCATAAACCATGCTTATCATAATGATCAAGGAATCTATGAAATAAACCATTAACTGACATCTTATTGAGAAAAATGAGTATATTTGTATTAATTTCAAAAGAAAGAAAACCTTACAACCTTAGCCTTGATGTTGCACAGGTCTTCCCGGGGTCTGAAGCAGGAGTCTCCTCTACTTTGATAAGCTCTGCACTCCTCCAACCAAGACGAATAGAGGTATGTAATCTCTCCTCACAAAAGTCTTAGTTAACTGAGTCTAAATCTCAACAGCACTTAACCTCAAATATTCTAAAGCTTGAACTCCCCTTGAGGCTACCCAATTCCTCTTTTTATAGTGAAAAGGAGGAGGTTTCAATTCCAACTATGAAGGGATAGAATCCCCCTTCAAAGGGATAAGCTCCTCACATCAAGGGGTTAGCTCCATAAGGTAAGGGATACATGAACCTCATAAGAGCGGTTCTACCACTGCAAAATATTTTCTAGAAGCTTCTAGAATTTATTTAAAGTGAGCTTTTCTGAGTTTACTTGCACCTTTTTAATCTTTACAGGGGTCCGCACCCATAACGTAGAGAAAGTGCGTTCAGGTACGCAGAAGACATGAACATTAGGTGCGGGACCGCAGGCAAGATACAGAGAAAGTGCGACACCAAATTTTAGGAGATTTCTAGGAACTTTTCTCTGATTTTCAAGGCTTGACATGAGGAACTGATATGTTAGACTTGCAAAGGGGGAAAGTATGAGTAATAATGAGCCCATACACATAGTAGAATGTCAGGATGACAATTTTCAGTGTAACAGATTGCCCCCTAAAGTACAAGTCTGGAATAGATGAAGTTGAAGTCTGTCATATATGAAGAGTGCAGTACTTTATCATTTCAAGGATCATCCTGTGGACACCCCAGTCGGAACCTGTAAAAACATTCAATGCAAAAAATATATATATATATCATCGCTGAGGTAGGCATTCCCATACTCAAATCAAAACTAACTGGAAATTAATTCAAATTGTTTTGATACATGAATGATTTTGAGTACATCACAGTATAGACATGTGTAGACATAGTATGGACACAACCATTTGTTTATGAAAGGTCTACTGTATAAATGATAACAAAATTCCTCGCAGCCTGGATGGTAGAAACTAGATCCAGGGTCTTGATTTCCGCATCTTGAACTAGTACGATTCTATCCATGCGAATGAATGTGTCGAAGTCGAACATGGTAGAAACCACTTGATTACCAGTTAATGATGTAAACTGTTAACAAGTGTGAGAGTAACCACCAGTAATGTCAATGGCTCTCAAAGTACCCAGTACAATCCATGAAATGTGAATGAATGAGCTAAAGTCGAACATGTCACGGAATCATTCGATCGAAGGTCAATGATGCAACCTGTTGTCGAAAGCGAGAAACTTGCCATTGAGGCATGCAGATTTCAAGGTACTGACGATTTCTAGATCAACTTCCTAGATAATGAGTTGTCGTCGATAGAAAGTGATCCGTTGTAGGCAAGCCCACAACACGAAATCATAGATCAAGTTTTGAAAATATATTGGCAAGGACTGACTCAGGGATGGTCAAAATGAATGACAGATATTTTGCAGATGAATGGTTTATTTAAACTGTCCTCTTGAACACATAACGACACTGCAGATGGCTTGGTGACAATTAACCCAAAGCTAATACCCAGAAACCGGCTGAAGACTTTCAATGTGGTTTGATTAACTGTTAGGTAAAGGATTTCCCAACCCAGGTGAACAAAAAGTGTCGTGTTCAAGAGTGGTTAACTGGATTTTCAAAAAATCAAAATACAACAAACAAGTCCATTTTTCTCTCTTTTCCCCCACCATTTCTGGCAAGTACCTCTTTATTTTTGACAAGCTTGAGGAGGATAACATTTGCTTGTTTATAAGCTCATCCTTCGGATGAGTCCAACTTAGTTTAAGATTCAAACCCTAAGAAGGAGTGGTTCGTTCCTGTTTAGAATTGAACAGGTCCTTTACTGTTAAATTTTAACAAGTCCAGTATAGGAGAAACTCGGTGTTTTTCAATTTTAGGGAGTCAGAAGAAAAAACTTAAGAAAACTCCATGGGTGTACTTTTTCGTAAATTTAGTCTCTCGAGCCCGAAAAAGGATAAAATAATGCGGGAGAGAACTCTATTGATCGTAATTAGTCAACATATACCTTTTTCGTAAATAGTCCATTTCAGTCTAGAAAAGGGGTAAACTTATACTGAAGGGACGATCATTCATTTACTTTAACGAGTTCGAATAATCAAGTACTCAGCAATCTTTTCATGTTTTAGAGAGTCTGAAAAGGGCTTAAAAGAGGACTCCAAGTTTTCGTTTTTTCGTAAAATTTTTGAAAGAGTCCGAAAAAGTGATAAAAGTATGCTCTTTGTTGAAAAATGATCAATTCTCCTGAAAAATCCAATTTCTGCACAAAAACTTGAAACATTACACATACATGTTTAAGATAAGTAAAAATTATTTCAAAAATACCCTTTTTAAAGTGAAAAATAAACAAATTAAAAATTTATCTATTCGAAAAAACTTATAAAAAAGACTTTTTCAACTTCATTTTTACTGTTCAAGTTCAGAGTGAAAAGTAAAAGCTTTTGGGTAAAAAAGTTCCTGTGAAGATTCTGGAAAATCCGTCTGACGAAATCGAGAACCGTCAGTCCCAGGTAATCCAAGACCTCCTAATTTCATCCGTTTTCATTTCATTTTTAGGCTCTAGATTTTATTTTTAAGGGAAAAATATGGTTTAAAAAATCGCTCGCGGAGGTCCGCAGGTGGAACACATGGATCCTGCGGACCCTGAATTTTTCCTATGTAGAAAAAATTCGTGGGTCCGCACTTGTCTCACAGCACGTGTGCGTTCCTACGCACTGTGTACAAAGACAAAGTGCGGTCCCCGTGTGTTTAAATTTCAAAACCAAATTTCTCATTTTCCGCCCAAAAATTTTCAAATTAGATTGTTCTAACATATCTTTTTATGCATTGTAGGATTAACAAGATGTTGATTTGGAGAGAACGTGAGCATGAGGATGTGGACGACGCCGCAATGCTCCATTTTCCCACAATGCAAGCATTAAGAGCATGTGGTTTATATAAATTCTGGGCCATTCAGGGCATGAGGGCACAGGTAGACCTCCTAACATAGCTGGTAAACAAGTGGAACATACAGGACCAGTGTTTCATTATTGGCGGCCACTGGCTCGAAATAGAGCTGGAGGATATTTATTTTCTGACTGGTTTGTCCAAGAGGGGCGAACAACTTTCCTTGTTTGGGACTAGGCCAGGTGGCCAAACTGTCGCTAGTCTTCGACAAGAATTCTATAATGATCAGGCAGACCCCAGGGACAAATGGATTGATATAAAAACTATCATCCATCCCGAGCTAAAATTTATTGTGTTTACTGTTACCAGGCTGTGTGGGAGTGCGGCACTACATGTGGCTACCGGTTCCCAGATGCGCATTGCTGTGGACTGTTTTCGAGGCACCATTTTCAACTGGTGTGAAGCTCTGTTGGCCAATGTAAAAGGCCAACTAACTAGAGCGAAAAATGGAAAACTAAATAACTTTGGATATGGATCCATCGTAGTCACCTTTTCTCTAGAGATAATCCCCATGTTAGCTCCGCGGAGTATTCCTGTTGATGTCGGTCGACCTCGAGAACCTAGGATGGTTCGTTGGATTGCATTGATGGCATGTCACGACATTGAGAGCGCTGAGAGTGTTCGATTTCCTCCTTCATATTTTCGTTGGCTGGAACGCCAAATTTTTGTTATAGAGGACTTTCCATACACCGAGATATATTTCAGCGGCGACCGAGAGATGACTCTCCCAGTAGGGGAACAATGGGATGAATCAGGTAAAATCATTTTCAACAATTTCTAATTCTAATTTTTTGTTTTATAATCGTCTTGAAATTAATAACCAAAAGTTTTGAATGCAGATGTGGGCCCACGGCGACCAGCCCATCTCCAACCTTGTGAAAGAAGACAACCAGTTGCAGGTGCACCAGCCCCAACAGGCCAATCAGCAGAGATCCTGTCTGATTTAGAGCATCACCTAGAGCATCTGGCTCTAGATATTCCAGAGACGGACATAGATGAGATTCCACTCAGATTGCAGAGATTCGTGATTGGTGTTCCAGGACCTTTTAGGAGGTTCCTATGTAGGGTGGCCCGGGCAGTGTTCTCTTATCGTGATCACCATCATTGATGGGATTATCGTGTCGTAGACTCATATTTTTGACTTTTTGTGTTACCATTTTTCCGATCATAAGGTGTTTCCAACCCATGATTGAAGACGATGTATATTTTTTTTTAAAACACTTTTATACTATGATATATCACTATTTACCGGTTATCTGTGTACATGTTATGAATGTTGTTTGATTTAATGTTTTTATCATTGCAAATGTCGATTTATCATACTAGAAGCAACTGCATCTGCTAATGTATTTAAATGTCTTGGAATATGTTGATATTCAATGTAATCAAATTCACATTCCAAGAGACGAACTCTCAAAAATAACCGTAATAACACTGGATTTCTAATGGCATAAACCCTGTTAAGCTGTAATACAACAAGTTCAGAATCCAACCTAACAATCAAACTCTGAATTCCAAAAGATATGGATTCAGATAATAACTCAATCACTGCACTATACTCTGCAATTTTATTCATTGTCTGACCAAGGCTTACCCCATGCATGGATACTAACTCTTCAGAGGGTGAATAAATTACCCAAGCTGCGGAGGAAATGTTCCGTGTACTATGACAAGTACCATCAGCAAAACCAACGTAGGTTTGAAAAGACGTCGACATCTGCAATATCAAGAGTAAAAACTCAGATAAGCAAGAATAGTGACAAAACACACTTCTAAACTAGGCACACTTTTATAATCTAAAACACACCAGTTGTAAAGAAATCTGATCTAATTAAATCTCCACACCATGTTTAAGCATAATATCGCTTCGGATAAAGCCCATTTCTAGGTTTATCTAAAGGGACACCATCAAAATATATCAGCTCATAGGCCCCTTTTGTCAGCTTTCGCTTAACAATGAAAGGACCATGCCACATAGGCACGAATTTCCCAGCTCCTAGCTTATTGTTGGCTTGATCATAAACTAAGACTAGGTCTCCTTCTGAAAAATTTCGAGGGGTAACACTTCTATCATACTGAGCTTTTATCCGTTTGACATGACCCTCGTTTTCTATTGCAGCATTTCGTCAATTCTCATCTAGCTGAGCCAAGTAAAAAAAACGTTTCTCCTTCTCAGACGTAGCTGGAAGTAATTCTATGGCTAATTTCAAAGACGAAATTTCGCACTCAATTGGTAACACAGCCTCCAAACTGTAAACCAGTTAAAAGGGAGTGAAACCAGTTGATGTTTTTAGCGAGGTTCGATATGCCCAAAGTGCTGAAAATAACATGGAATTCCAATTCGTCTTGTGAATACCAATAATTCATCTAATCATAATGACTAAAAATTTATTGATAGCTTCAACCAGACCATTAGCTTGCGGATAATACGGAGTGGAACTATCATGGCACAAGCCAAGTTGATCTGTCAGTTCAGTCATCATGATATTCCGAAAATGACTTCCATGATCTGTAATAATGGCTTGAGGAACACCGAACCTAGCAATTATGTGATTTAATACGAAATTTGCAGCACTCTTGCCGTCATCCAAAAATGTAGGCATCGCCTTGGCCCACTTAGTAAAATAATCTACTGCTAAGATAATATACGCATGCCCCCCGGCCGAGTGAGGGTTACATGTAATAAATTCAATACCCCATTTTGCGAAAGGACCGACAACAATTATAGGGTGAAGAGGAGCGGGTGGCGCACGCATCTTACGATCAAAAAGTTGACAATTGTGGCATTTCCGGACTACATAAATACAATCTTTGAATAACGACGGCCAGAAATAAACAGCGCGCAATATCTTTTGAGCTGTGGCATACCCAGACATATGACCACCACATGCCCCAAAATGGCAATCATTTAAAACCTTCTCAGCTTCTTCATGAGTAAGACAGCGTCGGAAAACAGAATCCGCACCACGAAGATAGAGTGTATCACCAATAATATTGTACTGTTGGGATTGGAAGCGTATTTTCCGTCGCTGAGATCGTGAGATTTCAGGCCAAAAAGATTGGGTTTGGAGATAGACGATAATATCTCCATACCATGAATCAAGTGTACTGATAAGAAACAAAGATTCATCCACAATGGGCTCTTCTACCACAGTTTCAATATCAGTAGAGGGGAAATCACACATCAATTCTGCGAAAACCAAAAATTTCTTTGCCTTGGATTTTTCAAACTCCAAGTCAAATTCTTGCAGGATAACTATCCATTTGGAATACTTGCCCCCTAGAAATTGTTTGGTCAAAATGTACATCATAGGGTTACAGTCAGAAATTACTGTGGTTTTGCATAATAAGATGTAGTGTCTAAATCTTTGAATAGCTTGAACTGCTGCCAAAGCCAATTTCTCCACATGTGTGTATTTAATCTCAGTCGGATGCAGATTTCGACTAAGATAGTAAATCACATGTTCAATTTTAGATTCATCTTCCTATACTAAAACCATCCCAATTGTGGAATGAGAGGTGGTGAGGTACAAAATGTAGTCCTGGTTGTAGTTGGGAGGATGCAATAATGGTGCATGGGTCAACGCGTGTTTAAGTGCATCAAAAGATCGATCAGCGACCTCATCCCAAAAGAATGGAATGTTCTGTTTCAGCAACTGGGTAAAACCCTTTGTAAGCTCAGCGTAGTTAGGAATGAACCGACGTAAAAATTTTGCTTTCCCCTGCAAAATTTGGAGTTGGTGCAAAGTCGAAGGAGGAGGTAAATTGACAATAGCTTCGACCTTCGATGGATCAACGCGAATTCCTTATTTCGAAACAAAAAATCCCAGTAAGCGACCCGATTCTACACAGAAAACACATTTGTGTGGATTCAGCCTAATTCGATAATGCCTACATCTCATAAAGATAGCTTGTAAATGAGTGAGATGGTCAGCCCTATGCGATGAATGAGCAGGTAAATCATCGAGATAAGGCTGCACAATGTGCTTAATGTCATGAAATGCGTAAGACATAGCCCTTTGAAAAGTTGCTCCAACGTTCTTCAATCCAAAGGGTAGCTTGCGATAATAAAATGTCCCCCAAGGACAAATGAAAGTTGTTTTTGGCTGATCAGCAGGGAGTATGTTTATTTGATTGTAACCGGAAAAACCGTCCATAAAGGAAAACATTTCACTGTCGGCACAATCATCGATTATTTGATCGATATAGGGGGTTGGATAATTGTCTTTGGGACAAGCTCGATTAATATGCCTATAGTCGATACATACTCGTATCATTCCTTTTTTTTTAGTAACAAGAACAATATTTGATACCCACTCCGTTAATGGAATTGGATAAATAAAACCTGTGCAAAGTAATTTTCAACTTCGGCTTTGATAGCAGCAGCTTTTCTAGGATGTATTTGACGTAAGCATTGACGAACAGGTTTGGCATCTGGGTAAGTCTTGATTTCATGTACGATAATTGACGGATCAATTCCTGGCATTTCTTCATAGGACCAGGCAAACACATCACGGAATTCTTGAAATAGGGCTTTATAAGTTTGAATTTCATCTTCTGTACAGCAAGCACCTATATGAATGTTTTCAATTATTCCTGGCTTTACTGAAATGTCAATTGGAATCGTTCGAGAGATATTTTCCAAATTTAACTCAGAATCAGGATTTCGCAATGGATTGTGGGGTTCTTAGACATATTTAGCAGTAAAAATTGAAGCGAAATCATCTTCAAAATGATCTAGTTCAGGTAAAAACGAAGATCGGTGATGTAGATCTTCCCATGGTAAATCATCAACGGACAAAAATTCACAAATCTGCTCATCGGTATGAAAAAGATCAGGAAATGTCATTGTGGTTGAACTGGATATAGAAAGTGATTCCTCATGGATCCCATTCATTGGATCAACTTCGGTTGAAGAGGGTTCGGAAAGTTACTGTACAGCCTGGTACGCAATTTCAAATGGACTCAAAGGCATCATGCCATCAAATGAATCTAACTCAGAGTCGGATGGTACGACCCAAGGATCATCAAACATAATAGTGTCTGACGAAATCATATGAATAGTTGCATTAGAAGGCAATACGTTAGGAGGAGGAAAGGAAAAAGTTCCTAGTAAACCAGAATCTTTAATCAAACCTACTCCAACATCCTTATAAGGGATAGCCACTTTACCAATGTGCTAGATTGTTTCTATAGAGGATGAGTCGAATGAAAAATAAGTTAATTGATCTATTGTAATGATCCTTCCTTGATGTGGAAATTTTATGAGTCGAAAGACCGAAGAAACAACAACAGTCATAGCATAAGACCAACTGCAACCCAGAAGAAGGTTGTAATCTAGAGGGGCATCAACCACTTCCACATCTAGATTTACAATTTTACCTTCGACCCCTATGGGTAAATCCTGCAAAATACCAAAAGGGTGGAAACCTCGACCATCAAAAGCCTTAAGAATCGTCAAATACTGATTGAGTGTAGGCGAACCAAGCAATTTCCAACACTGGATCAACATAATACACGTTGAAGC
This sequence comes from Pinus albicaulis, assembly GCA_034641835.2. Lineage (NCBI taxonomy): Eukaryota > Viridiplantae > Streptophyta > Pinopsida > Pinales > Pinaceae > Pinus > Pinus albicaulis. Next base: position 144,247,466 of record CM076578.1, on the reverse strand, counting down.
TCCCTCATCAATCACAGTCCGAAAGATCAATTTTTTTTTACTAACACTGGAATTTGGAAAGCCATTTGATGAGGTAGGCGAGGTTTACTATTTTCTAAATCAAAGATCATAAGGTTGGAATCATGAATATCGACAACTCCTATGGGAGACAAAAGCAATTTACGTTGTGCTAGGCATGATTGCATCACTTCCAAAGCCGACATTGCTGAAGGGGAAATAGCTAAATCTTCAACAATGTTGTAATTCTGAGCAGCTCTCACATGTGGATTGAAAGCCAATTTATGAAAAACACCCTTAGCAGGTGGTTTGATTATTAAGTCTGGATTTGGTTTCTCGATTTGTAGCAGACCAGAAAGAGGAGGAGGTGTAGTTGATGTGTTTTCACTAGAATATTCTGCTTCTTTACCATCAACAGGATTCTTAGTACCATAATCTTGTGATCGCGTTGCAATCCGTACATGAGACATCATTAGAATAGGTTCTTCTGAGGTATTCGAGGTAGAACCAACCATTTTAGTATCTTGAGTTGGAAAAGGATCCTTCTAGACAGCAGGTTGTTGTGAACCTTTAATGAATTTTGCAACCTCTGCTCGATGTGGGCATTCCTTAGTAAAATGATCCTCATCACAAATGTAACAAGGATAGCGAGGTTTACGTTTTTCGTCATTGGATTTGTTTTTATCAGTTTTCTCTTTTGAATTCTTTTTTTTTTTATTCTTCCCTTTCTTTTTACCGCCAGATTTAGATTTGGTCGTAGATGTCTCTAAGACATGAATGTCAGCCGAAATTTCGGGGGAAGATTCTCCTTTCAGGGAATCAGGTAGAGTTATAATAGGAGAAGAATTCTTTGAAGATTTCTTCTTACCTTTTGTATTTATTGTACCAATCATACCATCAACGGCATGACACCCTGAAGGAGCTGCAGCTATTTGACCTTGTTTTGGAAGATCGGGGATTTTTTCATGTAAAGTACTTGACTGCGTATAAACGAGGTCAAGGTACTGAGCTTGAGCAATTACTTGCTCCTCAGTAACAACGCCAGCCTTAGCTACATCTTCAGTGATCTTGGGTAATAATGATTTAACAAACCATTCCGCCAAAATTTGATCCAGAATGTAAACTTTCACCAAACGCCTTCTACGTCGCCATTCATGAATATGATCAGAGATATACGTGGATGTGGATTTCTTTAGTGAAGTTAATAGTTCTGTGCCATTTTTGTATCTGACAAGAAACTGAAAATGAGTCAAGAAGGCAGTTGCTAACTGACTGAAATTATTAAACGAGCCTCGTGGTAACTCAATGTACCATTTGGCGGCAAGACCAATAAGAGTTCTTTGGAAAAGACGTAAGCGAATTGAATCATCAATTATTGAATTAGACGCACACCAGAGGTGATAATTCATAATGTGATTTGATGGATCCTCTCCTGACTTACCTTCGAATTTTGGTATATCACTGGGCAACTTATGTGGCATTGGCGGCTAGTACGGATAATAGAAAATCGGATCATTCGTAAGGCGCGTCAAATCAGGTAAATCCAAAGTTGCAATAAATGGTAACTGACGGTTAGGGTCACGAAAACCTTGAGTAGCCAAAGCAGTTCCAGGAGGTGGATACCTAGGATAACTGGGAATCGGATTTGCATTAGGAATTATGTAACCTCCCGGATAACCAGGATTAACCGGACCAAATTGGGGTTGTTGAGGCTGTTGATAAGTATATCCAGGGTACAGTTGATACTGATAACTTGGATTTTGTGAAAAGGGACCGAATTGAGGCTATCCCTGGTACGGTTGATACGTGAATTGTGGTTGACGTGTGACAACTGTACTTGTACCGGCTTGTCCTGCAGGCATCTGAACCGAAGTCTGAACTGAAGGTCCTGACTGGGGTATAGAGACTTGAGGGATTTGCACGGATGCAGGGATAGAAGAACTCGGAGCTACAAATACTCCAGAAACAGGTGTTGTAGGTTGAACAGACGCCACAACAGTTGCAGCAGTTTGAGGCGGAGTCTGAGGCGTCCTAGGCCCAGACTGCTGAACAGAACTAGGTGCAGGAGTTTGAATAGTGGACTGGACGAGTTGCTGGGTTGGAATAGAAACCAAAGGCTGTCCAGGTTGAGAAGGCAACTGCACATTAGGTTGCATAGGCTGTTGATATTGGGATGGATCCCACACCATATTCATTCCGGGGTATTGTCCCGCAGAAGGTTGAACGTAAGGACCATAGCCTGGTTGAACGTAGGGTTGATAAGTAAGTGGTAAATTTCCGGCTCCTTGAACAGATGATTGACCAGAAGGCTGTTGGAAACCTTGAATTGGGTACTGACCTTGAGGTTGATAACTTTGAGGTGCGTATTGAAGCTGGGGTTGATAAGGACCCTAGGGAGCATATTGAGCTTGGGGTTGACCTTGGGGTATGTACTATCCTTGAGGTTGATAACCTTGAGGTATGCACTATCCTTGAGGTTTCCATCCAAAATAATATGATTGCATAGTTTTTCCTGGGAAAAATATACCTTGAGGTTGCCCCCAGGTGGTAACTGACTTCTTGGTTGCCCCCCAGGTGGTAACCGACTACCTTTAAGGTTGGGGATTCAGAATATTACCAGACATCATAAAGATTTGCTCTGCGTTTGACGTTTCAGTTTTAATTCCACTTAAACCAGATGATAACACTTGTTCAATTGGTTGAGGAGCTGCTCCCGAGAAAGTACCAGATAGAGCCTGATATCCCGAAGGAACAGAAGGACCACCGTGTAAAAATGCTTCCAGTGTCTAGGAAAACATGGATGACTCTCCTGCCATAATGGATGACGGATAGTAACCTCTGGGTGTAGGATGAAATGGAATTCGAGGTGGAGAAAAAGCAAGACCCGGATTCTCTAAAAAAATTGTTAAAGATAGATACCAAGCACTAGTTCGAATAGGGCTGTAGAAAATAGATTCACGCTCCCTAAGATTTAAAGACTGAGGGGATTTGGGAAGAGATAACTCTTCGTCTGGATTAGTAAGTTCTTCAATAGAAATACGCCCAGATGGAAGATCGTCAGTGACAATATTTCTTACCCTAGGTGAACCAGGATCGCTAGAAGTTGGTGTAATAAATCCTGAGGATGTTTCCAAAACAGAAGGTTCAGTTTCAGGTTAAGATATTTCAGGTTCGTCAGCTAGTTCACTAGAAGGAGAAATACTACCAGTAACTTCAGAAACTGAAATCAATTCAGAAATATGTTCTGTTATGGGTGTTTGATAATTAGGATGAACAACTACAGATGAAGTTCCAACTTCTGTTGATCTAATCCTACCGCTACTAGATGATACCAGAGCACGAAACCCTTCAAGCTGACTTGGTGTATATTCAGGGGGTTTCCCTTGTAGTCTCCGGGATTGTCTCAGAAATTCCACCACGATTAAATATTAACTAATCACACGCAAATAAATAAAATTTCAATGAAAACACCTAAAGTCTCTAAAGAAACAAACAGCTGAATCACATGCTTAAAAATCTAAGAGTTCAAACCACACACAAACAGTAACTTCCTGTACTAAAACCACTAGTTGGTGATGAAATCCAACTTAGTAGAAATTTAATACAGAAAGGGCGATTGGAATAGTTACCCCGACAACCTGCTTAATGAAACAGACTGGCACAAGTTTCCTCACAAAACCATCTCGTGTGAAGAGAACCCCCCAGAGAGTCCAAGTGAGTCTAGTCGACGTCTGCTCCAGGTACAGTGAGATATTTCCTTCACCGTCACCTTAGGAAATAATCTTAAGTTTATGGACACAAAGGTTACCAACAGTAACAAATATAACTGGGGGAAAAGTCTACGATCCGATCCCACGTGCAAGGGCAGAGTAACAAAGCTCAATCCCCTTGAAGGTTCCTCGACATGGTTAATCCGAGGTTTACCGACAAGTGACCCCAGGCTCCTCGAAAATGGTTAATTCGAGGTTTACCGTTTGTAATGTGCGCGAAATATTCTATCTTCCCCAATGAAACAGAATTGATTGTTTCAAAGGTTCGGACATGACCTCGTGATTGACTTCTTTAAGAGAAGCTTCTCAGATTATACAAATTACTCTTGGATTTATTTCCTACCGCAAGATTTGTCTACTTGTTTGTTTTTACTATCTTGGAGAGTTAATTACTCCCTACTCCAAGATACTAGCCTAAGCTATGTTGGTGATAAGAGCCCTAGAAAATAAAAAGATTACTAGATGAATTTTAACTAAGCATTACTTTTAGGAGTTGTTTCTTAAGTCAATGGGTGCGGAAATGAAACTTTGATGGTGTGAAGACTCGACTTCCAACAAAACTAAAAATGCACCTAAAAAATGATAATCAAATCATTTTCTTTCAATGAAATTCTAGCTAAAGAGAGAGTTGGAGAATGCAATTCTTTTAATAAAAAATTCCTTCTTTGAACATAAAGAATAATTGAAAGAAAATATTTTTGTCTTTTCAACAATAACTCAAAATGAGACAAATTATCAAAGCTCACAACAAAATCCTTTCACTTTCAAAAATTTGAAGCTACAAAAACAAGTTTCCTTCAAAAGAAATCTATAAATTTTTAAAAGCACTCAAAACTACAAAACTAATTTCGAGATCTAAAAACTTTAACAATCTACTTGAATAAAAGCTTTAAGATTTTTGAAGAATGTTTTACTTAGTTGTTCAGAAAACTAAGGATCTATTCGTCCAGAATAACAAACAGATCAAAAACACTCAAATATGTTTTTTATAAAAAATGAAATTCAAAAACCTATAACAAAGTTTTTTCGAAGATTTGCAAAGAAATAAGTAGCTCTATTTCTCAATAAAGGATGATTTCACAATCAGGTCAGATTCAGCAAAAATACAAAAAGACCAATGTAATCTGAGGTACTTCAAACTTCCAATGCTTCGAATCACTACAAAAACCATGTGAAAAGCAATCCAAAATGCAAAACTTCTAGAAAATCATCAAACACCAATACTGTTGAGGTTCATTCACAAAAGGCCTTTTGACAAAAAAAATCATCAATCTGGGAAGAAACCAAAAACTCTAAATCAAAATAAAGATAAACTGAAGAAAGAAATCTGAAGTTTTTCAAAATTTTAACAGGGTCCGAAGGCTTCCAGAAGTAACAGGTGCAGTCCCGCACTGTTTACTCAAGGAAAGTGTGAAATTCCCGCACTGTGCAAATAAAACAAAGTGCGGTCCTCAGAAAAACTAGAGAAAAACATAAAAGATTTCAAAATTTTCAAAAACAGAGAAAACATAAGCTACCCAGGCAGATATCTATCAATCAAAAACTAGGAAAAATGTTTCCTCAAATCAAAATAGAAAGAGAACCAAAAACAACAAGTTCTTTCCCCAGTGGAGTCTCCAATTTTTTGTGTGGATTAATCCGTCTTGCGGACAAGACCGATCTCCCTAGTACTAAAAGTATCTAGCAACAAACATCCAAATAAAATAATATTTTTCTAAGCATATATGATTTACAAAAAGCTCTATAGAGGTGTAAAAGACTTATTGTATGTCCAGCGCTTGTTTGAAGTTGTTGTTATCCCTCGTGCACTTGAAGGAGTTATCTTCGTAAACCTACAGTCACAAGCAAGCAAAATATTAAATAGCACCTGTATAGACATCATCATAAACCATGCTTATCATAGTGATCAAGGAATCTATGAAATAAACCATTAACTGACAGCTTATTGAGAAAAATGAGTATATTTGTATTAATTTCAAAAGAAAGAAAACCTTACAACCTGAGCCTTGATGTTGCACAGGTCTTCCCGGGGTCCGAAGAAGGAGTCTCCTCTACTTTGATAAGCTCTGCACTCCTCCAACCAAGACGAATAGAGGTATGTAATATCTCCTCACAAAAGTCTTAGTTAACTGAGTCTGAATCTCAACAGCACTTAACCTCAAATATTCTAAAGCTTGAACTCCCCTTGAGGCTACCCAATGCCTCTTTTTATAGTGAAAAGGAGGAGGTTTCAGTTCCAAATATGAAGGGATAAAATCCTCCTTCAAAGGGATAAGCTCCTCACATCAAGGGGTTAGCTCCATAAGGTAAGGGATACATGAACCTCATAAGAGCGGTTCTGCCACCTCAAAATCTTTTCTAGAAGCTTCTAGAATTTATTGAAAGTGAGCTTTTCTGAGTTTACTTGTGCCTTTTTAATATTTACAGGGGTCTGCACCCATAACACAGAGAAAGTGCGTTCAGGTACGCAGAAGACATGAACATTAGGTGCGGGACCGCAGGCAAGATACAGAGAAAGTGCGACACCAAAGTTTAGGAGATTTCTAGGAACTTTTCTCTAATTTTCAAGGCTTGACATGACGAATTGATATGTTAGACTTGCAAAGGGGGAAATTATGAGTAATAATGAGCCCATACACATAGCAGAATGTCAGGATGACAATTTTCAATGTAACACATAGAAAGCACCACAAGGGCCTGATGCCCATTTTCCAAGTGGTTTATTAGCTACTCAACAAGCACCACAATGATTCAGAATTACATGTTTGGGTGTTTTACAAGCTATAAAACAAGCACCAGAATGATTCAGTCATCCACTAATCCTCCCATTGACCACACAATCTTAGAAAACACAATCCAGTGGCCTCACACATATTTCCTAGGGGATTCACCGAAAATTCACAAGATTTAACTCATGCACAGGGTCATGCATACTAGCTCAGACACCCCTCTATATTTTTCCAATGCCCAACACCTCCTATACGCTCCAAAAATCAACCGAGTGCATTCAAATGGGAGAGAAAATTAGTACGAGAGAAAATTTGAGAGTCGAGAGAACATTTTGCTAGAGAGCCAACAAAGAAACCAACCCGAGAGAGAGGGAGAGAAAGAGAGAGAGACCTCCCTCTTCAGTTGTGAATTTTTATCCTTCTTCCCAACATCTTGTTGTACATTTGAGAGGTCACAGGCCTATATCTTTAATGAATTGGGAGAATGGGCACCATCCTCTCCTCCACCACCTCCAATCACATATAATAAATTTGATTTTCAGCAAGTAGCTCGCCTAGTTCTGCAACTGATGGATCAATAATTTTAGAATTTAAGCTTAAGGTTGGTTTTGTGGCTTTCCAAGTAAGAAACTCCATCACACATTGAGATTTGAAAGGTTGTCCTCTTCTTCATTCAACAACTAAATTTAAATTTTTAAACACATTGTATCATTTAGTTATCGCTCTTGTGCACACACAGGTATTATAGTCACAACACATTGTATCGGCCTACCGTGACTCCCATGCCCACACCAACATTATAATTACATTACAAAAGTAGGGTAAATGAAAGGAATGTCACATTTTTCATATCCAAGACTATTTGTATGCTTATTTTGAATAACTTCTTCCCAAGTTTAGATGATGGGATTACGAAGTACAACCAGAACCTTTGCATCTTCATGTTAATCTGCTCTTGAAATGGAATCATTATTCTGATCATGTGTTGACTATTGATAAAATTCTTTCTCAAGCTCAAAAAGAGAATTGTTTTTAACAAGAAACAATTTATAATGTTGATTCTTTTGTTGTAATTCATCACATTAGAGATGTGACTTGAGTTGAAGAAAGTCAATTTTTTCCTATGCATGTTGTAAACAGATTTGAATATTGGTGAGAAGGGCTTTATTGATTTTGATTTTATCATGAATAGTAAAGTGTATTAGTGTATTCAATACCTCTGATACCTTATTAATTCTTGCAATTTTCTCAAGAACTCAAGTAAATGAAAGGTGTTGGCTTAAACCAAGAATGCACCCATTTACGATGAAATTTTAAATGATAAACTTATTTTCAAAAGGGTACAAGCTAGTCCATGGGACTCACTTCAGGAAAATATTTATTCAACTTTGAAGCCTTTACAAGAAAATTAGGTTTTGACTCAACTTCCAACTATGGAATGCCTAATGGAAAAACCTTGCTTCACCAGGAAAGAGGCCACTTGGTTGTGCCCAACCTTCATGATATCCCATGCAACTTCCCTTCGGAAATCCCTGTACACTTCTTTATTTTTCTCTCCCTCAATGGGAGAGATCCCTCCTTCAACTATTTTTAAAATATCCTTCATAAACATGTGAAGCAATATCGCACATAACATTGATATGGTCTAACACTAACTTATGCTAATCTAATATTTTCCAATGTCCCACAACCTCAACAACAATTTCAAAACACTCCTTTCACTCTACCTATACGAAGCCCCCAACACATGATAATTGCTTTCTTCAAAGTAGAAGTTAAAATTACTCACCAACACCAACAATTCACATGAATTTCTTGCCACTAAATGTCAAGAGTCCCACCTATGGCCAGTAAGAAACGTCCATAATTCACTTGTTTAGGCTATAATAGATATAAACCTAATCCCTCCAAATGTAGTTTCCTTATTAAATTTCAAACCCTCAATACAAACAAGGTAAAATGTTTTTTCTAATAGGCTCCACGTTAGCAGTTGGAAGTTGTGTTTCATATTGGAGTAACCATCCACAAAGATGATGAATAAATAACTAAAACACTTTTCTTACCCTTAAAGAACCAACACATCTCAATAGAGCTGGGAATTTTCACCTACAAAGAGCTTGGAAGAAACCCTAAGTTCCAAGTCTATTGGATCATCAAACATGAAGCTTCAAAGGCCGCAAAGATGGTTGGGCACTAGAGAATCCTTATCAAAGGGATAAAATAAAGTGAGGCCCTAAAAATATTCAATGATATCATTTTCCAAGAGCATGGCCTAAGGTTATATGAAAACCATAGCAGGAAACGAAGGGCTAAGACAACCATGGCTTGCACGGCCATATTATACATATAGGCATTAATTGACATTTTTTTCCTCAGAAAACGAGACAAACTGAAACTCTTGTTGTTCATTGCGAAAGTCGGGCTAGGTGATATTGGGATCCATGGATCAACTTAGAGGATAATGAGTGGGTTAAAAATAAAAAGAAATACTCGTACCATAATGTGAATAGCCTTAGACGAAAATTTTGATTTGATTGCAGTGCATGGATCTATTTCATCTATGGTGGTGCAATTACTAATCCATTTTGCAAGTTGAAAACATGAAGAATTTCACTGCAACAAGAGGACTCGTCATCATGGGACCAACAACATGTCTCTCAATGGAACCATGTGAGGAGGAAAATCCCCACATTAATAATGAATTGATGACCTTGTAAGGTTTGAGGTAAAAAACACATTGAGGTAGGTTGCATGAAACAAAATTCAACTTTATTTTTCATAGGAGAAAATAAGTGTTACAGTCTATGCGGGTCAAGTATGTAATGTTTCAAGTCTCTAACGTTTTTGATACCTTACAATCCATGCATGTCAGTTCTGATCGGGGATCTACGAGCGTTTCTACGGTGAGGTTTCACTGATAGAGCATAAGTAAAATAATTAGTGACTAGCAAAGAGAGTAGAGAAAGGATTTACAAAGAGCAGGCCATAACGCCTAAACCTAGAACCTATGGATTTGATACCACTGTTACACTCATGAAAATAGAAGACTGATTTGGTAAAGCATGAGATTGCATATTATTCACAAATTGTACATACAAATACATTTTGTGTGAGCCTTGGTTTCATCTTCCAAGAGGTCTCTTCAAATTCTCATGATTATTGGCGTTCACTTGAGGCTTTTCACCTTCTTCTCAAATGAATAGGCCAAATTTACATAACCCAAGAGGATTATGTTTCCAACACAAATAACTATGCAGAGTCATGTGTGAAGGTGGCCAACTACAAATTGCTATTGCAAGGCAACAAAGTGCCCAATGTTGGTGTGCCAAAATGCCCTATTTTTACCCTCTTCCTATAACCATTAACCTCTGTTTCGTCTCTATAAATCTTGTCATTCCTGCACTAGTCCAAGATAATCATCTATTCCTACATATACTTTGTATTTCATAATTAAGAGTTATTAGGTGCTTAATTAATTATTTTACATAGATTTCATCATTTTAAGTATTTCTTGTAACTTATGGTTACTTTCCTATAAGTAATTGAAAAACTAAGTGTTAATTATTATGTAGCGTTATCCAGTGCAAGCAGATTCCTGCACCACCAACAAATATTGCTATGTGATCTCCGCAACAGTTGATCATTCCACATGGGCATTTTTTATCCACGTCTCTTAGTTCGGATGCGGATTATCTGAAGATGGATATAGGTGGAGTATAGTCAGGGATACTTGCCAAAGATATGGTCTACAGCTAGCAAAGCTCGTGCCTTGTTATAACCATTAGCCGATTTTGTAATATCGTTTGTTAGACCGTTCAGCCGAAAGGCTTGAATTGGAAATGGCTCTGTAATTAGCAGATTATGGCTATAGGCCGAAAGACTGTATATAATATAGATCTTAGCTAGAGCCAAGTTAGCCATATCAAGAGATTGTAATTTTGTTTACTTTCTAATTTCATATCGCCCTCGTTCTGGGTTGGACTCGCATTATAATGTATGTTTGCTGATCAAAGTTAATACAAGGAACTAGGCAATGATTTCTTCACGCTGTGTTTAAATCTCGTTTATGCGTTGATTAAGTGTTGAATCATTTTGTTTCCTAAAACAGGAAACGAGCTGGTTGGCTAGGGCCCAACCAACCCAACTTGTTTACCCTTGTGCTTTCGCCATTTAAAAGGTTCATGTGTGTATTTATTTATTTGCAGATGCGTCATTTGAATCATTATTTTTTTCCTGAGTTCTGAGTTAAATTCATTCCATAGTCGAAGCATGAATGGATCCATGTGTGGAAGTTTGAATTATGTTAATTTCTTTCCTACAATTTTTCCTTAGTTTGCTTCCACTCGGATCGTGCAGGAAGATTCTTCCTGCACCAGTGCATGTAGGATTCTGCACTCCGGTTTGCTCATTTATTTCACAGCAAGTGTTCCGTTCCTTTTCCTGCTTATGATTTCATCTATTCCTGCAAGTAGAACATTATTAATTCAAGTAACCATTCTTAATATTAAAAGTCAAACTTCTGAAGGTTCTGAGAATGACTACATGAACTAATAAAGGACGCCATTGCAAACATCACACTTTACACTTGCAGCTCATGACTTGAGAGGAAGGATCAGAAGTAATCTGTAACGTTATAAGTGAATTGCTGAAAGATAGTTCGATTGCATGCAAATTACTTTGACTATTGCTTTGATTGTTAAGAATTGTTTTTGCCTTGCAAAGTTTATTTTCATTGCAAAGATCAGTCAATTAAAGCATTCTTTTTTCTGTGTGTAATTTATCTTAGAATTCAACCTACAATTGCAATTCTTTTCAGCGCGTCTTTTAATTCTTTTCGAAAGTAATTGGAAACTTTGGTGAAGGAAGCTCTATCCCGCTGCAAGAGCTAGTGTCGTGTCATAGGAACAGAGTGCTCTAGGCCTTAAGCCTTAGAGCACCTACACAAAGACATAAGTCTTCAGTAAAGAAGGTAGAATATAATTTTTCACATAAGTTATGTACCTGCACTAGTGCAAGCAGATTGCAAGAAAAATCATTTGGAAAGCAGATCTTTGCAAGGGCCCACTTGTTAAGCTGTCAGCCATCTATACTGAAGATAAACATAGAGTTCATTTCAGCATTTAAGATTGCTTTCAGTTGTGTGAAAGTTCCTTTACTTGATTTCCTCGCAAATCCATTTTTTTACATTCCAGCACTAGAATTGCTTTGGTGTTAATTGCCCTTGAAATTGTCTTCTTTTTGATTCTGCAATATTTCAATTAAGAAGTAGGAATAGGAATAGGAAAATTTCATACCACTTTTGGCAGTGCCTGTGCTTTGTCTCTAAGTTTACGAAACCCCCGGGTTGACAATTAAGTGTTGAGGAGATTGCTTAAGTGCAATTCTTGCCCCCAACACCCAAAAGTGGAGGGAACCACGTATGAGAGCCCACAACACCTTGCACCAAGAAGAACCCCATCTAACGAAGACGCAAGAGTGACCACCATAAGCAAGAGTAAGATCCATCATGGTGCTATGAGGGAGGCTCCCATATTGATGAGCAACATCAATGTTGGATTGAACAGTAGCATGCACAGGAGATGGTGTAATAAATCACTTATGATGATAACAAAAAAATCATTTGTGTTGACAGCTAATGCCTCCTCGATTAGCAAAAGTTATAATATAAAATTAAATTTAAATAAAAAAAATCTAAATTCATTTTTATTTTAAAATAAATATATATTTTTTATTTTTATTTACAATTTATAATTAGAAAAATTAAGATTAAAAATCATATCATCTTTATAAGTTTTTTAATAATATTATGTAATCATCTAATAAAGCACCTTATATTAACTTCTTCATTAAAATGAGATAAATAATAAATTTGTAAATTTAATTACATTGTATTAAAATAACAATTTTAATAATAAATTAATAATAATTAGCACAACCAAAATAATAAATGTAATTGATATATACCGATACACATCATTTTCTACCTTTTATATGCCAAATAATATTTAAAAATAAAACATGTCAACTTATATCAACCACATATTCAATTTTAAAAAGAAAAAATCAAAAAATATTCAAACTCCATAAATATTTCATGAAAAGTTACCTAAAATTTAATTAAAATATATAATTTTCTAATATTTTAATTTATTTAAAAAATTATTAACTTTTTACTGATTTAAAATATCATTAAACATTTACAATTTGGGTTGAAACATATAATATCTTATATTGTTTAAGATATATTTTCCAACAATTATTAAGATTGAAAATAAATTGAAAAAATAATTCAAATTTTATAATATTTTTAAGACCATTTTAATTATATAACCTTTACATCCCAATGTCAAAATTATGAAAATTACGTCTTCCGAAATTCAAACGAAAATAGTGCCAAAAGATCCTCATGTCCTTTTTATTTGTACGACCATGCAACAAAATATCATTTTCAAGTCCATATTTATTTAGCAATATATCATTTTCAAGTGTAATAAGTATTTAATGTTAAAAATATTTTCTTTCTTTTTTATTCAACATATCATTTTCAATAAGACAACAAATTCAGTTTTGACAATTTTTTATATTTATTTTTTGCGTACATCTGTTGTGGTACCATGATTATAACATTTTCATGATTTGATAAATTAAATTTGGTTACAGGTGTTAACTATCACTCTCATTGTTATTTTATTAATAAAATTATTATTATTTAATGATAATTTTTTAAATTATAAAAAGATAAAATTATTATAATTTAATTTTAATTATAAAATAATAAAATTGGTAAAAAACTATTTTAATATTTAAAGTTAATTTTTATTACAAATTACATTATTATCCGGTTACACTATTATAATGCGAAAAACTTACTAGAGTAGTTAAAAAGCATATTAAAGAAATATATATTGATTTTAGTTATAAAAATGTGCTTTATAAATAGTATTTTTATGGTTAATAATAATATATTTTAGATCCGTGTGAGCGTCACCAAATGCAATGAGTGCTAAGTGGACTATTCAAAAATTATGAGAAATTAGTTAGTTACGCATGGAAATGGTCATAGATGAATAACTTACTTAACCCAAAAATAATATATAATGTAATGCAGTGCCGAAACCCCTCATAGTTAAGTAATATATTTTATTTTATTTTATTTTATAAAAGTTTAAAGTATGAGAAATTTTATTATAATTTAGTTGTAAATTAGTAGTAGAATATTTATTAAAAATAGTTTAAATTTATTTATTATTTTTATTAAAATTACATCCTCAGTAAAGGGATAAGTTTTCAGTGTTGCTGGATATTTTTGAATTTCAAATTTCTTTATATTTGTCAAATTTTTAATCAAATGAAAAGGAAATTTAAATATATTTTTAACCATTATTTTTTCAAAATTCTCACACACACATATAAAAGGGTACATAGAGAATGGAAGAGGTTAATGTGAACCTAGGAAGTTTTAAAGACTAATTTTCACTTTTATACAACCTATACAAAACCCAAAAATACGCCATGTCCATACATTTCTTTATCATCCAAAAAAGTGTTGTAATTAAATGTGATTCATACGTTAAAAAAACATAATTAGTTGGGATGGTGGTTTGGACTATTTGGAGGAGTTTCCATGGTTGTTGGAGATTGCTTCTTTGTTGCAGTGAAAGGAGGAGCATCCATGTCAAATTTAGAGAGAAGGTTGCCAACATTTAGGGCAGACTAAGAAGGAGAATGCCTAGATTTCATAATTTTGTTAACTCATTACACAATAGAGTTTACTTAGCAATTCAAACAGAGGAGAATGCTCATGAGAACCTCCACACTAGAACCTAAATTATCCTTTGTTGTTGTTATATGAGTTGTCAGGGACTCCTTATCCCTACGCAGTTCTTGAATTCCATTTGTGTGCTAATGAAGGGAATTTTGAATGGCTCGTTATTCCTCAAAATTCATGGCAATGCTTATAATATAATTGGGAGGGAAAGTGGTTAAGATGAACTCCCCTATAACATGCAAATAGATGGGTCATGAAAATTGGTTGGATATATCACATATGCATTTTGTGGGAGAAGGAAAAAACGATTAATGCCTAGGGTGGTGGGCATATAATCCATCATGGCGAGAGGTGTTGATTTAATGCTCTCGGTATCCATTGCATGTGATTGATATAGTTGATGGTGTATCCTCATGATGCTTTGTTGATACAACATTTGGAGAGAGGTTAGGACTATGGTATAGGCTAGTTGACACGTAATTCATTGAATAAATATCCTGCATTTTTGCGTATATTAATGGCAAAGTTGCCTTGTGAATTAGTCAACCTATTGTTTTATCTTTTTGACATATAGCCATTCCACCTTACACTCCATAATTTACACCAAAGCATGAAGTCGAATACGGATGGCTTGCCTTAAATTTTTCACTTTGGATCCCTTCTACATGTGCCTCATAATAACTAGAGAATCTTCAAGGACGAGGAGATGACTTGGATAATAGGATCGAGTTGTTGAGAAAAATACTGAGAGGGGAGGGGTGAATCAGTATTTTGGGCTGAACAATTTTTCTTTTCTTTCTCTTAAAACCATATGTTATAGTACAGCATCCAACATGTATGTCCAGATATCTTATTATGTCGTTACTTAGAGAATTGCATCAAATAAGTATTAAGCATGATCATAAACAACACATATGAACACCAGGATTTAAGGTGGAAACCCAATTCAGGAGAAAACCACCGCTGCTGTAATCTTAGTTTTCAATATTTATTATAGAGAAAACTACTTACAATATATGCTAGTGTGGACTTATACCAACACGCAGGCACCCACCTGCAGAAGGCTACAACCTTCTCTCATTTACCAGCCTCTCCTGGAAGGGAGCTACTACCCCCTGCTCTCATTTACCAGCTACCACTGGAAGGGAGCTACAACCCCCTCTCTGAAGGCTTCGACCCTCAGCTCCTCTGCGGACCATGCTTCATCAATTTTCATACTGGATCCACCAGTTTCCATATGACATACCTTGCCGGTCACCATATTTATGTATTTTATATATACTCACACCAGTTCTTCATAATTTCGTCCGTCATTCAAACCAGGGATTCATCATCGTCAGATCATTATATTCATGGGTGCATCGTAGTGTCGGATTTATCAGTTAAGAACAGAGCTCGCCCATACAGATATTCTTCTGAGAAATTTTTATTCACCCCCCTTACTATGCACACCCTACGTTCTCTATTTTTCTTCTCCTTATATAGTTTTGCCTTTATTAAAACCATGAGTCAAAACCACGAACCGCTAATGGTATTCCTCTGTCAGTATTCCTTTAGTTTATCTCACGGGGTTTTTGATCTCTTTTTAATTTTTATTTATCAATTTAAAGAAATTGACAAATAAATATATTTACAACTTTTTAAATTCCCAAGCCTTATGTCTTAAGTTTAACACTTTGGACTTTATAGAAATATCTAACGCTTTCAAATTAATCATATGATAAACTTTTGACCCCGGGCCCACATACATGGTCAACAACCAATCCAATATGCCCATCCTACAACAGTAAACTTCGCGCAAGTGCAACGTCCGATCACCGTTAGATTAGCAAGCTTCCATATCAACGGCGTATATACATATCGCTTGATCTCCGATGCCAAACGTTAACATGCGATGGTCCATCGTACCTGTGTTAATCTTCGCGCATCTTCAACAAATGACGACCGTCCGATTACCCCTTCCCAGATCAACGGTGCTCAACGATATCGCTGGGCGTTCTGGGTCGAACTATAATGCGCGATGGCGCATAGTGAAAAGCGGTTTTGTAAAATCATACAGGGACGCGTGTCGTCCGTTCTATGGAGTCGCTCCTCACCTCTTGAATACCGCTTGCCCGTTGAAAGCGGTGCGATGAAAACCATAAACCGCCTTCACTATTCCTCCTTCATGGTTCCGTCCTTCGCTCAAGGTTCTGTTCATGATTCCAAGGGGTTAATTTGGGTTTTTCACTATAAATCTGGTCTATCTTTGGCAGGATTTCCAATAATCAACGAACAAATGTAGTTCTCTTCGAACAAGATTTTCTTACAATCATTAACTCGTTACAAATCAATGTCATTCTTCAATTTTTCTATATATATAACATTTCAACCTTCCATTTCGGAGTTATATCCTGTCACAGTTCCTCTTCTACCTGTACATTCAAAAACATCATATCTCTGCCACCAATAAGTGCTTCAATGAATACACTGAATGCCTCGAGAGCCCCTCATATATTCAACCAAGTAGTTCCATGACTGAAAATATCAAACTAAGCCAATTCTTCATTACAAGAAGGTCTCATCCTGGAATTCGAATCCTACCACCATGATGCCTCAACAGGGTTTCACTTTTAACTCCATACGTAGAGATTCATACAGAGGTTCAAGGGATTCCACACAAGAAGTACATCAGTCAAAACACATACACATATCCCTAACTCTGCAACAAATATTTCTTTCCTCTCCGGGCACAGGTCATATATATTCCAGATTTACTCAACCATACTTAGCACAATTCCACAGTTCTTCATTAACATATACAAATCTTGGCCAGATATTCAATTTGTCCTTCAATCTATTACCTTGTCTCTTTTGCCTTATGGGTAGTTTAGATGCTGCTCCTGTCTTTGCCAATTCCTTTTCCATCAATGAAAACATTTCCAACAATCTCCCCCTTTGGCATTGATGGCAATACTCTTCCTCTAATGGCCTTATATAAGCCCTTTGTTGCTTTTCCTCCCCCTTTGACATCAATGGAAAAAAATTTTACAATACCATGCTCCCCCTGAGATCATGCTGCATAATATAACAAGATGACTTATAAATGCCAAAAATGCATCCTTTTCATATGACCAATGCTCCCCCTTAGCCTGAGCATTCAGAGAAGCCCAACAACACCTCACAACCAATTTAATCTTCTGTATTTAAGTAGACCTGATCCTCTGCGTGGAAGAGACTAATCCTAGTTTCTGTCTGAGATATTCGAATGATTCCCTGGGTAGTGGTTTGGTAAATATATCAGCAACTTGTTCTTTGGAAGAAACATACTCCAATTTCACCTTTTGTTCAAGCACTTGTTCATGTAAGAAGTGATATTTGATGGGAATGTGCTTGGTCTTGGAATGCATAACAGGATTCTTTGAGATACTGATGGCACTTGTATTATCGCACATAATGGAGATAGGAGGTGAACATTTGATTTGAAATTCTTGTAGGGTTTGCATCATCCAGAGAAGTTGAGTACAACATGATGCTGCAGCCACATATTCTACTTCTGTTGTAGATAAGGCAATGGAGCTTTGCTTCTTGCTAAACCAAGATACTAACCGGGGCCCCATATAGAATGCACCACCACTAGTGCTTTTCCAATCATCAACACTTCCAGCCCAATCTGCATCAGTGTATGCATGAAGAGTAAGATCAGCATTCTTTGGATACCATAGTCCAAAGTCCTAAGTTCCTTGTAGATATTTGAATATTCTTTTCACAGCCTGAAGATGAGACTCCTTTGGATTAGCTTGGAATCGTCCAACAATCCCAACTGCATGCATGATGTCTGGTCTTGTCCCAGTGAGACAAAGTAGACTTCCTATCATAGATCTGTATTCTGGTTGATTCACTATGGGGGAATCATCATTAGAACTGAGATTACATCCGGTTATCATTGGTGTACCTACAGGTTTGCAATCTTCCATGCCATACTTCTTCAGGATTTGCTTGAGGTATTTTTCTTGTGATAAGAATATGCCATCTGTTGCTTGTTGCACTTGCAACCCAAGAAAGAATGTTAGTTCCCCAAGTAAAGACATTTCATATTCTTGCTTCATATTAGAGGCAAATTTTTGACTCATAGATTCTTCATTACTTCCAAAAATGATATCATCAACATATACAACCACAATCAATAGTTTGTTATTTTCAGTTTTTGTGTATAAGTTGCTATCAGCAGACCCTTTTGAAAATCCTTGTTGATGAAGATATTTGTCAAGACGATAGTACCATGCCCTTGGAGCTTGTTTGAGACCATATAGAGCCTTTTTAAGTCTACAAACAAGTTTTTCATCATTCCCCAAAATGAATCCTTCTGGTTGTTCTATATAAACTTCTTCTTCTAGATCACCATTGAGAAAAGCAGATTTAACATCCATTTGATAAACTTTGATTTGTTGGAAGCTTGAAAAAGCAAGAAACATTCTTATGGCTTCAAGTCTGGCTACAGGAGCAAAGGTTTCTTCAAAGTCTATACCTTCTTGTTGAGCATACCCCTTACAAACAAGTCTAGCTTTATTTCTTATAACATCCCCATTCTCATTTAACTTGTTTTTGAATATCCATTTAGTTCCAATGACATTTTTGTCATGAGGTCTTGGTACTAATTCCCAAGTGTGGTTCTTTTCAATTTGATCAAGCTCTTCATTCATGGCTTGAATCCAACATTCATCTTTACTGGCTTGACTGACATTGTGAGGTTCAATAGTGGACAGAAATGCCAGGTTGCTAGAAGATCCCACAAGAGTCCTTCTTATTTGTACACCTGATCCCTTTTCTCCCAAAATTTGAGATTCTGGATGATTCTTTTGAACATATCTGGATGGAGCCTTTTCAGATAAATCATCTTCGGGTTCTTCATTGGGTTCACTTTTTGTTTCATTAATATTTGATGTAGAAGGATATATGTCATCATCATCGTCTTCAATTGTTGTTTGTTTTTCTTCTTTTGGAGCTGCTGGGGACTCATCAATAACAACATCTATACATTCAACAATCTTCCGAAGTATTTTATTGTAACATTTATATGCCCTACTCCTAGAGGAGTAACCAAGAAATATCCCTTCATCTGTGTCGGGTTCAAACTTGCCAAGATTTTCATCATTGTTCTTGATAAAGCATTTGCTTCCAAAAATTCTAAAATGCTTTATAGTGGGAGGATTACCATACCAGAGTTCATATGGAGTTTTATCACTATTTACACGAACATGTGCCTTGTTGAGAATGTTTACTACTATATGTGCTGCTTCTCCCCAAAATGTGTCAGGTGTTCCGGAATCATCAATCATAGCTCTAGCCATTTGTTGAACTGTTCTATTCATTCTTTCTGCAACACCATTTTGTTGTGGAGTGCCAGCTACAGAAAACTGTCTTTTTATGCCATGTTGTTCACAAAATTCAAGGAATTCATTTGATGTATATTCTCCTCCTCGATCAGATCTGAAACACTTGATTTTTAGATCTAATTCATTTTCAACTAGTGCTTTAAATATCTGAAATTTCTCAAATGCTTCATCTTTGTGTTTAAGCAGCCCAATCCAACACATTCTAGAGAAATAGTCAATGAATAAGATATAGTATTCTTCACCACGTGGTGACTTTTTCCTCATGGGTCCACATATGTCAGTATGAATGAGTTCAAGAGGCTTACTTGATGATCCTTCCTTGGCATTAAACTGTACTCTAGTTTGCTTACCAAATTGGCAATATTTGCATATGATATTTTCAGGTAGAGTAATATTGGGAAGATCATGAACAACTTTAAGTCTGCTTGATTTGTTGATTTGAGAGAAGCTCAGATGCCCCAACCTTCTATGCCATAGCCCATTTTCTGAATATTTACTCAAGTAACATTGTTCTTTGCAGTTCTTCAATACATACAGGTTGCTTGGAGTTCTTTTTCCCTTTATAATTGCTTTACCTATATCAAGATCACGTACCACACATTCTTTTGAACTAAATACAACTTCAGTTCCTTGATCACACATTTGACTTACAATTAACAGGTTATGCTTTAGTCCATCCACATACATAACTTCATTAGCTTTCACCTTTTATTTTAGAAAAACAGACCCTTTTCCCTTAATGACTACAGGAGTATCATTTCCAAATGTAACATTCTTTTCTTTTTCTAAAGCACTATATACTAGAAGTTTTTTTTTGTCACCTGTCATGTGTCTTGAGCATCCACTATCAATGTACCATTGGTTTTCTTCATCTTCTGCAAATAACGCTATGCCACAATTTTCAACCTGTAATTCCTTCTTTTTCCATACTTTAGAGCTTGAAGGAACATGCTCTTTTGGCTGAGCTTTTCTCCTGCATTCTGATTCTTCATGGCCAAAGTTATTGCAATAAGCACATTCAACTTCATTTTGAAGAGGAGAAAAGTTGTTATAAGTATTCTTCTTTGTTTCAATATCAACCCTTTTCTTTCTTGCTTCTCTTGTCATGATGGTTTTATATGCAACACATTGAACAACTTTATGACCAAAATTGTGACATGAGAAACATTGTCCATTAAAGAAGAAATTTCTGTGATCATAAAATATTCTACTTGAATTTACCTGTTGATTGATGTTTCTTTGAAAGACATTCCTATTAGTGTTCTTTGAATTGAGATGATCATGCTTTACCTGTAAATATTCTTTATTCCCTTGCTGAGTGGCAGCATGTTGTAAACTAGCTGTAACTGCTTTTAGATAAATTGGTGCTGAAGCCTCGGAAGATTCTCCAATATATCCAAGACCTGTCTTTATAAGAGGAGAACGTTGTACCTTGATAATCTCATCTAAGGTTTCAGATCCTTTAGAAAATCTAAGATTCAGAGTCTTTACTTTCTCAAGTTCTTTTCTTAGACTTACTACTTCACACTCTAATTTCTCATTGTGTTTCTCCTTTTCTTCAAGCTAATTTTTCAGAGTTTC
The DNA here is from genome assembly GCA_034641835.2 of Pinus albicaulis. Lineage (NCBI taxonomy): Eukaryota > Viridiplantae > Streptophyta > Pinopsida > Pinales > Pinaceae > Pinus > Pinus albicaulis. The sequence goes on along the minus strand of CM076578.1, from coordinate 144,226,246 downwards.
TATGATTATTTTACTCTCTTCTAGGCCAATTTTGAGTTGATTGTTTTCATCAAGAAAATATTTGTCTTCTAGAGCATCCACAAAAGTATCCTTTTCTTCTTTAGAATCTTTTTCAAATGCCATTAGAAGTCTAAGATCTTGTTCACATTCTTCCTCACTTTCAGATAACCCATCACTATCTTCATGAGTATAGTAAATTTTTCTAGTGCTAAAGCAATTCTTATTCCTTCTTGTAACTTCCTTCCCCTTGTTATGTGTTTCTTTATGAGGACACTTAGCAGCATAATGACCAACTCTTCCACAATAAAAGCATTTGAAAGGAAGCTTACCTCTGAACCATCCTGTGCCAAGTTGAAGTTTCTTTACAAAGTTTATCTCATCTTCTTCTAAGATATATCCTGATCCTTCTAGTTTTTGTACCTCCTTCCCTTTTGTAGAAGTTCTGAAGACTGCCTCTTTGACTTTAGATGGTCCTCCTCTTCTCATTTCATATGCAGTTAGTATGCCATGAAGTTGTACCACAGTAAGATTTTGGAGATCCTACTTTTCTTCAAGAGCTGAAACTTTTGACTCAAATTTTGTTGTTAGTGATCTTAAGACTTTCTCAACCAAAGTAGATTCGGCAATTGGCAATGCTCTCTTCATTCTCCATTTTTAGATTCTCATATTGAATTCTGAGAGTTTGGAGTTTAGCACTTTTTACCTTTGCATCACCTTCATAACTTAGAATGATTTTGTCCCATATTGCCTTTGCAATATTTAGCTGCATGACTTTGACAAATTCTGATTCAGTTAGACTTCGCAATAGAGCATTGACCACCTTTGCATTTGTTTCATAATTCTTTCTTTCCGTCGGATCCGTTGGCACTGCAGTTGGATATTGATATCCTTGTTCAACAATTTCCCATACATCTGCTCCCAGAGACTGAAGATAGGATCTCATCCTTGTTTTCCAGAAGATTAAATTGTTTCCGTTGAAGAGCGGAGGCTTGATAGATGTTGTTCCATCTTGGTTACTCATATTGCTTGATCTTCCTTCTAGGGGCTAAGCTTTTTTAGAAGGACCTGCTCTGATACCAATTGTTGAGAAAAATACTGAGAGGGGAGGGGTGAATCAGTATTTTGGGCTGAAAAATTTTTCTTTTCTTTCTCTTAAAACCATATGTTATAGTACAGCATCCAACATGTATTTCCAGATATCTTATTATGTCCTTACTTATAGCATTGCATCAGATAAGTATTAAGCATGATCATAAACAACACATATGAACACCAGGATTTAAGGTGGAAACCCAATTCAGGAGAAAACCACCGTTGTTGTAATCTCAGTCTTCAATATTTATTATAGAGAAAACTACTTACAATATATGCTAGTGCAGACTTATACCAGCACGCAGGCACCCACCTGCAAAAGGCTACAACCTTCTCTCGTTTACCAGCCTCTCCTGGAAGGGAGATACTACCCCCTGCTCTCGTTTACCAGCTACCACTGGAAGGGAGCTACAACCCCCTCTCTGAAGGCTTCGACCCTCAGCTCCACTGCGGACCATGCTTCATCAATTTTCATACTGGATCCACCAGTTTCCATACGACATACCTTGTTGGTCACCAGATTTATGCATTTTCTGTATACTCACACCAGTTCTTCATAATTTCATCCGTAATTCAAACCAGGGATTCATCATCGTCAGATCATTATATTCATGGGTGCATCGTAGTGTCGGATTTATCAGTTAAGAACAGAGCTCGCCCATACAAATATTCTTCTGAGAAATTTTTATTCACCCCCCCTTATTCACACCCTACGTTCTCTATTTTTCTTCTCCTTATATAGTTTTGCCTTTATTAAAACCATGAGTCAAAACCACGAACCACTAATGGTATTCCTCTGTCAGTATTCCTTTAGTTTATCTCACGGGGTTTTTGATCTCTTTTTAATTTTTATTTATCAATTTAAAGAAATTGACAAATAAATATATTTACAACTTTTTAAATTCCCAAGCCTTATGTCTAAAGTTTAACACTTCGGAGTTTATAGAAATATCTAACGCTTTCAAATTAATCATACGATAAACCTTTGACCCCAGGCCCACATACATGGTCAACAGCCAATCCAATATGCCCATCGTACCACAGTAAACTTCACGCAAGTGCAATGTCTGATCACCGTTAGATTAGAAAGCTTCCAGATCAACGACGTATATACATATCGCTCGATCTCCGATGCTGAACGTTAACATGCGATGGTCCGTCGTACCTGTGTTAATCTTCGTGCATCTTCAACAAATGACAACCGTCCGATTACCCCTTCCCAGATCAACGGTGCTCAACGATATCGCTGGGTGTTCTGGGTCGAACTATAACACGCGATGGCACATAGTGAAAAGTGGTTTTGTAAAATCGTACAAGGACGCATGTCGTCCGTTCTATGGAGTCGCTCCTCACCTCTTGAATACCGCTTGCCCGTTGAAAGCGGTGCGATGAAAACCATAAACCGCCTTCATTGTTCCTCCTTCATGGTTCCGTCCTTCGCTCAAGGTTTGGTTCATGATTCCAAAGGGTTAATCTGGGTTTTGCACTATAACTCTGGTCTATCTTTGGCAGGATTTCCAATAATCAACGAACAAATGTAGTTCTCTTCGAACGGGCTTTTCTTACAATCATTAACTCGTTACAAATCAATGTCATTCTTCAATTTTTCTATATATATAACATATCAACCTTCCATTTCGGAGTTCTATCCTGTCACAGTTCCTCTTCTACCTGTACATTCAAAAACATCATATCTCTGCCACCAATAAGTTCTTCAATGAATACATTGAATGCCTCGAGAGCCCCTCATATATTCAACCAAGTAGTTCCATGACTGCAAATATCAAACTAAGCCAGTTCTTCATTACAAGAAGGTCTCATCCTGGAATTCGAATCCTACCACCATGATGCCTCAATAGGGTTTCACTTTTAACTCCAGACGTAGAGACTCATACAGAGGTTCAGGGGATTCCACACAAGAAGTACATCAGTCAACACACATACACAAATCCCTAACTCTGCAGCAAAGATTTCATTCCTCTCCGGGCACAGGTCATATATATTCCAGATTTACTCAACCATACTTAGCACAATTCCACAGTTCTTCATTAACATATACAAATCTTGGCCAGATATTCAATTTGTCCTTCAATCTATTACCTTGTCTCTTTTGCCTTATGGGTAGTTTAGATGCTGCTCCTGTCTTTGCCAATTCCTTTGCCATCAATGACAAAATTTCCAACACGAGTTACAATAATCCTTGTATAAGAGTGTATGCCCCTACTAAGTTACTATAAAGCACTCATATTTCCTATGCAAATTTTCCTTCAATTATTCCTCGAGCATGAAAAAAATTACCTCTACACCAACCTTCCCGAAATTTATTTTAAATATTTAAAAATATAAAAAAATATATTTAAAACATTTCACCATCATTCATTATAAATTTCTAGAAACTTCTTATGAATATTTATTATACTGAATTTCCTTTAATGATATATAACAAGATTAGAGCTTCCTATCCTTAGAACGCCAAACCTAAAGAGATATATATTCCATCAAATTGACCTCTTTGATTTAAGTGAATATACGAAGATTCAATGTGAATGCAGCGTACCAAAATATATAATGAGAGAAGATGAGTAAGTGTTTTGCCATTTTGGAGAAATCTCAGAATCTGAACATTTTTTTCCCAAGCCAAGTGGAACTTTGTTTTTCCATGTGGTGAAAATGAAAATGATACGAGCGAAGTACGAGATGATACCAGGGTGGAAGAACTTGACGGATTCAAGGTTCCACGTTAACTATAATCGATTGTTCATGGAAGGGAAAAAACATCGTTTAAGCAGCATCATGGAAGCGATCAAATCCAAACCCTAGATCAAGGGCCTCATTAGGAGTTCGGCACTGTAGTAATGAACAAGTTGATTCTTTTACGCATTTTTCTCTTTAATATTTTGATAAATCAGGGTTTGTTTAAAAAAATTTAAAATGTATAGTTGTTGAGCATTTGAATTCATTTGGTCATTTTCCACCAAAGGGAAAGATTCCCTAGGTGCAAACCCATCAGGATCTGGTCTCTTTTCAAAAAAATTCAAAAAATTGGAGACATTTTATGAAAGGAAAATGTATCAGAAATGCATTCAAACATGATAGCCAGATAAGAAGTTTCAGGGCCTATGGAAACAAATGATCTAGGACAAGTGAAAATTTCCTTATCAATTAAAGTAGGGAAGTGGGATTGAGTCAATGCCAAACAATATCAGGGCATTTAAAAAAAAGACTAGCCCGTCTAAAATGGGATTAGACAAGGAAAAAAAGGTCTCAAAGTGAAAGTACTCGGGTCTTCCACAATAATAAATATTCAAACAAACCCCCTTTGCAAGCAAGTGGCAATAACAATCCCAAATGAAAAGTCATTGATGATTCTTCCTTCTATAATCCCACATCAACACCTCTCACCTCGTCATCTAATCTTTATGTGAAAGAATTGTTAAGTGCAAAAAATAGGTTAGAGGTTTTAGAACCTAAAGAGCAAGAAAGAGATCATAAAATTCATGCATAAACCAATAAACTTTTAAAGGAGCAAGTGGCATTGCTATAGGAAGCTCTCTTGATAGGGAAGACAGAATGGCAATGCATGAAGATGGATGTGAAAAGCATGAAGAAATATGTAGTGGAAAGTATGAATGTGAAACCATCCCAACATAAAGAGAAAGTGTTTGCCCAAATAGATAACCATGAAGAAAAAGAAAGAGATAGATAACCATGAAGAAAAACAAATATAAGAAAGGAAAGGAGGTTCCACAAAATTTTCCAAAACTTGGATTCAAGTTATTAGCAATTCTACTAATAGAGAAAGAGAAGCAAACATTCGAGTTGGAAACATGGAAGATAGAGAAAGCAAGGAAAGACAAGATGGAGCAGCAAACATGTAACAACTTCAGGTTAAAAAATTCATGTAATAAAGTTAATAAAGGAAAAATAAGACCACGGTCATGGGAAACTTATTCCAAGATGAATGTTGGGAAAAATATCCAATGGGCATCACTTGTTGTGTTTATAACTAAGGGGAATTTGGAAAATGTAATGGCTAAGGCTTTGAAAAGGAAGAAAGGTATTTCTAGCATTTATTTTATGAAATTAAAATAAATTACGAGATAATGAAGGTGAAAGGTCACTAGTTGCATGCGAGGAGGAAATTGAAGGAAAATAGAGGAAAATGAAGAAATTAGAGGTATCAATAATAAAAATACCTGAGAGCATCAGTGGCTAGTTTTTTTTCAGTTAAGTTTTGTATTTGGTTTCAAAGAGGAGAAGAGCACCAAGAGGAGAAGGAAAGAAAGCAAGCGAATGAAGGAAAAGGAAAGTAAGGATCAAGCAAAGAAAAGTTGGGTCAAGAAGATTCAACAGGAATACTTGTAGGTAACAGGTTGCATGTATGGTTTCCTTGTTGCTTTTGACATGCATGGTATGTGCATGTTTGTATTTGGTTATTTTTTTGTCATTGGCATGGATTTTTCTGGGTTTCGACGGTGGATTTTAGCCTTGCCTTTCCATTTCCAGATAGCCATGGTGTGATGGGATTATTTCTCAGTTTGAGCTTTGGATTACCGAAATACTTTGGATTCGAGTGAGGTGGTATCAGGAAAATCCCAAGGGTTGGGGGTGGAGATGGTTTTCTTCAGGAATCCTTCAACATGTGAGTGGAGACAGAAAAATTCCTCAAGGGATGGTGAAGGAATACTAAGGCATCCAAGTTTGGTTTGGTTTTTTGATCTCGGCACCAGTTTAGGTGAGATCACGGTATGGTGAGTGTAGAGGTGGTTTAACCTTTGGATTCCCTTGGTTGTTTATGGATTGGATTATCCCATGATATCCCACATCCATGCTTGGAATACGGAATGGGGGTGATTGGATAAAAGAGAGATTTGGTTTAGTCCAATATATGGTCGAGTGGTACGTGGAATTCTTGGACCTAGTTGTCTTTTTCCTATGTTTTATAAGAGATCAATTTCTCTTGATTTTGATGAGTAAATGTACTTTTTATTATGTGGCTTTAATGGCTATTCTCTCATTGTTATTTATATGGTTATATGTTGTTTATCAGCATGGTTTTATGACAAATCTTATTCATGGATCTCTTCATGTTTTTACTTGTAACTAAATGAATAATGAATGCAAGACATAAATGGTGTTATGAAAACTATTGTGAGAAGGCATTGGTATTTCTTGTTAAACCTTAGATAATTTTCTGGATCCTTATGTTTAAATATGCATTCATGACCTGTAGGTTTCATATTTACAAAGTGTTTGACAGAATTTCAGTCCCAGTTGGGAGAGATCAAGTCAAGTCCTAGTTCAAGTTTTGGTTTATAAACCTTGTTTATATTTCATTCATCATTTCTAGAAGTTTCACTGAGTTATCGGCAGAGGCCTGAGTCCTAGCCCTGAAAAATTGGCTCATAATTCCGAGTCGTTGACATAGAATTGACTGGAAAATTCCACTGGAAGGAAGGCCTATGGGAGTGACTAGAGGGCTATATTTGCTTACATGCCTTGGCAAGGGATCGACTGAGGATCCATTTTAGTGAAAAAGAGATTTATTTCAGGGGTTGGACACCTGGAGGGGTTGGGTTGCTCCTAGAGGTCCTGTAGCACCTGATGGAAGTCTGTAAGGTCTTAAGTTGTCATATAGGAGGTTGAGTCTTATCATAGTGACTCTCAGCTCATGTTTACCCTTGGTAAACCGATGAAAGTGAGTAAATGTGGGAGGAGGTGTTACAGGGTGGTATCAGAGTGGGTTGAACCCTCTTTGGGTAAAATCTAATGTCGTCATGGTTATGGTTGTCATGCATGGGGTCATGGTATATAGTTGGTATGGTCATGCATGATGGTGTATGTTGTTTTGTTATTATATGTATATGCTTATGATTATACATGTACATGTTAATGTGGATTGATCTTGCAAATGACATCAGCCCCCCCTGAACATAAATGAGGTATGAATTTGATTTTGGTATCTATTTGGTTTATCTGACATGGTACACTTGTAGGAAGAAGAGGATCAAAGATGACTAGAAATATGGTAGACTACAGTTCTCGTGACTCTCCCTATAGATCATTTGGGCAGCAAGGAGAAGAGTATTCTCCTACTATAGGAGATACATTGAGGGGCTTAAGGGAAGAGATCAGAAGTTGCAAAGAATACAATGACACGTTGGTTGAGGCTCACGAAAGACATGGAATGGCTCATGAGGAAGTAGGTAGAGTTAAATGCAATGATTATACATAGCTTGTCATAATTAAAGAAACAAGGACAGTTAAGGATCAGTCAAGAGCAGGAGGAGAAAACTAATGGAGCCTGTGGTAGCAGATCTCAATCCGGATACAGGAAGGATAGAGGGGACATAGTTAGAGGTGGAATATCACTGGATACACCTGACAGTAGGGTTGGTATGTATGGGCATCATTATAGTTCCTCATCTAGGAGGCATCATCATAGTCATCATTGTAGTCATCCTTATAGGAGGAGGGAGTATTTTCCCTCCTACATTTGATGGAGAGATGAAGAAGTCAGAAGATGTAGAGTCATGGTTGCTTGGAATGAATAAATTATTCATATTGCATAGCTACTCAGAGAACATGAAATCCAAGATAGCCACCTTTATTCTCAAAAGGAAAGAATATATTTGGTGGGAAGATGTAAATAATGTTAAAGGCAGTTGGGAAGAATACTTGATTTGGGATGAGTTCGAGAAGCTTTTCAAGAATAAGTACTCACAGGAGAGGTACTATGATGAAAAAGATAAGAATTTTTATGAGAGGCATATGGGTTCTATGAGGGATGATGAGTATACTACTAGATTCTTGGAATTGTTGAGGTGTGTGCCTTATCTCAAGGATGAGAAGGATAAGTTTCATAGATTCATCAGTTGACTTCCAGCAGCATATAGAGACCGGATTGAGTTTGATGAGCCTAGATTGTTGGAAGAGGCCATCCGGAAGTTGAAGCATTTTTATGAGTAATCACAGTGAAAACCTTAGCCTAAGGGTAACTTGAAGGGAAATGAGAAATTTAAATGGAAATGGCCACCGAAGCGGGGAATACTTCAAGATGCAAGTGAGAAAGAAAACATGATTCCTTACAAGAGGTTCAATGGAGTTGAGAAGGGACATGGGTCGCATCCTGGAGAGAAGCAAACTAGAGATTATGGTAGACGACTGTTGCAATGTTGTATATTTAGCAAAGATCATCACAAGAAGGATTGGCCATTGTGTCAGGGAGGTAGGCCTCAGATCTATATTTCTCAGAAGGCGCGGGAAGTTGAGGATATTGGTCATAGCATTCCTCGTATTTAGGCAGTTGTGGACAACAAGTAGGAATATCATCAGACATCCATTATTGAGATGGAAGTTGGCTACATGTACTAATAAGAGATTTCATCATTGGGTAAGAGCATGTTCATTTGAGTTGAATGGTATGCCTATAGCAGCACATATGAATGTATTTCCATTGGAATCATATACTATGATTTTGGGTATGGATTGGTTGTATCTCTGTAGGACCAAGGTAGATTGCTATGACAAGGCTATTGAGTGCTTGGATGAAAAAGGGGAAAAGAGAATCTTGCAGGGGATAGAATATGCCTACATTAGTGAGGATGGTCACAGTTATGCAAGCTAAGTGCAATTGTAAGAAGGGGTGTGTAATGTTTGAAGTTCACATTTCCAATGATAAGGGTAAGGATGTTGAGGATGCAAATATCTTCAAGAGGTATCCAGCCTTGTAGCACTTTCGGGATGTATTTTCCGTAGAGATTCCAAAGTTTCATCCTCATAGAGAAGTGGAATTTTTTATTGAGTTAGTACCAGGGGCACCACCAGCATCAAAGGCACCTTACAAGATGAGCACTCCGGAGTTAGTAGAGTTGAAGTTGCAGTTGAAGGAAATGCTTGATAAGGGATACATTCGGCCAAGTGTATCGCCTTGGGGTGCACCAGTATTTTTTGTGAAGAATAAGGATGGTTCTCTCAGGTTGTGCATTTATTACAGACAGTTGAAAAATGTGACCATCAAGAGAAGGTACCCATTATCGAGAATTGAAGACTTGTTTTATCAGTTGAAGGGAGTAGCAGTATTCTCGAAGATTGAATTGAGATCAAGATACCATCAGGTACACATAAAAGAAGAGGACATCTATAAGACTGCTTTCAGGGCTAGGTATGGGCATTATGTGTTTATTGTAGTTCCTTTTGGTTTGAATAATTCCCTAGCTACTTTTATGTGCTTGATGAATAGTTTCTTGAGTCCTTATTTGGACAAGTTTGTTATTGTATTCATCGATGACATCCTTATATATTCTAAGAATGAGGAAGAGCATGTCAATAATTTAGCAGCAATGTTGATATTTCTAATAGAGAATTATTTGTATGCCAAGCTTAGCAAGTGTAGTTTCTTTCAGGCAGAGGTACATTACTTGGGACATGTTGTTTCCAAGGAAGGCATACAAGTAGATCCAGAAAAGATAAAATCTATCATGGAATGGGCATCTCCTAGAAATGTGGATGAAGTTAGATCATTCATGGTACTATCATGTTGCTACAGGAGGTTCATCGGGAACTTCTCATGCATTGCATATCCTATTAAATCATTGCAGAAAAAAGGTAAGAAATTTGAATGGACAGAGGAATGTGCAAAAAATTTTGAACTGTTGAAGCAGTTGTTGAAAAATTCTTAAGTGTTAAAATTGAAAATCCAGATAAAGAGTCCATAGTGTGTACATATGCCTGCAAGAGAGGGCTTGGTGGATTCCTTATGCAGGAGGTCCAGGTGGTGTGCTATGAGTCTAGGAAACTGAATGAGCATGAGCAGAACTATGTGACTCGTGATCTTGACTTGGAAACTATTATTCATGCCTTGAAGATGTGGAGGAATTATCTTCTTGGCAGGGGGTTTATATTGATGAGTGATCACAGTGGGTTGAGATATATGTTTGACCAATCGAATCTGAATGACAGGTAATCTATATGGTTGGCTACCCTTAATGAGTTTGAACTTGAAATCAGATACATTAAGGAAAAGGAGAACAGGGTTGTAGATGCTTTCGGCAAGAAAGTGCAGTTGAACCATGTTGCAACAGTGAGATTATATGGGACAGATTTACATGATCAGATCTTACAGGCACGACAAGATGACGACAAGTACAAGGAGCTTATGCACAGGTTACAACAGGGTACAGGTGATTGGGATGTGGACTAACATCTTACAATAGATGTTTTGGTGAGATTCAGGGACACAATCGATGTGTCAGATGATAGTGAACTCAAGAAGCTTATCTTGAGGGATTTTCATGTCAATCCATATTCTATTCACCTAGTATATCATAAGACATTGACATTAGTGAAGAAGTTATACTATTGGTTTAATCTGAAGAAGGAAATGGCATAGTTTATGGTTAGGTGTTTGGACTATCAGTAGGTGAAAGGAGAGTGTAAGCATCTAGGTGGGCTACTTTAGCCTATTTTTATTCCAGAATGGAAATTGGAATTCATTTCCATGGACTTGATTACAGGTCTTCTGAGGAAATCGAGACAACATGATTCTATAATGGTTTTGGTTGACAGGTTGAGCAAGGTAGCTCACTTCATTCTTGTGAAGACTACTTATTTAGCTAGTGACATAGCACGGGTCTTCATCAGGGAGATCGTGAGATTGCGTGGTGTTCTGAAGAATATTGTTTCGGACAAGGATGTCAAGTTCAATTCCAAGTTTTGGAAGGATTTGTTTACAGGTTTGGGGACAAAGTTGGCATTCAACATAGTTTATCATTTGCAGACAGATGGACAGAAAGAGAGGTTCAACATGATACTAAAGGATATGTTGAGGATGTATGTCATGCATCAGCAGAGGAGATGGGAGGAGTGCCTTCAATTTCTTGGGTTTGCTTACAATAATAGTTATCAAGAGTCACTAAGGATGAGTTTGTTTGAGGCACTCTATGGGTAGAGTTGTAACACTCCCATCAACTAGAGTGATCTAGTGAATAGGGTACTTATTGGACCAAACATATTGGAAGACATGGAACAAGAAATGCAAGTTATGAAGACGAATCTAAAGGTAACACAGGATAGGCATAAGAGTTATGCATACCAACACGGGGCGTTTAAGGAGTTTCAAGTTGAAGAGCATGTGTATTTTTACATCAAGCCCAAGAAGAGCTACTTGAGGATTGGATTATGTGCCAAGTTGGCACCACGATATTGCAGGCCTTTTGAGATCCTTGAGAGGACTCGACCAATGGCCTACAAACTTGCACTACCTCCGACAATGAAAGTACATGATATTTTTCATATTTCATTACTTAAAATATATGGAAAGGATGTTGGTCATGTTATTGATTGGTTTGTATTTCAGGTGGAACCATAAGGAGAATTCTAGTCGGAACCTCAGTGTATATTGTAGCAGAAATAACTCATGCTTCGGAACCGAGCAATCGAGCAACTTAAAGTGAAATGGAAGCACTTTGGGCCCCATGAAGCCACATAGGAGATGACTGATTAGATGTGGGCTATGTATCCTTCATTGTTTGTCAGTGGAGGCAAATGAGTTTTTGGTATTTGTACGTATTTATGTGTGGTTTATATTGTAAATACCACAATGAATTGTGTTATAAAGCTCCAATAAGTGGTATGGTTGTCATGTTTTCATGTTTTTCATGATGGTTTTTCTTTCAAGCAGGATGTTATTGTAAATACTACAACGTGTTGGGTTATAAAACTCCAGAGGCAGTATGTTTTTGGTTTTCAACAATTTTGTTGGTTGTAGGTGTCATAGAACACCGAGGAAGATATTCCCCTAAGGGGGAGGGGTCTGTAATAGCCCCAGATTAAAAACTTCATGTAATAAAGTTAATAAAGGAAATATAAGATCACAATCAAGGGACACTTATTCCAAGTTGAATTTTGGGAAAAATATCCAGTGGGCATCACTTTTTGTGCTTATGGCTAAGGGGAAATTGGCAAATGCAATGGTTAAGGCTTTGAAAAGGAAAAAATGTATTTTTGGCATTTTTTTTATGAAAATAAAAGAAAATAGGAGAAAATGAAGGTGAAAGGTCACATGTTGCATGTGAGGAAGAAATAGAAGGAAAATAGAGGAAAATGAAGAAATTAAGGGAATCAATAATAAAAATACCTTCGAGCATCAGTTGGTAGATTTTTTTTCAGTTTAGTTTTGGAGTTGGTTTCAGTGAGGATAAGAGCACCAAGAGGAGAAGGAAATAAAGAAAGCAAAGGAAGGACACGAAAAGCAAAGGAAGGTAATGATCAAGCAAGGAAAATTTGGATCAAGCAGCTTCAATAAGAATACTTGCAGGTAAGAGGTTGCATGTATGATTTCATAGTTGGGTTTTGACTTGAATGGTATGTGCATGTTGTTATTTGGTTCTTTTGTTGTCATTGGACTGGATTTTTCTGGGTTTCGACAATGGATTTTAGCCTTTCCTTGCCATTTCCAGATAGTCATGGTATGATGGGATTCGTTCTCGGTTTGAGCTTTGGATTGTTGGAAGATTTTGGATTTGGGTGAGGTGGTCTCAGGAAATCCCAAGGGTTGGGGATGTAGATTTTTTTCTCCAGGAAGCACTCAACAGGTGGGTGGAGACAATAAAATTCCTCTATGGATGGTGAAGGAATTATAAGGCATCAAAGCTTGGTTTGGTTTTATGATCTCGACACCGGTTTAGGTTAGATCATGGTATGGTGAGGGTGGAGGTGGTTTTACCTCTATATTCCCTTGGTTTTTTATGGATTATTTTATCCCATGATATCCAACATTCATGCTTGAAATATGGCACGTGGGTGATTGGATGACAGAGAGATTTGGTTTGGCCCAATCTATGGTTTTGCGGTACATGGAATTCCCAGACCTGGTTCGATATTTCCTATGTTTAATAAGAGCTATTTTTATCTTGCTTTTGATGAGTAAATGTACTTGTTATTATTTTTCTTTAATGGTTTTTCTCTCATTGTTATTTATTTGGTTATATGGTGTTTATAGGCATGGTTTTATGACATATCTTAGTCATGGCTCTCTTCATGTTTTTACTTGTAACTGAATGAATAATGAATGCAAGACCTAATTCGTGTTATGACAGCTATTGTGAGAAGGCATTGTTCCTTATTGTTAAACCTTAGATAATTTTCCAGATCCTTATGTTCAGATATGCATTCATGACATGTAGGTTGCATGTTTACCAAGTGTTTGACATAATGTCAGTCCTGGATGGGAGAGGTCAGGTCAAGTACTAGTTCAAGTTTTGGTTTATAAGACTTATTTCTATGTCATTCATCATTTTTGCAATTTTCATTGAGTTCTGGGCGGAGGCCTAAGTCCTAGCCCTCAAAAAGTGGCTTAGAATTCAGGGCCACTGGCATAGAACTAATTGGAAAAGTCCACAGTCGTTGGAAGGAAGGCCTATGGGAGTGACTAGAGGGCTATATTCACCTATGTTCCTTGGTAAGGGAGTGGTTGAGGCTCTAGTTCAGTGAAAAAGAGAATTATCTCATGGGTTGGACACCTGGAGGGATTGGGTTGCTCCTGGAGGTCCTGTAACACCTTAAGGAAGTCAGTAAGGTCTTAAGTTGTTGACTCCATTTCCTTAAGGTCATATAGGAGGTTGAGTCTTATCATAGTGACTCTCATCTCATGTTTACCCCGGGTAAACCGGTGAAAGCGATTAAATGTGGGAGGAGGTGTTAGAAAACATAATTATTAAAGCGGTGAAAGACTATGGGAAAATGAATGTACTCTTGACCTTGCAAGGGACTTATTAAAAAAAATTTGCTTTGGCAAGGAGAAATATGCCAAGCATGGAAGGTGGTTAATATTAATGGTGGGATGGCCCATAAAATTCATTATGCCTAGCTTGCGTGATAAATATATCATTCTAAGCAAGAAGAAACTCTTGAGGGGTTCTCTATTTTTTCTAGAAGAAGATTTAGCTGTCAGAAAACAAGAGGAAATGAGGGAGGAAATTTTAAAGGTTATGGAAATGAGGGATGAGGGAAAGAGAGCATGGATTTATAAAGGTAAATTTGTGATAGCATGTTTTGTACCTCCTTCCAAAATAGAGCAGCGAGATGGTAACAAAGAAGAGTCAACAAATTATTTAGCAGGAAACCAAGAAGTAAGGTTAGTATGGGAAAGCAGGGAAAAAGACTCAATTATGAGTCTTTCATTTAAAAATAAAATAGCAACCAATTCATACCCAAGTTTCTTTAATATTAGTTTGCTCAAATTGTAGAGGTTAACCATGGAGACCAGGACCTGGCTTAGGGCCTATTGCGGAAGATAGAGAAATAATTTTCCTCATAGAAACACATGAGAATGAAGGGTGAAAACACCTTTGTTTGAAGGGTGCTGGAAGAAGGTAGTGTGGAACAAGGCAACAACGAATGGAAAATGACATAGGTGTATCATGGTATTACTGAGGGAAAGAGAAGGTCGTTTCATTGATTTAGAAAAATAAGACTCAAATAAAAAATTTGTTTGGCTTAAAATATGATAAAATGGAAATCACATTAGAATTGCAACATGCTACTTTGTGTCGCAAGTTTCAAAAACTTACAAAATTAGATGGATTGACCAAAAAGGTCCCTTTGCAGCCTTAAAATTGTATATTGCAACATATTCTCAGCTAGATGAAGTCCTTATAGTGGGGGATTTCAATGTTAGGAATGCAAGTGAGAAAGATAGAATTCTTTGTTGTAAAGAAGACTGTGACACTATCTGGCTTACAAAAGAGAGCAATCATTAGTGGGAAATAATTTCAGGGGACAATGGTTGCAATCTCTTTGGTGAATAATTTATTACTCTTTATGGGGCTTTTGACTTAGTCATTTGTAATGGTTTGACTAGATGGGAAAAGTTTGATAATTTCACTTGCAATACTTACAATGGAGCAAGTGTAGTAGATTATGTAATTTTCTTGCATGGTTTGTGTGAGAAAATGGAGGAAGTTATGATTGGAGATCAGCTTTGGGACTTAAAATCATATCACAAGCCAATTTATTTAAGTTTCTCTTGGACTTGAAAGAATTAGTTAGGGCAAAAAAATCAGTATGTTCAAAAAAATCTCCCAAAGGGCAGAATTATTTTGACTCCAAAAAATCGTAACACCTTCAAAATAATGGTAAAGAGGCTTTTCAAGAAGAAGAAAATTCGAATTCACGGGCCTCATAGTCATAAATTAACACATTTAATTCAAGGCACACTTGTAGAGTGAAAATGAGTAAAATTTAAGAAGCCTAAAACAAATTGCTTTTCGGTTAATGCTTGGTTTGACAAGGAATGAAAAAAGGAAAGGAGAATGTGGAAAGAGTAAAAAAATGATAACATAAAGCTCAAAACTTACAAGCAGATATTAAGAAATGAAAAGGTTGATTTCATGGTTTCAAAGAGAAGAACTAATCTTCCTTGGGAAAAATAACCCCAAATTATTTCGGAAGGAGCTCCAACCGAAAAATATGCAAACTGAAAATAGTACTACAGTTTCTAAATGGTTCAACTATGCAAGATGACTTTATGAACAATATCCCAAGGTTGACCCTCGTCCCTTGGTCAACACTGATATTGAACTATTCACGGTGCAAGAGGTAGAGATGGGTATCAAGAAGTTGGGTGTTGGAAAATAAAAATACTTAGTTGAACTCCAAGGAGAGTATCTAAAGTGGGGCTTAAAAATTCTTGCACCTCACATTACAAAAAAATCAACAATATTATACAACAGGATTTCCCCGCAGATTGGACAACTAGTCTTGCAATACCTCTTTTCAAGAGTGGTGACATCAATAATCCCTATGTTTGAAAATCTATTTGGAAGCATGTTAGAAAATAAAAACAACAAGTGGGCGAAAGAAATAGTAAACGTGCTAAAGGGCAAGCAGGTTTTATACCTAAACATTCCACAGTTGATCATGGTATAACTTTAAGGCACATCATTGAAAAAGTGTGGGAGAAAAAGGAATAAGCCTTTTGTTGTTTTATTGATTTCAGAAAAACCTTTGACACAGTTCCTAGCGATAAGTTGTGGCACAAAATGGAGGAACTTAGAGTTCCTAAGAATTTGAGAGCAGTTGTGGATAGGTTGTATGAAGAGGTGAAAGTCAAAATTAGAACTTTAGCAGGCATCTCTGAAAGTTTTAGAAGTGATATCTAGGTCAAGCAAGGTTTCCCATTGTCTCCTACCATTCTTGGTTTATATATTGACAAGCTCAAAAAGTGGCTAAATTCACAAGGGGGTGACGGTAACCATTTGGGCAAGTTTGTTATAAGGCTTCTTTTGTATGAAAATGACCTTATTTTGATTGATAAATATGCTCTTGGTTTGCAATAACACTTACTTTCCCTGGAGCATTTTTGTAGAAGGGTGGGGATGCAAGTCAATATTAGAAAAACGAAATTAGTGGTTTTCTCTAAAAAAATAAAACATAACCATCATAAGTTCTACTTTGAAGGCAACACTCTGTAAGAAGTTGCAGATTACAAATACCTCGGTATTGACTTCAACAAAAATCTAAGCTAGGACGACTGTATAAATAAAAGAACTTTGGGGGGTTGGACAACATTTTATGCTTTTCAAAATAGGTGTAGAGAGGCAGAGTTATGGGACTAGATATCCACTCAAACTCTTTTTGGTCTTTTAATGATTCTTGTGATCCTCTACTGCTATGAATTGTGGGCCAGTAGTACATCCAACATGCAGTGGAAACAAATTGAGAAAATTTATAAGCGCTTGATTACAAACAAATTCAAAATTAAAAGTGCAGTTCCTTATGTTATCTTGTTAAGTGAAACAAAGGTTTCTCCTATTGAAGCAATTTCCATGGTGCGAGTCATAATGTATTTAAAAAAATTGAGCAAATGGAATAGGGAAGATGGCCTAAGGTTTTATTTAATGACATATTATGCAAAATAAAGAAGACTTGGATGTGGAAAAATATCAAATGGTTTAGTAAATGGTGTATTTTCTTGAACATGTGTCCCACAAACAGTAACGAGATAAAATCTTTTATTATGGATAATTTCCACAAGCAAACTTGGGATAAGGAGATAGGTAGAAAGAAAAAGTACTATATTGAAGAGTTTAATCCCACTTATAATCATCAACAAAAAACATACATAGGGGCCAATATTTATTGGAGAGCCAAAAATTGTATTTCTCAATTAAGTACTAATTCACATAAACTCCATTGTGAAAGAAGCGTGGCAAGAAAGAGTATGTATTTTTTTCTCTTCCAGAAAAGTGGAAATAGAAAAGCATTTCATTTTAGAATGTGAGGCCTTCAAAGGCAGCACAGAAAGTTATGCATATATTCTAGCAGCTAACTCTTGGGATAAGCTATTCAATGAGGGGTTTATCAAGAAACTGGAAGCATTTATTGTGAGGCTTCATAGGAAAAGGGTTGAATATAAGAATTAGATGGAGAAGCAATTTGTCCCATAGGCAATTTTTATCCTCATGGACGTTAAAATAATTTATTTCTTCTTTTTGAAGGAGAGTGAAATTCAGCCTTTCCATTTAGGTTTCTATTTCTTCCTGCTCATCTTTCATGCAGACGTATTCGCACACATCTTCATGAAGCTCTCTCTTGTTTTTGTATCATTTTAGCTCGGTCACACGATTTTTTTTGCACTTAACCAGGATTATTTCAATTCTTTTGAGGTTTTTTTTAGGTTTCAAGGGTTTCAACTAACAACAATGAGGGAGTACATTTCAATCCACATTGGACTGGTCAATATTCAGGTCAACAATTCTTGTTGGGAGCTTTATTGTCTTGAGCACGACACCCAACAAAATGGACAAATTCTTGTGACAAGACCATTAGCAGTGGAGATGATGCATTCAACATATTTTTCAGTGAGACAAGTGTCGATAGGCATGTTCCCCGTGTTGTATTTTTGATTTGGAGCCAATTGTCATCGATGTAGTTCAAACTAGCACATATTGGTTGTTTTTTCACCCAGAGTAGCTAATCAGTGGAAAAGAAGATGTTGTTGTCTGTATGATTTCAAATTCAACCAGTGTAGCATAGGTCTTCTCTCGTATTGATCATAAGTTCGATCTCATGTACGCCAAGTGTGCCTTCGTCCACTAGTATGTCGGTGAGGGTACAGAGGAAGGAGAGTTCTCAGAGGCCCGACATGGGTTGATAATTTTGAGGAATGTAACCAATACTCATTGGTTTTATCTATGTTGTATTTGTTTTATCAAATCTTCTTCTTTGGGTCTTTCCATTCAAAATGTTATAATACCCCTCTACCCCACCCCTCCCACCCCCAAAATCTATGGTTTACCCAAAATCCATAAAAAATATATTCCCTTGAGACCCATTGTTAGCATCATAGTTGACGCCACCTATGCACTATCTCATTACCTTGCTCAGAAGCTCTGACCCTTCTCTAGTTAGTCCTCATCATTTATCAAAGATTCCACTGATTTCAATTATAAAACCAAACACCTTTAGCTTGATGAACATGATATCCTTGACAATTTTGATGTTGTCTCCCTCTTTACCAAAATTCTCACACATGAAGCCATTGATATCATTTATAACCTTGTTGACTCTGAAACCCTTAGTTATCAAAATTTTCCTTTCCTCTACCTTATTTTCTTGTAAAGGTGTTTGTTATGAACAAATTGAGGGAATTTCTATGGGTTCATCCCTCTCCCCGATGGTTGCCAACATTTTTACAGAATCGTGCCTTGGATAAATTTCATTTAAAAACTAAATTTTGGAAACAATTCGTGGATGATACCTTTGTTTTATGACCCCATGGCATCCCTGCTTTACATTCCTTTCTGGACCACCTTAACCACATCTCACCCCATATCCAGTTCACCATGGAAATGGAAGTTGACAACTCACTTCAATTTATTGACGTCCTCATATTCAAATGTCCTAATGGCTCCCTTTCCTTTTAGGTCTACTAGAAAAATACTCATACCAATAGATACATTCATGCCCATTCCCATCACCAACCCCCTCAAAAAAAATTTCGTTCTTTAGACTTAATAACTCGTGCCATTAGGATCTCTGATCCCCAACAATTGGACAAATAACACCTTCTCCTTACCAAATCCCTCCAATCCAATGGCTATTCCTCCTCCTAAATTAGGAAATATTTCCACTCTACTCTCCATACCAAACACAAAGTTAATCCTTCATCTCCCCCCTTAACCAAAGTAACCCTTCCTTATATCCAAGGTGTTACTCACCATATTTCCAGAATCTTGTGAAAGAAAAACATCCAAACCTCCTTCAAACACCAAACCACCCTTAGACTACTATTTAGGTTTGCCAAAGACAAATTTGATCCCATGCTTGGCCCTGATTTCTATGAGTTTCCTTGCTCTTGTGGCAAGTCTTACATAGGCCAAACAAGTATATCATTTAAGGCTTGTATCAAGTAGCACATGGCTGACAACACCCAAAACCGGGTCTCAAAATCATCCATTGATGAGCACTCTCACAACACTAAGCATCTCATTTTCATTGATAAAGTGAGAATCCTTGCCTCCGCTCCCTTCCACACCATCGGCCTAATTAGGGAAGCCCTCGAAATTGAAAAGAACCCTAACAATTTTAATCGAGAAGATGGTTTTAAGCTTAGTCAATCTTGGTGTCCCACCATCCAATGTATTTCTCGCAAGCATTCCTTTCAATCTTCCTTTCATTCCTTGGTTCCCTTTCCCGCTCCCTTTCCCACTTCCCTTTTTGTTATTCCCCTTCTGCTTTTTCCCCTTTCTCCCTTTCTTCAAGGCCATTACCCCACACCCTCTCTCCCCCTCTTTTCTTTACTTTTTAATAATAGCAATGTTTCTGTTGTTGTTGTTGTTGTTATTGTTGTTGTTGTTGTTGTTGTTGTTATTATTATTATTATTATTATTATTATTCAATTTTAATAACTTTGGTTGGTTTTTATATTAATAATTGAATTGTTAATATTAGTGATATTAATTAATTATTATTATAATTCCTTAATTTTAATAATATAAATACTTTAATCATTATAATTATAATTAATTTTTATTAATTCTAAATAGATTTAGTATTAATATAATTTTTATTAATTCTAAAGAGATTTAGTATTACTATAATAGTAATAATAAAATAAATATTTTAATAATTATAATACTAATTATTTGAATATTAAATAGTTTTAATATTAATATTAATATTAATATTGATATAGGAGTAATTATCCTTATAAAATTAATCTTATTATTAAAATTATTATTTGATAATAATAATAGTTTAAAAAAATTCATCTTAATTAATTATTTAATAATATTTTTTGTTTGTTTGTCAAGTTGTATGTGATTCTTCAGGCTTAACTTGTGGTTTGAGAAACCGCAATCCAAGGGAATCTAATCCAACAAAGTCACCTCGGGTCGCATCTGGCCTAGGCCACACCAGCCTTCTGACTGGATTTTAGCATGTTTCCTCCCCCTAGTACAGGCGCAATAGTCTCTGTGAGGTTTGGTCCTGGGTTACCTTGCTAACGAGATCCATCCTCAACTAGCTGTGCTAGTGAGACTTGACTATTTAATTATTATTATTATTATTAATTGGTCTTATTAATTATTTTATGATTTAGTAATCTGATAGTTTATCAATTATTAATAAGTCAATTTTAATAGTTATAAGTCTTATTAATAGTTAATTTAATTTCTATTTTAATATTTAATTAATATTAATTAGTCTTGTCAAGTTTCACTAGCACAACCGGTTGAGGATGAACCTCGTCAAAAAGGCGACCTAGGATCAAACCTCATGGAGGTTGTTGCGCCCGTGCTAGGGAGAGGAGACAAGTTAAACTCAATTAGCTTAGTGTTGGTGTGGCCTAGGTCGGGTGCGATCTCAAGGTGATTTTGACGATTTAGATGTCCCTGGGTCATGATTTCTCAGTCCACAGGTCAAGCCTGATGTAATCTCTAATAAACTCAAACCATTTGATAAACAAAAAGAATATTTTTTAGTCTTACTAATTATTAATACTTCAACCTTTTAATCATAGATTAATACTTAATAGGTTTTTATTAATTCATTCTTTACTTTATATACCAATTTTTAATCTTAATAATGATCTAGTCAAAATTAATTTCAATGATATTAATAATAATAGTGAATAAAATCTAATTATGTATTTTTAATAAATTCTAATGATACCATTACTCTTTAAAAATAATTAGTATTTCTTTCTCTTCATATTTTGTGTGAAAAGTTCACTAAAAAATGACGTACTTTTCAAAAATTCTCAAATTCTCCATAAACTTATTATTCATTTTAAATACATCTAAATTTCTCAAATTCTCAATAAGCTTGTTATTCATATTATATATATATATATATATATATATATAATGAAATGAACAGAGTCTTTTACAGAGTATAACTTTGTATTTGTTTATTTTATATTTTTGCCTTCTTTTAAAAAGTGGTCGAGTTTTAATGCTTTTCAATAGGCATCAAAATCAAGCAAAACACATAAAACGATTCTCAAGAATATGTCATTATCGATAAAACTCGACCCCTTTTAAAAGAAGGCAAAAATATAAAACAAACAAAGAATATACTCTCCAAAAGATTCCGTTCATTTCATACAACTCAATTTCTTCTCAACTCATGAAAAGTTACACTCTCCAAAAGATTCCGTTCACACAACTCCATTTCATCTCAACTCATGAAAAGTTTCGCCTCTTTTTAGACAAATCAATTTCATCCGATCATAATCACATTGAACTCTAACTTTGTGGGAACCAATGAAAAGTTTTCCTTCTTTTCATATCACTCAATTTCACCGCGTTCAATGTAACTAACATATATTTTGCAGATTTTAGTTGAAATTGGGTGAAATAATTTTTAATTAATACATGAGTTTTTATTCTTTAAAGTGTGTGTTTAATTGTATATATAGATTGAACATTTAAAAAATCTATGGAATACTTAAATTATGAAGAGTTTGTGATTCAAACTTGTGATTTTAATAAAATTCTTATTAGATTTCAAATAAATTTGTCTAAAACCTCTAAAACTTATAACAAATAGATTACTACTTAATAAAATATGATTTTGAGTTTTTGAAAATATTTTTAACAATAAGTGTAGTTGAAAAGTTTTACATATGTTTTCTTTTTCAAAATTAAATATTGTTGAAACATTTTTATATTTTTTAAATTAAATATATTCGAAATTTAATTAATTTTTCTTAAAAATTATTAAAATTATATAATTTAAATGTTATATGAATATTTTAAAATGTTAAATAAATTTATATATTCAAAATACAATACAAATAATGAAAAATTGAAATTTCACTTATGTATTGAAATTCACAATATATATATTCCAGGGAAAAAATCGACAACTTTCTATTAAAATTAATGAAAGTTACAACTTTGGAGATGCATTTAAGCATTTCGAGATGCCTAATGGGCCCGTGTGCACAAGCACACTATTCAATGTAGTTAGGCTACTGAAAATAAATTTACAAAAAACCCATAGGGTTGGGCTTGTCACGCTTGTCCTTCCTCTTTTGTACTATCTGCCAGTTCCTCGAATGTAGGGGGGAAGGAACCAGGACCAACTCGTCCTTCCTAGTAGAGTTTTCTTTCTCGGAGTCTGAACTTTCTGACACATGTAGTATTTTATGCATTCCTGAACTTATAGTAGAAGCATGCGTGGGTTCTATCGTTGGCTCAACCGTCCGTGACATCTGATTGGTTTCCATTGGTTCTTGTGCTACTTGTTCATGGTTTCCTGGTTCTTGTGCTATCTGTTTTCCCTCCTCATGAGTTGGGATTTCCCCTTCGTCTTCTGCCTCTTGCTCTGGTCCTCCTGAGGGAAATTGCCATCCCTTTGATGCCTTCCCTGTTTTCTTCTTCTTCTTATACTCCTTTGGTGCAGCTGGGCAGGTGTTTTGAAGGTGTCCTGTTTTCTGTCATGTTCTACACCTAAACATTGCGTTTTCATAATCCAGATGTTGCACCCATTTTTGTTGATTGTGTTTCAGAATGATACTTTTGGGAAGCCCCTTGTTGAGGTCCACTTCTACACAGATTCGTGCAAAAGTGAATATTCTCTCCTCTAGTCTCTCGATATATGTTTTGATATATGTCCCCAGACAGTTTCCGATACCCTCTAAAACTCTTTGATTCCAAAAATGGAGCGGGAGATTGTATAGCCGGACCCATACCGGCATTCTAGCTATCTCCATCGTATTGGCGTCAAAATCTGGGAACTAAAGTGTAGTGAAAAGCCCGGTTGATCCCCTGAACCATGGCCTAACTCTAAGGATGATGTCTCTGGCTTCTTGTGATGTAAACTTAACTATAATGAATCCTTTGGAGCAGAGATGTATATCACAATCCATGGTCCAGTTGGTAAAAATCCAATGGAACAGTTCCATTGGTTTTTTCCAGTAGAAATTGAACCTGCATATTATCGCCTGAGTTTCAAATGTAGACCGGTATTCTAGATCTCTGCTGCCTTAATGTTCAGTTTTGGAACGCAGTTCATTTTCTCCACAATATACGATTTGGGTGTGTTCTTTGTCTGTTCAATTGGTGTAGTTTCTCTGTTCTTTCCCTGCAGGATATTCCTGTAGGTTGGGCCTTTCTGGGCACCTGTTTTGAATATGTTGGCTCCTTTTGTCTGTCCTTGAGTTCTGTTCTGGTCAGATCTAGTCAATGTGCTTCCTCCTGCGGCTCCTCCTTTGAGTCTTAGAGTCAGGATTATGGAAGAATTCCTTTGTATCTGATAATCTTTTAAAAGTTTTCCTTCCTGTAGTGTTTTTCTAGAAAAAACAAGACTCTGTTTTATGGCTAGGATTCCTGATGAGGATTGGATCTTCTACTTCAGATCTGTAATCTGATCTGAATCCCGTATCCAGAGGGTTTGGGATTTTCCGCCTAATGTTCTTAAAAATAACTGAAAACTATTTACTGCATTGTTTTCCTTTTCTTCTGCTTCTGCCTTGCGAATTTTCCTTTGTATATTACCATATTATAAAATCATTTTTTTTAAATATATCTATCTTTTATTTTTTTAATTATGGTTAATATGTATGGTGCTAAGTAGTTTGATGGGTAGCCTCAAAGTTTTTTCTTTTCTATATGTGGGAAGCATTTAGTTTTCAGTATGTTGTTAGATATTTAGAATACAGCCAATGTAAATACAATCAAACTTATTTAGCTTGGTTAAAAAGACTTATTATTTTTTGCTACTAGATGACATATCACGTTGTTAGGTGGCCAACAAACTTGGTTTCCCTCTAGGAAAGTTGAGGCCACCTAATGAACGGTATGTGGATGTAACTTGATTTTATAAATTAATGTAAAAGGAAGGACCTACCAAGATTACAATTTTTTTTATGGTGAATAGGTAACTCGTTGGAGTAATTTGGGCAAGGCCCAGGATCAAACTTCGTAACTTCCACTATAACACCAAGATTTTATCCAACAGTCTGCAAGTTGTTGAGATTACAACAGGATGATGAGCTTAGTGGAAAGAAGTCGCCTTCACTAAGTGCGCCCGCAGGCTATTTTTGGCACACAGTCTATTTTTATACTATGTCTATTTTTAGACATGTCGATCATATTCTATGAGTTGCAGGATGCTATTTGTGGATGGTTGGTCAAGTTGGAAAAATAGATGGACTTCTATTTTTAGACATATTGGGCGGAATCTATTTTTAGATTGCCAGTCTAAAAATAGATATGTCGAATCTTATTATCTCTTAATAATATTTGGACTATAAACATTATATTATTCTCTTGGAGCACTTCAGTTAAGTGCATAGATGTGGCACAGGAGCTGACAGAAGGAATTACACTATTCCTAACGGTTAAGTGGAGCTATTGCATGGAGACTTCAGTTAGAACTCATGTGACAGAGTTTGGTGGAGTTAGTAGAAGTAGTTAATGGAGTTGTGTTCAGTTTAACTCAGTTAGACACAGTTGAGCTAGTTGTATCTAGTCTAACTGATTGATACACTAGTGAAAGTGGTGTGAATTAATTAATAATTAATTCACTAATTATTAACTCATTAATCAACTGAAGAATACATCAGTTAACTACAGTGCATGGACAGTTTCAGTAGAGACTAGTGGAGAGGTAGGTGAAAGAGCAGTGTGACTATCAATTGTGACTATACTGGTGCATGGGTTTGCACCACACATTGATGGAGATGCCAATGAGGATTGCGCAGTGCAAGCCAGGTGGATTCGAGTTCATTCAGAGCCCATATTCAGCAGGGATTACGCAGTAGAGGCAGACTAGCAGGTGGCAGAGATCGGTGCATGGGATTTGCTAGATCGGACCTGATTAGTGTGTAGCAATTAGAGATTGTACTGAGAGCTTGTGATAAGCTTTGTATGATGATTGTTACATGATCTCTATGACATATAATATACAGATAGTTGGGGGTTTTCAGCTTTAAGCTTTCCCATAAATTACTGTGTTCATATGTGTGAATTTTTATGGTTTTAATGTGTGCATGCAATTGATTTAATTTCCGCAAGTAATGGTCAATAGTAGAAAAGATTATGTATTATGCATGAAGTCAAATAGTGTGTGATCAGGAGAATCTTGGATGTATAAAGCATTAGTTATATAATTTCTACACAAGCCAGATATACAAGATACTCATATCTCAACTTACAACCGAGACATCCAGAAACCAGCGAAAACTAAATCGGGATCCAAAACTCCAATAAGAGCTTATCCTTCCAGCCTTACTATGACGGGCCATAGTGTTTCCCTGTGGGATTTCAAACTAGGTGGCAGAGATAACATCACCCAGAACTAAGACCAAAGTTCCAGAAAGGTGAAAAGAAGGCTAATACAACAATCCAACAATATTTTGGCTCTGATTCAGGTGATGAAAGGAAAATAACCGCAATGGTTTCGATAGGTAAGATTTCTGACACTAGTTCCAGTTCTAGTACTTCTACATCTTCTTCAAACATAAATCATCTGGATGAAGATAAAAGAGTTGAATTATTTCACATAAGGGTAACTTCTAAGCACACAAAAATAGATACATTGTTTGAAAGTGGTTCACAAGCAAATTTAATATCTAAAGAATTAGTTAAGAAATTGGGTTTGGAGATAGAGAATCATCCAAGACCATACCCATTAGGTTGGCTAAAATAAAAGACTCAGATTTAATGTCACAAAGCAGTGTCGTTTAAAATTTTCCATCACAACTAATTACATTGATGAAGTGAACTTAGATGTGATACCATTAGACATATGTCGAATAGTGCTAGGAATTACTTATCTCTATGATCGTGATGCAGTGTTTCATAGGAAATAGCATAAATATCATCTTAAGAAAGATGGGATTGAATACATTGTTCGAGCAAATAAAATCAAAACACACTTGGATTTAGTTGCTGCTAATTAGATGAAGCGACTAATAAGTTCAAGTAAGAGATATGTACTCATGGTTGTAAAAGAACAAAATAAGGATCAACATGATGATTTTTCAGGTTGTGAATCTCAGTTTAAATATAGTTTGGTTAAAGTGATAGATTTTTTTCAAAGTCTATTTAAAGAACCAAAACATCTGCCTCCTAAATTTGAATTAGAACATGAGATACAATTCCTATCTGATGCCCCTTTTCCTAATGTCAGAATGTATTACATGTCAATCATAGAGCACGGAGAAATAAAGAAACAAATCCAAGAGTTGGTTGAAAAAGGTTTCATTCAACCCAGTTCATCTCCATGTGGTTCACCCATAATTTTGGTTCCTAAGCAAAACGGGACATGGGGAATGTGTGTCGACTTTAAAGCTTTTGATTCACTTAAGCATAAAATTGTCACAGCACCAATCTTAGCTTTACCAAATATTCAACAGCCATTTGAAATTGAAACAGATGCTAGTGGTTATGCAATGGGTGCAGTTTTACTTCAAAATAGAAAACCAATTTGTTTTCATTCAGAAACTTTTTCTAAGGCAGTTATAAATTATCCGACATATGATAAAGAACTGTTTTCTTTGGTTGAAAGTGTAAAGAAATGGAAACACTACTTAATGGGTAAAGAAAAAGTGATTCACATAGATCACCAGTCGCTTCAATACCTGCAGTCACAGACTAAGTTGCAAAAATCTCGCCATTACCGATGGATGGGATTTCTTCAGCAATTTCAATTAGTAATTAAGTACAAGAAAGGTGTAACAAACAAAGTAGTTGATATGTTGTATGGACCTTCTTTGAATGCTTTAGTATTGCTGCAGAATAGTTCTTTAAAACTTGAAATTTATTTAGAACAATATAGTATTGACGTTGATTTCAAAGATATTTATGAATCACTAACTCATGGTCCTCAGGTGGAAGAATTCAATTTTCATGTTCATGATAGGTTGTTATATCATCTGGGTAAGTTGTGCATACCACAGGCAGAAAGAGCGCATGTTATTCGCGAAGCACATTCTTCTCCCATTTCAGGACATTTTGCGTAAGCAAGACTATGGTGCAAATTCAAAGGTATTGTTACTAGTCTCACATGTATGAAACAGTTGTGAAGTACATTAAAGGATGTGTGATGTGTTTGACAAGCAAGCCAAGCAATCGAAAGATTGGTTTGTATATACCACTTCCGGTTCCTTTGTGACCATGGGACAACATTTCCATGGATTTTGTTAGAGGAATTCCAATGTCCAGGAGAGGGCATGATTACATGTATGTCATGGTTGACTGTTTTAGCAAGATGTGCATTCTTGTTCTGTGCAAAAAGAAAGTGACTGCATAACATACAACACAGATGTTCTTTAAATAGGTATGGGTTCATTTTGGGTTACCTACTTCCATTATTTCTGATCGAGACACTCACTTTGTAGGATATTTTTGGTCCACTTTGTGGGGACTCATGGACACAAAGCTGAACAAGAGCACAACTTTTCATCCACAGACCAACGAGCAGACAGAAGTGGTGAATAGGATGGTGATACATATTCTTTGAGGTTACTACAGTAAACATCCTAAGTTGTGGGATGAATATTTAACTTATGTGTGGCATGCTTACAATCGAACCTTACATTCTTCGACTAATCGTTCGCCATTTGAAACATGTTTTGGGTATCTACCAAAGTCACCAATGGACTTCATGTTCGGTGAAGAAGATAAATTGGATGGACACGATGTTTCAAACAAAGCAGTTAAGTTCATTCAACGGATACAACAGATACATGAAGCAATGCAGGATAAGTTACAAAAGAGTTAGGCCAAGTACAAAATGTGCCATGACAAGCATCGAGTCGATCATCATTTTTAGGTCGGTGATCAGGTATGGCTGTATATCAGTAAAGATAGGTTGAAAGGTGAAGGTAAGAAAATGAAACCCATCAGGTATGGTCCTTTCGAGATTGTGGAAAAGATTGGAAATAATGCATTCTGGTTAGATTTACAGCCTTACATGTGTATCTATTCAGTTGTAAATGTAGAAAATCTGAAGTTGTATGAATCTTTGATGATCATTGATCTAGAGGAAGATACATAGATTCCTAACATTGATGATTTGGCACCCGAGTATATGAATGACTTGTAGGAAGATAGCATCTTTGATAGGAAAGTTCGCACTTCCAGGCGAGGAGATGTTGAATATCTTCGAGTGGGACTGAAGGGAATAAATCCGAGCAAGGCGAGGTGGATGAAGATCGGAAAAGTGAGGGAGATGTACCCTCAATTGATTTATGCTTAAATTAAACTTTTGTGCTCCAAAAGATTTCAATTGGAGAGGATTGATCTAGGAGGATCTTGCTTCAATGCAGATCGACAATGAGGTCCAGTCAGCGCCAGTTTTTCCAATGAGAAGTTCAGTTCAGTCTTATGTTCGTCAAGTCCTACAGTGATCCAGATGAAAGAATCTTAGATTGGTTCCAATTACTTATTCATGGTGTAATTGTGGTGGTAAAGTGTAATGATGTGGTTATCCTAAGCTAATGTGTAATGGTGACATGTAACTAAGTTCTAAAGGTCTCAAACCTATGTATTGAAACTATGGTGGTAAAAGCCTGCAATGTAATAAACCTAAGTTCTAAGGGTTTCAGACCTTGTATTAAACCTTTGTAATACCATATCATTCCTAAACCGCAGCATTAAATCGTGTTGAAACCGGCATGACATGTGAATAGGCAGAGCTTGACCGTAGCAAGAACCGTTGATACTGCAGTTTCGAAAGGTGACCGTAGTTGACCACGCAGTGGCATGTGAACAGACAATAGGTAACTATTGCAGTAAATTTTGAGTAGATTGCGCAAGTTTCGGAGTGGCATGTGAACAGCCTGACCGTGGCGGAACTGCTAATGCGAAGCCACCAGGGTCAGACCGCTAGGTGGCAGTCTGCCATAAGACCGCAACTTGGTCACATGGTGGATAGTTGTTCCTCCACGTCGTTTGCAAAACCGTCAAGGTTAATTATAACATAAGGTCCAAAACTGGTTTTTTTGCACTAAGTTTGAAATTGTAAAGTTGTCCACCTTATCACTAAAACCTAAGGTGTCACATTCCCACAAGACCGAGACCTAATCACCACTTAATTTCTCAACCATTTGCTAAACTTGGCCTCAAGTATTTCGAAGACAACCTTATTTAACCTTAGCATTTCACATGATGAGGGGAGAGTGATTTTGTATTCAAATTATGAGAAAGAGAGGTTGTTTTGTTTTCAATGTAACTTGGTCGTCCGGAGGTAGAATTGAGTGCAGAGATAGGCGTTGGAAATCTAGGAGAGAGAGCTTTCTGTTGACAATGACCAGAGGTGCCTGTGAGCATGTTTAGTCTATTTTTTTCTGTGTAAAGACTTCCCTGGATTAATCCTTAATAATACGGATGCCCATCTTGAAAGTAGACCCAAAGACGTAGTCCATCAGGGAAAAACTCCGTAATCAGTTTTTGTTGTCTCTTATCTCTGTTCTCTACTATAATTTCATGTTTAATACGCTTCTTAAGTTTTTTTTTAAGTCTTAAATCATTTTCTTTCCTTCAGTCTTCCACATTAAGCGATCGAGTTAACAATCAATTCATTGTTGGCAAATAATCAGTTCTACTTTAGTATTAGATCAGATCACTTAGTGATACAACCATCCTGTAATCCTGTGAGGAGATGTTTTAAAAAATATAACTACTTGTTGACGTTGCAATCAACACCCTCCAAATTTTTTCCTACACTTAAATTTTTAAGCCTATCGAGGATCTTGCAATCTGTCTTCTCGTGGTCATTTCATGGTCGATGATGCTTTGCTAAGTACTCAAGTCTTCATCTCAGTTTCTAACTTCCAAATTCACTTGCTCACACATGGTAAACCCTTGATGAATTCACAAGTGCACCTTTATTTTGCAAGCTTAGACAGGCATTGCGCAGTTCTTGAGATCAAGGCTTGCACAGTCTATTGGAATAAAGCTTGCGCAATGTTTAGTTATAGTGCTTAAAAATTCACTGATGACAGTGGTTTCACTATCCATAAGGACTGTGCACTGTGAACCCTATGTCGATAGTCAGTGCACACTCTCCATTGAAAGTCTCCCCCTCATTTTGGTTGTATTTTTCTCATCATTCTAGTGATTTTTTTCAATTATCACTTTTGCGCACATTTGTTTTCGCAAGTGTCTCTTTCACTTTTGCAACTATCATTTTTTATTTCTTTCACATTAAAAAGTGTCATATACACGTTTTCTTCACTCTGGCATGTGCCACTTTCACTTTCTATAGATTTTACAAGTGTCATTTCACGTTTTCTTATTGTCGCAAGTGTCACTCTAACTATTTTCATTCATGTATGTGTCTCACCTTTGCACACCACTAAAGGAATTTCTAGCACACTCTTCTACATTATATGGTCCTCTATATCATAATAATACGCACTAGACACATTCTTACATCTTAGCGCACTTTCTTGTCACAATCGACACTTTTTTCACAACTTGTATTCTAAGTGCTGCAATGCTACATTTCAACTGTCACGCTTAGAAATAAGTGTCTCTTTGTTATCGTTTCAAGGTGTGATTTTTTATCATGAGTATTGTGCATTCCCTTGGCTTGTATTGATGGAATTCAAGTGTGTGATCTGTGTTTGAGTCTCGTTTGGATGCTCCTCCCTCTCTTACTCTACTGGTCCCATACTTAACTGAGCTCTTCTTCGTCCTCCTACCTAGTGCAAGCTATGAAAGCATCAATATTTCACCAGCTGATGAGCATTTCCTATCCCTGAGCCTCATTGATGAAATATTTCCCTCCTAGACTTGTGCATTGAGTCTTTCTTAAGGTCATCTCCTATGCATTAGAGAAATTCTAAAGTCTAAAATGGGCCTCAAAACAAAAATGTACAACCAAAATCAACTTTATAAGAATCAATAGGATTCAAGATGATGATGTCAACCATGGGGGATGATTCACCATTTTTGGAGTAAAAAAGTAAAAATATTGAAAATATTGAAAATAAAAAATAAAAAAATTTCAACTCGTATTCTCAACTTATCTCCCTACAGTTTTACTCAAATTTAGAGTGGGAGCACTCGTTGGATGCAAAATTTGATTTAACCCAAGAGGATTATGTTTCCAACATTCCCCCTGTTAATCTAAAGGGGTGTATATGAGTCCAAGAAGAGAGTTGAAATATAATGGTGGATAGCAACCAGTGGATAAATTATCTCTCTAAAATGGAGGTTTAAGGAAGACCACAAAACAAATGAAGTATCAAAAGCCAAAATATTCTATTGGTGGCGGTTTAAAGCTTACAACCAACTCTGGAACTTGGCTCAAAGAAATTCCTGGAACAACTTTAAATCTAACTAGAAGTTGAAGTCTTCTACAAAATGGAATTTATCCCTGGTGATGGTTCAAATATGACCACATAGTGATGAAATGGGTAGCAGAAGACAAAGTGTTCTTCTAGTGATGGTTTAAGGTTTTCCACTAACCAAATCATGCTCATGGAACATGAGTTTGTCTCTCGATACACTCTGACTCTAAATCTAGGATATGGCTAAAGGATTTGGTTCACATTGTGGCTCAAGCTCCCATAATATAAATTTGAATCTAGTTGTTGACTATCAATTCACCCTTGTCAGATACAAGGTGAGAATATAAAAATTTCTCCATTGTAATATGGGTCAATAATTGAGAATGAAATTTATAGTATTCCCAATATGTCTTCTTGGTTGTTAAAGGTCATTGCCAAGAAGCGATCCATCTAAGGTGAATCTTGTATCCTGTAGGAGTATTGTTTCTGGAACATCCATCTTAATAATGACTATGTTTTCCACAATTCTCACAAGGGTGGAGATCAAAACATTGATTTTTCATGTAGCCAACTTGATCAGAATGTTAGCATCTATAGATCTCATATGGAATTGGATGTGGAAT